>CM033644.1:113967181-114479035 GCA_019512145.1 Engystomops pustulosus | reverse complement strand
ATCTCATTTGTTTACCTATAAAAAATTCCTGCCAAAATCAGGCAAATATAACTTACCCCATTTTCACATGAAATATGTCAACTTTAGTGGTTACAGATGGTTTGTATGGTAGCCTCCATATTCTGTTTTGTAGCACCTACAAACAAACTTTTTATGTCATATAAAAGATAATTATCACATCTTTCAGATCACATCAGGCTTGTGGATCTGAGAAAACCAGAGATACAGGCAGTTAAAGATATTGTTGGAAATGCAAGCTGCAGATACATATCAAGTTCCTGCCTATTTTTAGATGCCTGTATGTCCAGTTCTGTTGCTCACTAAACAACAAGTCTAATCTGAAAAATGGTGAGATTTCACATAAAAGCGGAAATTCTAGAAAGGACATTTCATTCCCTACCTGAGAAGGCTAGTAGTTTAACCCCTTAACAACTTGGCCTTTTTTAGTTTTTTCCACTTCCAGTTTGCACAACCCAACTTCAAAATCTATAAC
The DNA here is from genome assembly GCA_019512145.1 of Engystomops pustulosus. Taxonomy (NCBI): domain Eukaryota; kingdom Metazoa; phylum Chordata; class Amphibia; order Anura; family Leptodactylidae; genus Engystomops; species Engystomops pustulosus. Next base: position 114,478,542 of record CM033644.1, on the reverse strand, counting down.
TTTTTATTTTCCAGCATAACAGAGCTGTGTTGATGGCCCTTTGTTTTCTCTGCATAACAAATCGCACCTTCCCAGTGTACCGGTATTTAAATTCCATGGCATGTCTGGGAGAGCGGAAAAAAAAAAATTCCAAATGCAGTGAAAATGTGATGAAATACACACTTTGACGACTTTTTATTGTGGGCTAGGATTTCTACGCTTTCACTCTGATCCCAAAATGGACTATGTCTCCTTTATACCTTTGGGTCGGTACAATACGTGGATACCGGAATTGGTATGGTTGTATAATGTTTTCTACATTTAAAAAAAGTAAAACCTCCTGTCAAAAATATTTAGTGTGGATTTTGCCATCTTCTGGCTCCAATACCAAACTAATGTTACATGACTTTGGTGTACGGAGCTGTGGTTTGAGGTCATTTTGTGAATTTTGATGGTGTTTTCATGCGCCTATATTTTGGGACTGTGCGGAGAACTTGTGATCACTTTCTTATTAATTTTTTATATTTTTCAAAATGGAAACAAAATCCATTTTCGACTTTGGACGCTAGTTTCCATTACGAGGTTAAATGCAGTGAAAAAACGTTATTATATTTTGATAGATCAGACATTTTTGGACACGGTGATACCTAATGTGTTTATGATTTTTACTGTTTATTTATATTTATATCAGTTCTAGGGAAAGGGGGGTGATTTGAATTTTTAGTTTTTTTTATTATAATTTTTTTTAAAGTTTTTTTTTATTTTTACTTTTACTATTTTTCAGACTCCCTAGGGTACTTTAACCCTAGGTAGTCTGATTCATCCTATCATATAAGGCCATACTACTGTATGGCAGTATTTGTTGATTTTAGTCCCCATTCATTAGCACATTGTAATGCATGGGTTAAAACGAAGTAGCCTCGGGACACCCGAGGCTACCATGGCGACGGATCGCCGCTCCCCGTGACGTCATTGGGGAGCGACGATCGACGGCAAGTTGGCGGCGCCCATGCAGCATTGCCGGCGGCGATCGATGTGAAAACACCCGCGATCGGTGGTAGCAATAAGCAGCAAAGACTTACCGGCTATGGAGAGGGCTCGGCTCCATGCACCGGGACCCCGCGTCGGGAAGGGGTACCTTTTAATAAACCCTAAAAATGCTAGAAATCAGCACTGAACCACCACCTACTGAATTTACTGAATGAGTTATGTGCTGGGTACAATATTTTAGAAATAAAGTTGCTTTTTAAGTAAATAAAGGTATAAATAAAAAATAGAGAAATAAAGAGACATATTGGGACAGCTGGGAAGTTTGCTCTAGTTGTAGAATATAATATAGGGGCTCTGGGCCACCAAATTTTTAACTCAGAAGGACCTTCACCCATAAAATCCTTGTAAATCTATTCCTGCTCTCAATACACATGTTCACGTCCTCCATTCCCCTATTCCAGTATAGTATGATATGTAGAAAGTGAATTCCAGACTTGTAGGGGCTGTAATATTCATACAGCCCAGGGCTCATGGCAGCCTTAATCCACCCCTGGACTTCCCCTCAATAACAACATAGTCACATCTTTTCCAATTAGACATCTATGGCTTCTCTATTTGATATACCATGAACAATATTTGCTTTATTATTTCTGAATATCAGTTCCACAAATTAGCACAAAGTATGGGACCCATGTACAATCTAACTGTCACCCGCTACAAATTACATTCCTGGTGCCAGGTTGCCTTTAATGTGTTAATAAAGTTACAGATCTTTGGTACTCAATTTAGGACGATTCCAGTTCTATAGTAATAGGTCAAAGGGCTATGGAAAGGGCTTTCTTTCCTTGGCGTGGTTACCCAGCCTGATATAGCAGAACCACCAGTACTCCCTTGATGGTGGCCCTGGCTGTTAGGCTACATTCACACGGACGTATGAAAACGGCCGTATCCGTACCGTACCGTACCGTTTTTTTACGGATTACATACGGCCACATTCATTTCAATGGACAATACGTCTGACCATTTATATTGCCGTTGTTAAATCCGTTCCGTACCGTACCGTATACTAGCCGTATAAAAATATAGAGCATGTCCTATTTTCTCCCGTATTTCAGTTCCGTATGCCCTAGAAGTCTATGGGGACGTATAAAATACGGGTTACATACGGGTTACATACGTGCTGCATACGGATGAAAAACGTCACGTATATACGGCCCGTAAATACGGGACTGGAGAAATCATACGGTCGTGTGAATGTAGCCTTAGAATGCTGCCCTAAAATTATTTTGGTGACAGCTACTACCAAAACGTATCCTATGTGGCTGGAGCCTCATAGCCTTAAAAAAGACCTCTCACTAGGTTTTAACTCACTAAACTGCTAGTGTCCTGGGGTGAAACGTCCTTTATGGAATTTCCTATTTTATGTGAGATCTCATTTGTTTACCTATAAAAAATTCCTGCCAAAATCAGGCAAATATAACTTACCCCATTTTCACATGAAATATGTCAACTTTAGTGGTTACAGATGGTTTGTATGGTAGCCTCCATATTCTGTTTTGTAGCACCTACAAGCAAACTTTTTATGTCATATGATACCTAATGTGATACCTAATGTGTTTATGATTTTTACTGTTTATTTATATTTATATCAGTTCTAGGGAAAGGGGGGTGATTTGAATTTTTAGTTTTTTTTTAGTATAATTTTTTTTTTAACTTTTTTTTATTTTTACTTTTACTATTTTTCAGACTTCCTAGGGTACTTTAACCCTAGGTAGTCTGATTCATCCTATCATATACTGCCATACTACTGTATGGCAGTATATGTGGATTTTACTCCCCATTCATTAGCACATTGTAATGCATGGTTTAAAACGAAGTAGCCTCGGGTATTCGGAATACCGGAGGCTACTATGGCGATGGATCGCCGCTCCCCGTGACGTCATGGGGGAGCGACGATCCACGGCAAGATGGCGGCGCCCATGCAGCATTGCCGGCGGCGATCGAGGTGAAAACACCCGCGATCGGTGGTAGCACCGATTGCGGGTGTTACCGGTAAGTCTTTGCTGCAATAAGCAGCAAAGACTTACCGGCTATGGAGAGGGCTCGGCTCCATGCACCAGTACCCCGCGTCGGGAAGGGGTTAAAATTTGGTTCCTTTTAATAAACCCTAAAAATGCTAGAAATCAGCACTGAACCACCACCTACTGAATTTACTGCATGAGTTATGTGCTGGGTACAATATTTTAGAAATAATGTTGCTTTTTAAGTAAATAAAGGTATAAATAATAAATAGAGAAATAAAGAGACATATTGGGACAGCTGGGAAGTTTGCTCTAGTTGTAGAATATAATATAGGCCACCTAAACAACCCACCAAATTTTTAACTCAGAAGGACCTTCACCCATAAAATTCCTGCTCTCAATACACATGTACACGTCCTCCATTCCCCCATTCCAGTATAGTATGATATGTAGAAAGTGAATTCCAGACTTGTAGGGGCTCTAATATTCATACAGCCCAGGGCCCATGGCAGTCTTAATCCACCCCTGGACTTCCCCTCAATAGCAACACAGTCACATCTTTTCCAATTAGACATCTATGGCTTCTCTATTTGATATACCATGAACAATATTTGCTTTATTATTTCTGAAATTCAGTTCCACAAATTAGCACAAAGTATGGGACCCATGTACAATCTAACTGCAAAACAAGCTCAGAGTCTGGCCACATGAGGTCACCATAGCACAGGCTTGCTTCAGATCACATCCATGCTTCTTGCTGGTTATTTAAAACACCATGACATATGACAGCTTCAATTCACATTTCAGACAGGCCAAACTGAAGATCAGATTTGACACAAGAAGACAGGAGCCTTTGTAGGTCACAATTATCATAAAAATATGGTTGTGTTCCACCCTCCAGATATTTCTTCTTGTTTTATGGAGAATGCATACACTCTACAAGACTACAAGATATTTTTTTATTCAACATGGGAAAGCATGGAAAATGTGAGATACTTTGTAAAGCTTGCATGTTTTATATGATACTTATAGCATGGGAAGTGTGTTACAATGAACATACCTGGTATTTACAAAGCAATGATTCATATCCACCCCTGGTATTGCAGTATGTGAGGTGGAAAAATTGTGAAAAAAGGTTGATAAGCAAATAAACAGGAATGGCGATAACAAAGTGCAGTGAGACACTATATAAAGAAGAAGACACCTATGGACATATAATAGTAATACCTGTAAAACAAACAGGAAAAAGAAAGAAATGGTTTGATTGTGAGGAAAAACTGTACACCATCTGTGGTTTCTATTTGCAGCACCTTGTGGAAGACATGGTAATATTAATATTGCAATTACATTCTATCATTTTTCAAGGTACATAAATATAATTGGTTTATCTAGTGTAATTTAATGTGTTGCTGGAGCATAACAAATCCACAATTCATTTCCTGCGAAGTTATTTATAAGATTTTCAACCCAAGAAGGCATAAAATTGAAATACTAGAAAATAAGCCAACAAGTAGATACTTCTGTTTGGTATATTTTCCTAACCATATTTTTAAGACCCATGAAAATCTTTTACTATACATTTATTCAAGTTTTTTTTAACGTAAACCACATTTTCTTACTTTCTGATATTAGATTTTAAATGCTTACACCAAATCTAAATTTGGACATACATTTTTTTTCTGTAAAATAATAAATGGCTACCTATTGCTCCCCTTCTGCTCCTGTACTGATTCTCCTGGTACCTGCGGCACTAGACTGGATGTACTAGCAACACTGGACGTACAGTGCTAGTCGTTCAGGCAATCAGTGCCTGAAATGGGTTAACATGCCAACCAGTGGTTGCCTAAGCAGCCTCTTCTACTGTTTCCTGTGGAGCCAAGAGACACCGGAAAGTTGAGTGCAGCAGGGACCAGACCCATTACAATCAGATTTTGGAGCAGTAAATATCCTCCGATTATTTTCACCCCCATTAACCCCATTAACAAAGATGAGAAAAAGTACACTCTCTTTTAATCCTCTTTAAGGATAGAATGAAAAACAACATTTAGACCTTAGAAGGCCTTACAATTAGGTAAATGTATTCTCAGATGAACAACCACATAACACCATGTATCAAATTGCATTCTGGCTAGCAAAAACAAGCAAACATTTAAAAGTCCTGTGTTTTTGATATATATACCACGGAGTCCCTGGGTTATGTACAAGATAGGTTATTTTGGTTTGTTCTTAAGTTGAATTTGTATGTAAGTCAAAACTGTATATTTTATAATTGTAACTACAGACAAAAATTTTATTTTGTCCCAGGGACAATGGATTTTCTATTTTTTTTCATTAATGAGAAGAAGGATTATCAATAAAACTTCATTACAGACAATTTACAGCTGTTCATTGCAACCTGGGAATAAAGTAAAGGTTCCAGAGAGCTTCACTAGAGGTTACATTGGGCAGTAAGGTTGATCTGTGAATAGGAGTCGTCTGTAAGTCGGGTGTCCTTAAGTAGGGGACCACCTGTTTACTTATTCTGAATTTCCTGTGGTGGGGTATGGCAGTGAAATTGCAACAAACACTTGCATTATGCATGGCACCCATGAAAGTTAATTACACAATGTGGAATATCTTCTGAAAAAAATTATGAAGTGAAATAGTTTTTATGTACAGAGTGCTTGATTAAAATACAAAAAAATCACATACTAAACAATAATTTTTAAAAACTAGGAAAGAAAATAGAAAAACCTAAGGTTTGCTGTGATAATGATATTGCCATCTGTCAGGCTTCAGGGGTAGACCACCACGAACGATGACACAAGCTGACACCTGGGACCAAAATCTAAGTGGCAACTGGTTTTCACCAGGGCCCACCGCAAAGCGGGTTGGACTTGCTACGGAGTGGTACCACCTGGTCGTTCAACAGGTGTTACTTTGTCCGTGGTGGCAGCCAAGGTGAGGTACAAAGTTGGTAGGCAAGTTCGTGGGCAGGGACAGGCAGGAGGTCAAGACAGGCGGCAAAGGTTCAGAGGCAGAGAAGGTCAGGGCAGGCAGCGGAGGCAGCGGAGGAGCATAAACGGGAACAGGTCCGGGGTCACAACGGGGAATCCAATCACAAGCACTAAGCACAGGACAAAGCTTTCTCAGCAGCATAGAGCACGAAGATCCGGCGGGGAATACTGGGAGAAGCCCGGCGCATCTTCAATGATGACTTTGGTGTTTTAAAAAGCCACAATGGTGAAGATAAAGGCGCTGTCTGAGGACATCAGAACAGGCTATTATTAGCAAAGACTTTGGTATCCAAATTATAACTATGAATAACTATGTTATTAAGAAGTTTTCCAAGCATGGCACCATCCATGTTAAAAATCCAAAGAAATGAAGGCCAACCTGGAATTGTCTGGGGTCATGAAGGACCATACGCTACACACTAAACCATGCATAACTTTATGAAGGAAGACCAAAGAGGAAACCATTGCTTAAGAAAATACATAAAAAGGAATGACTGATCTTTGCCAAAGTGAACCTTGACAAACCACAATACTCCTGGAAAAAAGTTCCGTTGCCAGGTGAAATGAAAATAGAGCCTTTTGGCAATGCAAAGCAACAATGAAGCTTATAAAGAAAATAACACCTTACCAATAGCAGGGTGGATGATCCATTATGCTGTGGTGTTGCTTTTCTGCATCTCTGTTACTGGTGTCCTAACCTTAATCCAACTCAAATCTGGATTCAAGTGCTTGAACAAACTGCAAAGGAAGAGTGGGAGAAAATACCAACTATAGATGACTACAAGAAACATGTGGAGGCTGTTATCAACGCCAAAGAGTGTACAACCAAGTATTAGTTAGGGGAGCCTTTATTTCTGCACATGCTGTTTATTCTGTTTCTTCTTTTAAATTGCAACATGTACATTGAAAAACAGTGTTTTATTGTTGTAATACTTTGGACCACTAATTAAGAAGACCTGAGAAATTAGCTTTGGTAAATTCCCATGTATTTCTAAACTAATAATAACTTCTGGCTTTTTACCACCAAAATTCCCTCCTTTGCCTTGGTCAGGCCCCACTCACCCTATGATCCTGAAGCAGCTGAAGATCCCAACCAGTGGGACCATGGAGACGTGGCGGAGATCCAGCAGTGGGACCATGGAGACCCGGCAGTGCCATCCAGACCGATTGAGGACCTCTGGCACACCCAGTTTGGTGGTGGCCTTCTCACTGCAGCCCAGCAATTCACAATCACAGCTGGCATCTTGGGAGTATATCCACTGGCCCCCACGTGGTGTGAACCATACCACTGGAATAGCCGCCGAGAGCACATCGCAGAGCCTGTTATGGGAGAAAACCTCCAGGACCCATATAGACCTACAGAGCCCGTCTGCCTGTCCATTTAGCAAGTGACCCACTAGTATGTGTTTTAGAGCAATGACCCCCTCTTGCATAAAAAAGTTGCACATGGCAAGGCCCATGCTCAGAAATGCATGAATGTCAGCACCCCTGAAACCTCTGCACAGAATAAGTGTGTAGAGCGCCTGTCAAGGCACATTAGAGCGTCGGTACATGGCAGCACACAGCGCCTGCATCAGGCCCTAAGATCCCCTGACATCATGTCCGAACCACCGAACACCTCATCACTGAAGGCCGGTACAAGAAGCATGCCCATTCTTTGGTTTTTATGCTTTCCATTGTGCTTTTACTGTGTTCCTTGTTTTCACTTTTATGGAACTTGTAACACACAGTGTTTTTATGTTTTGTTTTTCCCTAAATTTATGTAATCTGTTAATGGTAACATATGACCGGACAACATGTAATTAACCATTTCCCTATGGGATCCATAAAGTTTATTGTATTGTATTTTATAATGTGATATGTCCTCTTTCTAACTGAGATGCATAGTTCTCCTTTTCCCATCCTGGAAACAAAAGCTTTTGTACTGTTTTTCTGTTTCTGTGTTAACATTCTCATGGCTTGCTGCTGAGAGTAGAAGCAAGGAGTGTGTTTGAGATTCCTGGAGATTTTGAAGGAGGTGCAGAAAGCAGTACAAGTTAAAGCGGCTAAAAAGGCCAAAGACTCAACTGGCATCATGGTATATGTGGCACCGGCTTGTAGTGCCACCTTTATCAGAAATAACTTATACTAAGTTATTGTTTTCTATAGGACTATACTTTCTCACATAGAGAAACTTTGGGTCACACTTCTTTACAAAACTGGTTAATTGATGTTTGTGGTAATTTGTTTATTTACAGCTTGGTAGAGGTCTTGTCACAATACTTTAATATTGTTGAGATCTGGATTGTACTTAGATCATCACAGCACAATGGGGTACATGTATCATAAGTCTGGCTTTCCCAGATGTATTTTAGCAGTTTTTCTGTATTTATAAACATGGCATTTGGTCTCTAGTGAATTTTTTTTAAAAGTCACAAAAAGTTTTCAAATGTCAGCTAATTTCTACGCAGCCACAGATTTGGGCCAAACTTTGTACCGTGTTTGCGAGTGATCCATCCTTACTCTTCACATTTCTAGCCCTGGCTGTTGTTTGTTTTCACAATACCCACCCATCTAATTTTGTCAGTTGGTTGGTATTTCCGTGGGGTGTGCCCATGGAAGAGTTGTCTCCAGCCTATCCATAACAGCACCTATATATGAGGCACATTTCTGTACAGGAAGGTACACAAGTATTAAAGTCTTAGTTTGTTAGTGCTCTGCCATAGTTCACCCAGATTATAATTTCTTTTCTATGGCCATTAATCATGTCATTTCCCCTTGGCATTATGTTAACCCTTGTCTTAACCGCAAACAAACCTACCTCCCAAACTGCCTGCTTAATAAGGATGGATCAACTTGTGATTATCAATTCATAAAGGGCATGTGCTTAGCAGCATATTGATACTGCCTACCATGTACTTCATATGGAAACAGCAAAGATTTTAAATAGTTTCACACTGTTTCTGCATGTTGGCATCAGGCATGCCATGTGGTGGGTTGAAGTTCCCACTGAGGTAATCTGGAGAAATTTCACCCCATGCTTCCAGAAGCATAGCGGCAATAAAATGTAATGTAGCTAAGGCTTGTTCAGCACTGGAGCTGGATCAGCATGGAAGCTCCAATCATGCGTTCATTGTGACACCGTAGATACATGGGAATTCACTGCTCGAAGTGTTTTGGTGGGCGCCTATCATTGCTATGGCATTCCTGGGGTCTTATCTAAGACCTCAAGGCTGTCCATAGTAAATGTCTGTAAGGTCCTGTAACAGCATAGACAGACAGTGATAATACCCTGCAAAACATCAGTTTTGCAGGGTATTACAATGAACAAGCAATTGAATGATTGCTTGTTTAAGTAAAACAAAAGAAATCTTTTTTTCAAATGAAAAATAAATTAATAAAACTGCTAAAAAACCCATTCCATATAAAATATATACAGAGCAGGAAAACACAGTTCTTTTGTTAGCTCACCTCTTTACTGTCCCACTGCATCAGTGCACGGAATTCATCTTGTTGAAAACCATAGCTTCAATTAGTCATGACAAACTAGAAAAAAACTGACGGATTCTTAATCATGACTAATTGAAGCTATGGTTTTAACAAGATAATAATAAATTCTATGCTTTTAACCTAAAATGAAAAAAAAATTCTTTGGATGGATATGAATCAAGTGCTGATCCCCATTTCAATATCTAAGATATAAAATATACATATAACTTTAACCCCTTCATGACTTGCGCCGCATTAGTGCATCGCGGCGGGAAGTGACTTCGGAGCGGGCACCGTACAGAACGGGTGTCAGTTCCATATCGCAGCCGACACCCGTCTGTATCACCCGCGACCGGAGGTTCCTCCGATTGCGGATTTTAACCTCTTACACGCCGCGGTCAAATAAAATATATTTGGACCCGCTCAGTGGCTGCTGTAAAAAAAAAAATTTGCATTTTTATCAAATTGCTGTACAAAAAATGTTCTAAAAAGTGATCCAAAAAAGTTACAAGCACCAAAATGATACCACTAAAAAGAACAACTTGTTACGGAAAAAATAAGCCCACAACCAAAAAATACCAAAGTTATGCCGCTGTAAAAATGGCGACACTAAAACAAATGCAATTCTTCTATTCTAGTTTACGTCAATAAATTGGACCAAATAATAAAACTATATAAAGAGATATCACGTAATCATAGTGATCCATAATACAAATAGTAATATCTATTGTTATCTACAGTGACGCCCCCCCCCCACCCCCCTCAAACTGCATACCAAATCTGAAAAGAATTGATGTGAAAGAGTTCAAAATAAATACTTGCCAACACAGTTCAGACACAGTGATCGGGGCAAGATGGCTGCTCTGCCATCCATCCTGCCCCATGGACCAGAGGGGTTTTGTGACCCCCCACCCCCCAGTTCATCATCAGACCAGTCAATAGCATCGATTTTACCTACAACATCAGTAATACCAATCACCATGTCTGTAGACACGGTGATCGCGCAAGGTGGCGGCTGTTCCTGACAGCCACCAATTTTGCCTTGCGGTCCAGAGGGGTTTCGCTGCCCCCCCCGTTCATGTTGGCCGCTACTGGCTGGTCGATCTGGACCAGCCAATAGCAGCAATATTCGTCACAATAGTCCAACCTTTAAGAATTAAATAAATGTTTTATCCCCATAACCCGTGATATTTTTTCTCTCCAGAAAGACATCCAGGCCTCTCTTGAACATGTACATAGAGTCCGCCATAACAACCTCCTTTTTTTCACACAGGCACTGAAGCAAAACTTCACAAATCGAGACGGGCCACATCAAAAAACGAGAGAAAAACAACGAGATATCAAGGTGAACACAGTGATAAAGCACAGATCACAAGACACTAAAATCAAGCAATGCAAGAGCAGGCATTTACAATAAAAGAAAAAGAAGATTATTCGGAGGCACTATTCACAACAAATTTTTGGCAATCAGGTGCATAACTAACATTTTTTGCACAAAAGACTTAAAGTTCACTTGAATGGCACCATGCAAGTATAACCCATAGAAGGGACTTTACTGTTTTATAAATATTTTTTATACTATGTACCCTACATGATATCTAATAATAATAATGTTTTTTATACATAAATTGTTCATGTATTCATTTATAGAAAATATGTAATGTGTATTCTGCACATATGCCCAAATATCCTAACGAACTCACACACCAACACAGAGCACTAGTTTAAGAACATGAAAAACAATTCAACATATGTCCATTAGTCACCACCCCTATGCCAAAAGATAATGCAATCAATTACATACATCTGCTACCAGTGGCATCCCATTATGATACTACTTACATCTTTCCACCTAGGCATACAAACACGGAGCTGCTACCAAGGTAACACACATGCGGGGGGGCTGGCCGGGGGTGTGTCGGTCGGGTCACGTGGGGCGGACGCAAGCAGGAGGTGGAGGATTGTGTCCGTCTCGCGGGACTTCGGCCGGCGCATGCGCGGTCAGCCCGCACAGCCGCGCCAACACAGCACATGCGACCGACTATCGCCAGCAAATAACACAGGTGAGACCACTCTAACATCCTCACATTTGAGGTTAAATACTGCACCCATAGCTAAAAACATTTACCCCTGAGGAAGCCAAACAGTGGCGGAACGCATGGGGAGCTGAGCCCCTATCCCTCTCTATTGGACATGGTGATATCCGACCTTTAATTACTTGTGATATATATTTTTCATACATGCTGCTGTTTTTGAATTTGTGAGCAGAATACATCCAAAGACTAAACATACAGGACACAAAATTTATGCTCACACAATACCTCACAGCACGCATAGGTCACCACTGCCAACAGACACATTAGGGGATAGGTGTGGCATTGCATGAACTGGAGACACACAAAAACAGTTCATGCCTGGAACATTGCACACATTTTCTGTGCGGTTTTAAGTGTTTTTAAATGTCTGTTAAATGTGAGATTAGTATGTAACAATAAAGTATTATTTTTTGAAATTTAACTACCTAGAATTGGTTACTATAGCCGGTTGTATACAATTCCCCTCTTTCTTCTTTAATATATACTAATCAATCTACCAGTATGTTTTAGAGTGTGGGAGGAAACTGGAGGACCCGGAGGAAATCCACGCAAACTCGGAGAGAACATACAAACTCTTTGCAGATTCTTTTATACAATCCTTTCTAAAAAGACTTTCTAAAAAGACATCAAGAGTTCCAGTTCCTCCATTTTGTTTGTGAGGCTTCTGGCATTTGTGTACATGCACTTTATATGGTTTTCCCTATCCCTATTCCTTTTGTTCTTTTTCCCCAATCTCATTCCAGCCCCCCTTCCTCCCCATGGACTATAACTCTTCCCAGCTCTCTAACTACACTGTCTATTTGCCCTGCACAGGTAAAGTTTCCCTCCCCCAGGTCTCTAGTTTAAACACTCCTTCAACCTTCTAGCCATTTTTTCCCCCAAAACAGCTGCACCCTCCCCTTTGAGGTGCAGCCCATCCCTACTATAAAGCCTGTAGCCGGCAGAAAACTCAGCCCAGTTCTCCATGAACCCAAAACCCTCCTTCCTACACCAACTTTTGAGCCACTTATTTACCTTCCTGATCTCCCGCTGCCTTTCTGGTGTGGCACGTGGTACAGGTAGTATTTCGGAGAAAACTACCTTTGAGGTCCTTGCCCTGAGCTTATAATCTAAATCCCTGAAATAATTTTTAAGGACCTTCCACCTACCTCTTACTTTGTCATTAATGCCAATGTGGTCCATGACCGCTGGTTCCTCACCAGCCCCTCCCAGTAATCTGTCAACCCAATCCGCAACATGCCAAACCCGAGCACCCGGCAAACAACACACTGTTTGGTATGCACAGTCTTTGTGACAGATTGCCCTGTGTGTTCCCCTAATAATCAAATCTCCACTACCAGCACCTGTCTGACCTTGCCTGTGCTCCCATTACCCTTCTTACTGGGGCAGACAGTCCCCTGGTTGCTAGAGGCCATGTCTTGCTGCAGCACTACTACCCCAGAGCTGATATCCCCCTCATCCGCCAGCCAGGCAAACTTAATGGGGTGCACCAGATCAGGACTAGACTCCCTACAACTCCTCCTCTACCCTGTCTTCTACATGTTACCCAACTAGCTGCCCCCTCACTCTGCACCTCCATACTTCCCTCCCCACACCCAACTTCCCCAGAGATTTTGGGCTCCAGGAGCACCAAACTTCGCTCCATATTGTCAATTGCCCGCAGCCTTGAAACTTGCTCATTTAGATCCAGAATTTGGGCTTCCAGATGAGCAATCTTCACACATCCAACACAGCAGTATGCCCCCTCAAACGGCTGTTCAAGGAAAGCATACATTTCATTTCGGGATGTAGTTTATTGTGTAGTGCAGCGGTGGCGAACCTATGGAACGCGTGCCAGAGAGGGCACGCAGAGCCCTCACTGCTGGCATGCGTGCGAACAGGCAATGTGTCGGTGCCAACTGAACCCTGTCCCAACTCAGCTTTAAGCAGTATCGGAGCTGCGCTCCGATACAGCTAACAGCCATGACAGAGCAGGGCGCTGACACTGCCTGCTCTGTCACACTGATCACTGCGTGACGTCATTACGCTGCCAGCGCTGGGCCCCTTACTCCGTGTGCAGAATAGAAGAAGCCAGAGGAACGCGGAGTCTGAGGTGAGTTTATTTTTTTATTCAGGGTTTGCCCGCCCGAACTCCGGTCGTTCTCGCTACTGCCCCGCCCTCAACTCCGGTCACTGCCCCTCCCCATCACCCCCCCCCCCCGAACTCCTGCCTCATAACCCCACCGCCCCCCACTCCAGATGCTGCATTACTGTCCCCCCCATCCCTAACTCTGGCCGCCCACCTACCCTACTGACCCCACCCCCTGGAACAACAGACACCTGAACTTCTGCCGCCAGCTCAGCCACCTCCTTGGACAACCAAAGAGCAAGTACCATATGTATTTCTATGTATGTATTTATGTATATACATATTATATTATACACTCACCGGCAACTTTATTAGGTACACCTGTCCAACTGCTCGTTAACACTTAATTTCTAATCAGCCAATCACATGGCGGCAATTCAGTGCATTTAGGCATGTAGACATGGTCAAGACAATCTCCTGCAGTTCAAACCGGCATCAGTATGGGGAAGAAAGGTGATTTGAGTGCCTTTGAACGTGGCATGGTTGTTGGTGCCAGAAGGGCTGGTCTGAGTATTTCAGAAACTGCTGATCTACTGGGATTTTCACGCACAACCATCTCTAGGGTTTACAGAGGATGTTCCGAAAAAGAAAAAACATCCAGTGAGTGGCAGTTCTGTGGGCGGAAATGCCTTGTTGATGCCAGAGGTCAGAGGAGAATGGGCAGACTGGTTCGAGCTGATAGAAAGGCAACAGTGACTCAAATCGCCACCTGTTATTAAACACTCCTTCAACCTTCTAGCCATTTTTTCCCCCAAAACAGCGGCCCCCTCCCCATTGAGGTGCAGCCCATCCCTACTGTAGAGCCTGTAGCCGGCAGAAAAGTCAGCCCAGTTCTCCATGAACCCAAAACCCTCCTTCCTACACCAACTTTTGAGCCACTTATTTACCTTCCTGATCTCCCGCTGCCTTTCTGGTGTGGCACGTGGTACAGGTAGTATTTCGGAGAAAACTACCTTTGAGGTCTACCTTTACTACCTTTATAGCCTAAATCCTTGAAATCATTTTTATGGACCTTCCACCTACCTCTTACTTTGTCATTAGTGCCAATGTGGTCCATGACCGCTGGCTCCTCACCAGCCCCTCCCAGTAATCTTTCAACCCAATCCGCAACATGCCGAACCCGAGCAACCGGCAAACAACACACAGTTCGGTATGCACGGTCTTTGTGACAGATTGCCCTGTGTGTTCCCCTAATAATCGAATCTCCACTACCAGCACCTGTCTGACCTTGCCTGTGCTCCCATTACCCTTCTTACTGGGGCAGACAGTCCCCTGGTTGCTAGAGGCCATGTCTTGCTGCAGCACTTGTACCCCAGAGCTGATATCCCCCTCATCCGCCAGCCAGTCAAACTTAATGGGGTGCACCAGATCAGGACTAGACTCCCTACAACTCCTCCTCTACCCTGACTTCTACATGTTACCCAACTAGCTGCCCCCTCACTCTGCACCTCCATACTTCCCTCCACACACCCAACTTCCCCAGAGAGTTTGGGCTCCAGGAGCAGCAAACTTCGCTCCATATTGTCAATTGCCCGCAGCCTTGAAACATGCTCATTTAGATCCAGAATTTGGGCTTCCAGATGAGCAATTTTCACACATCCCACACAGCAGTATTCCCCCTCAAACGGCTGTTCAAGGAAAGCATACATTTCATTTCGGGATGTAGTTTATTGTATAGTGCAGCGGTGGCGAACCTATGGCACGCGTGCCAGAGAGGGCACGCTGAGCCCTCACTGCTGGCACGCGTGCGGACAGGCAATGTGTCGGTGCCAACTGAACCCTGTCCCATCTCAGCTTTAAGCAGTATTGGAGCTGCGCTCCGATACTGCTAACAGCCATGACAGAGCAGGGCGCTGACACTGCCTGCTCTGTCACACTGATCACTGCAGCGCACAGGACGGTAAGCGTCCCAGCGCTGGCAGCGTAATGACGTCATTACGCCGCCAGCGCTGGGCTCTTACTCCATGTGCAGAATAGAAGAAGCCGGAGGTGAGTTTTTTTTTTCTTTATTAAGGGCATCCACAGTGCATAATATATCAGCAGTAAGGCTGATTTCCTGCCCGCTCCCGCCCCTCCCCTAAAACTCCGCCCGCAACCCGGTCGAAACTCACGGCACAAACTGCGCCCGCTACCACAAGCCCCCACGCGCCCGAACCCCAGCCCGCTTCTGCCCACTACTGCAATTTGCCCGCCCGAACTCCGATCGCTCTCGCTACCGCCCCGCCCTCAACTCCGGTCACTGCCCCTCCCCTCCACAGTGTTTAGAATCTAAAATTGATGCTCGGAAGGTAGTGGAACCCAAAAAAGAAGAAAGGAGTGTAGTAAATGCTGAAAAAATCAATAAAACTTTATTACAATTCATAGCTAACAGATTCAAAGGAGTGTAAGAACATTCTTTTCACACTCTTGGTATGTTCATTACGTAGGTTGCGCTGAGTAACATAATTCCACTCTATTTAAGGAGCTCTGAGGGTATATAACCCAGCCTATGTGGTCTGTTCGGTATGTCCACACTTAGTGGCACTTTTTCACAATATGTTTTGCATCTGGACGCATGACGCATTAAAGTTACGTCGTTCTATTACATCGGCACCAACATTGAGATAGCCATTGACGAGGCACACAAGTGTGAACACCCCTTTCCATCTCACTGTTCGTACTTGCACACGTGCGGCTCTATTTAGTTCGTTTCTTCACTTTTATGCAACGCGTGCGCACATTTGTCGCTCCACATGTGTCGCAACGGGCCCCGATATGTATTAAGGAAGTACGCATAGCGCTAAGGTATCAGGTTCACTACAATGATGGGTCGCCGGCGACTGTTTGGTATAGCGCAGCCGGCGCTTTACTGATCTCGCGGTACACCTCGCCATGCTTTTACACACAGGTGCGTGCACACCTGGTAGACCGCCACGATTGGATGGCTGGGATTCCCTGGACACAAAGGTGGGTCTCCACGGTCAGAAGGCACGTAACCTGAGGAAGTACGCCTCAAGCGACGGGAACGAGTGGGTGCCTCCGGCACCGGTCTGTGATCTAATCCTCCCCTCTTTCCACTTGGGGCTTAAGTGATACGGCTACTTTTTGATGGTTTGGGTCTGCTTCTGGCTTGTTTTGACTGTACCGCGATTACCTCTGGTCCTGCCATACTTTCTTGGTACTACCAATTAGTTTCTTCTGTCTGGGCTTTTGCATTGCGGCAAATTCCATCTGACTCTTTTTGGAGTATTTGCATTTTTGGACGTTTTCTGTCCCCATTTTTCTCAGGACAGCATCAGGGCAGAGTTTTTCAGGGCTTACATGCCCAGCTTTATTCTTGTGAGGTATTGCATCCACACACTTTTGTGACGGTGGCGGGCGGTGTGGGTCTGGGCGAACACTGACGTTCGACCCACTCATGTTGTTTGTTGTGTTTTTAATACAATTTTACATGTTTTTAATCACTGCTTGAGGAGCTCCTTTTGATTATTTGTATAGAATTGTGTATAAAGTTTATTGATTTTCGACCTTACACACTTACCTTTTTCTTTTTTTGGGTTCCAATTTTGCGTCTCTTAAGTGTGTGGCCACCTAAACACTTGCTCTCGTGCATGAAGATCACGCTTCACATGTTTAGTCTTAAATTGATGCTCTGGTGGTATTTGTGACCACAGACTTATAAGACTGTTTGTAGTTCCCTGAATCACGTGTGTGTAAAATTTTTACAGTTGGTACTTCAACAGGACTGTCCGGACATTTCTGTAGAAGAGGGCGCAGACGGTCTTTCTTACCATTAGGGACGGGTGCTTTTGCCTACACATACGGAGATAGTCCTGTGTAATCAAATATGATAGGGAAGTTTTTTACCAGGCGTCTGAGCTCGGATTCAGCAGTCCTATACACACTGAAACGCCACTTTTACACCATTTATCAATCCCATAAAAAATTAACTAAAAGATCTATCAAAGGTTCCTCACATCCTCAAATGCTAGCAATGAAAACAACGGCTATTAGCCAAAACCACCTCCCACAGCTCCGTGCAACTAAGTTATTAGCGTCACAATATGGTCAAACATTTTCTTTTTCGTAACTGTTTTAATTATTGAAAAAAGTGTTAAAACACAGTAATCAACAAACCTATAATCTGGTATCACTGTGATTTTACCAACAAAGAATCTAAAGGAGACAAATGATTGGAGCGCACAGCGAAAGTATTAAATATCTAAAGCCCACAAAGGACAGCAATGTGCAACTGCTTTTTTCCACCATTTTTCACCTTTTTTTTTCCAGACTTCCCAGTACAGCACTGGATACTAACATAACGAGAATAAATATGTTACCCAAAAATAAGCCCTCACCCACTATTATAAAATGCACATATCAAGATATAATAAATAATTGTAGATACATAATACTAACATAGAAATACATATGTTAACTTGCTCTTTGGTTGTCCAAGATGCGGGCTGAGCTAGCGGCAGAAAGATTAGGGTCCTGTTGTTCCAGGGGGGGTGTGTCGTTAGGGGAGATGTGCAGAGGGTGGGCGGGCCAGAGTTCAGGGCTGGGGGAGGGGGGGGCATTAAGCAGACATCTGGAGTTCCAGAGGGATGGTGGTTGGTTATGAGATGCAGTTGCTGGGGCGGTTGGAGAGGGTGATTGAGGCTACAATTTGCACAAGCTCATCGAAATTGGACAGTAGAAGATTGGAAAAACGTTGCCTGGTCTGATGAGTCTCGATTTCTGCTGCGACATTCGGATGGTAGGGTCAGAATTTGGCGTCAACAACATGAAAGCATGGATCCATCCTGCCTTGTATCAACGGTTCAGGCTGGTGGTGGTGTCATGGTGTGGGGAATATTTTCTTGGCACTCTTTGGGCCCCTTGGTACCAATTGAGCATCGTTGCAACGCCACAGCCTACCTGAGTATTGTTGCTGACCATGTCCATCCCTTTATGACCACAATGTACCCAACATCTGATGGCTACTTTCAGCAGGATAATGCACCATGTCATAAAGCTGGAATCATCTCAGACTGGTTTCTTGAACATGACAATGAGTTCACTGTACTCAGATTTGAGGCAGTTTGAAGGCAAAAAGGGGGTCAAACCCGTTACTAGCATGGTGTACCTAAAAAAGTGGCCGGTGAGTGTATATTTATATGTGCATTTATATATAGCGGTGTGAGGGCTTATTTTTTGCGTAACATATTTTACTTCTCAGTTATTTATTATTCCATGTTGTGTACTGGGAAGCTGGATAAAAAATGGTGAAAATGACAGGAAAAACAAATTTAATCGCTGTCTTGTGGGCTTAGATTTTAATACTTTTCCTGTCCGCTCCAAATCATTTGTCTCCTTTATTCTTTGGTTCGGTAAAATCACAGTGATACCAGATTTATAGGTTTTATTGTGTTTTAATACTTTTTAAATAATTAAAACAGTGTACGAAAAAGAAAATAGATTTGCCATCTTGTGACGCTAATAACTTTAGTGTACGGAGCTGGGGAGGTGTGATTTTTTTTGCTTAATGAGCCGTTGTTTTCATTGCTACCATTTTGAGGACTGTGCGACCTTTTGATAACTTTTTATTATTCTTTTATGTGAAGTAAAATGGTTTAAAAGTGGCGTTTCAGTGTGTATAGGACTGCTATAATCCGAGCTCAGACAGTCCTTTGTAAAACACTTCCCTATCATATTTGATTACACAGGACTATCTCCTTATGTGTAGGAAAAAGCACCAGTCCTATGTAAGAAGATAAGACTGCTGCCTCTTCTACCATAAATGTCAGGCAGTCCTGTTGAAGTAACACTGTAAAATTTTACACAGCACTGTGATTCAGGGAACTACAACAGTCCTTAGTAAGTCTGTGGTCACAAATACCACCAGAGTTGCGTTTACAAACACAGCACTACAATACGGGGGCAGGCTTTGGCACGATTGCGTATGCGTTTCTATGGAAATGCAAGTGATCGGTAACCAGAACCCGGTGTTATGCATTGTTTTAATGAACGACACCATGTTCTGCTTACTGATTGCATGTGTTTCCATAGAAACGCATAAGCAATCGGGCCAAAGCCTGCCCCCATACTGTAGTGCTGCATTTGTATATGCAGCGCTAGCAGTACTTGTGACTGCACTCTAAGGCTACGTGCACATGAACATGTGCATGTAGCAGTCTTTGCATTAATAGGACTGCTGCCTCTTCCTTAATGTCACACGTATGAAGTATAGGAGTTTTAAAATGCAAATGAAACGCAATGGGAGGGAAGCTACCTCTGATCGGGAATGTATCATTTTATTGATTCTAAACTAACCTGGGCACCTCTGCACAGAATGATGTGTATAGCGGCTGTCAAGCCATTCAGCGTCGGTACAATGCAGCACCACAGCGCCCGCACAGTCCCTAAGATCCCCCTACCTCATGTCCGAACCCACCGAACACACCCTCATCACTGAAGGCCGGTCCAGAAGCCAGCATATGCCATTCTTGTTTTTTAATATTGCTTCCCTTGTGCTTTACTGTGTTCCTTTCCTTGGTTTTCACTTTTTAAAATGGCACGTTGTAACACACAGTGTTTTTTATGTTTTGTTTTTTTTTTCCCTAATTTATGTAATTCTGTTATGGTAACATACTGAACCGACCACATGTTCAATTAACCATTTCCCTATGGGATCCCATACAGTTTATGTAATTGTAATTTTATAATGTGAATATGTCCTCGGTCTAACTGAAGATCATAGTTCTCCTCCTTTTCCTTTCCCCATCCTGAAACAAAGCGTGTGTACTGTTTTTTTTCTGTTTCTTACTTCTTTCTGTGTTAACAATTCTCATGCTGCCTGCTGAGTAGAAGCAAGATTGTTTTTGAGATTCCTAGATTTTGAAGGAGGTTGCGACAAGCATTACCAGTTAAAAGTGGCCAAAGGCCAAAGAACTCAACTGGCATCAGGTTAATGTGGTCACCGGCCTTGTCGTGCCCCTTTATCAGAAATAATAACTTATAATTCTTGTTTTCTATAGGAAACTATACTTTCCTCACATAGAGAAACTTTGGGTCACACTTCTTTACAAAACGGTTTAATTGATGTTTGTGGTAATTTGGTTTTTTACAGCTTGGTGAGAGGTCTTGTCCCAATACGTTAGTATTTGTTGAAGTCTGGATTGTACTCATCACACACAATGTGTTACATGTAATCAAAGTCCTTGTGGCTTTCCAGATGTATTTTAAATCAGTTTTGTCTTATTTAATAAACATTGCAATTGGATCTCTAGTGAATTTTTTTTAAAAGTCACCAAAAGTTTTTTGTTTCAAATGTCATCTAATTTCCTCTCTAATTTCTACGCAGCCAACACTTGGGCCAAACTTGTACCGTTTTGCGAGTGATCCATCCTTACTCTTCACATTTTCAGCCTGGCTGTTTTGTTCACAACCACCCATAATTTGTCAGTGTTCGTGTATTCCTGGGGTGTGCCCATGGGATGATTGTCTCCAGCCTATCCATAACAGCACCTATATATGAGGCACATTTCTGTAAAGGAAGGTACACAAGTATTAAAGTCTTAGTTTGTTAGTGCTCTGCCATAGTTCACCCAGATTATAATTTCTTTTCTATGGTCATTAATCATGTCATTTCCCCTTGGCATTATGTTAACCCTTGTCTTAACGCTACACACCTACCTTCCCAAATGCCTGCTTTAATAGGAGTGGTCACACTTGCTGATTATCAATTCATAAAGGGCATGTGCTTAGCAGCATATTGATCTGCCTACCTACCAATGTAACGTTGCTAGGAAACAGCAAGATTTTTAATAGTTTCACACTGTTTCTGCAATTTTGGGCATAGGCGCATGTGGGTGGGTTGAAGTTCCCCACTGATGTAATCTGGAAAACTTTCACCCCATGCTTTCCAAAGCATAGCGGCATAAAAATGTAATGTAGCTGGCCTTGTTCCGCACTGGAGCTTGGATCGCCAGGAACTCAATCATGCGTTCATTGTGAAACCGTGGTATTACGTGGGAATTCACTGCTCGAATTTTGTTGGTGGGCCCTATCTTGCTATGTTCATTCCTTGTGTCTTCTCTAAGACCTCAAGCTGTCCATAGTAGTCCCTGTAAGGTCCTGTAACAGCATAGAACAGCATTGAATAATACCACCCTGCAAAACATCAGTATTGCAACAAGGGTATAACGATGAACAAGCAATTGAATGATTGCTTGGTTTTCAAGTAAAACCAAAGAAACTTTTTTTTCAAATGAAAAATAACATTATAAAATTCTATGCTAACAAAACCCCATTCCATTACAATATATACAGAGCATGAAACACATTCTTTTTTTATTCACCTCTTTGCCTGTCCCCACTCACTCAGTGCACAAAACTAATTCAGTTGTTTGACAACCTTAGCTTAGCTTCATTATTCATGACAAAATGAAAAAAAACTGACGGTTTTCAAATCTTCTGATTCTTATCAATGAATAATTTAAGCTATGGTTTTAACAAGATAAAATAATCAATTCTATCTTTTTAGTTACCCTAAAATGAGAAAAAAAATTCTTTGGATGGATATAAATCAAGTGCTGATCCACCATTTTGTTTTTTCCAAGATATAATATACATTAACTTTAACCAACCCCTTCACGCTGCGCCGCACTAACTACGCGCGGTGGGAGTGATGACTTCTTGCGGGCACCGTACAGAACAGATTCCATTGCCTATCGCCGCCGACCACCCCGTCCCTGTATCCCCCCCGCCGGAGTACTCCTCCGATTTCGCGGAGTTTAAAAACCTCTTTAACAAGCACGCCGCGGTCAAATAAAATATTTTGGACCGACCGCGCTTCAGTGGCTGCTGTAAAAAAAAAAATTTGCATTATTAATCACATTGCTGTAACAAAAAAATGTTCTAAAAATTGATCCAAAGTTACAACGCAAACCAAAATGATACCCCTCAAAGAACACTTGTTACGGAAAAAATAAGCCCACAACCAAAAAAATACAACCGTTATGGCCGCTGTAAAAATGGCGACACTAAAAACAAATGCCATTTCTTCTATTCTAGTTTACACGTTCAATAAAGATTGGACAAATATAAATAAACTAATAAATTAGATATCAACCGTAACGCATAGTGATCCATGAATAAAAAATAGTATTTATGGTTATGCTTACAGTGAACGCCCATCCGCCCCCCACCCACCAAAATGCTAAAATCTAAAAATCTGAAAAAAGAATTGAATGTAATGAGTTAAAAAAAATCACTTTTTCAACACAGTTCAGACACAGTGATCGGGCACGATGGCTGCTCTGCCATCTCATCCGCCCCTATGCCGAGGGTTTTGTGACCTCCCCACCCCCCATTTCCAATCATCAGACGCATTCATACATCGATTTTTTACCTCCAACATCAGTAATACCAATCACCATGTCTGTAGACCACTGTGAATCGCGCAAGGTTGGCGCTGTTTTCCTGACAGCCACCAATTTGCCGTGCTGTCCAGAGGGGGTTTCGCTGTGCCCCCCCCGTTTCATGTTGGCCGCTACTTACTTGCTGGCTGGTCGATCTGGACTCAGCCAATGCTAGCAAGATATATATCGTCCACCATAGTCCACCTTTAAGATTAAATAAATGTTTTAAATCCCCATAACCCTTGCTATTTTTCTCTATTCCAGCGACAATCAGGCCTCGCTTGAACATTCATAGAGTCCTCCGCCATAGACAACCTCCCTTTTTTTCAAGGCAATGACGCTTACTGAAGCAAAACTTCACAATCGAACGGCCACCAACAGCCCTCAAAAGCAAAGAACAGAGAAAACAACGAGATATCAAGGTGAACACAGTGATAAAGCACAGATCAATAGACATAAATCAGCAATGCAAGAGCAGGGCATTTACAATAAAGAAAAAGAAGAAATTATTCGGAGGCATCTATTCACAACAAATTTTGGGCCAATCAGGTGCTAACTAAACATTTTTGCCACAAAAGTTACTTAAAGTTACTTGAAATGGCCACCATGCAGTTAACCAATAGAAGGGACTTTATGTTTTATAAATATTTTATTGAACTATGTACCCTACTGATATACTAATAATACATTAATGTTTTTTTATACAATAAATTGTTCATGTAATAAACTTATAAAATATTGGTAATGTGTATTCTGCCATATATGCCCAATATCCTAACGAACTCACATAACCAACACAGAGCATAGTTTTAAGAACATGAAAAACAATTCAACATAGTGCCATTAGTCACCACCCATGCCAAAGCTTAATGCAATCAAGACATACATCTTGCTCAGGTGGCCAAATCCCATTATATATACTACTTAACTTTTCCACCTAGGCATACAAACACGGGCTGCTACAATGTTAACACAAGGCGCTTCGGAGGATGGGTGGCCCCGTGGTAGTGCGGGTCCACGTGGGAGGCGGACGAAAGCAGGAAGTGTAGGATTGCGTTCCGTCCTCAGGTGGCTTCGGCCGGCGCAATGCGCGGTCAGCCCGCACCGGCCGCGTCCAACACAGCAATGCGACCGACCAAACGCCAGCAAACATAACACCAGGTGAGACCACCTAAAAGCATCCTCACATTTGAGGTTGAAATGCCAACCATAGCTAAAAAAATTTACCCTGAGTGAGCCAAACAGTGGCGAACGCATGGGATCTGAAGCTCCCTATCCCTCTCTATTGGACATGGTGATATCACCTTTAATGACGTTGTGATATATTGTATTTCAACATGCTGCTCGGTTTTTTGAAATTTGTGAGCAGAATACATCCAAAGACTAAACATACAGGACACAAAATTTTATCTCACACACAATACCTCACAGCCGTAGTCACCACTGCCAACAGACACATTAGGGGATAGGTAAGGTCAATTGCATGAACTGGAGACACTACTATAAACAGTTCATGCCTGACCATGCACCAACATTTTTTCTGGTGCGGTGTTTTAATTGTTTTAAATGTCTGTCAACGAGATAGTATGTAACAATAAATGTATTATTGTGAAAATTTAACTACCTAGAATTGGTTACTATAGCGTTGTTACATTCCCCTCTTTCTTCTTAATATAACCTCCTGCGGCAGAGAGTTTCCACAGTCTCACTGCTCTTACAAGTAAAGAAACTTGTCTTTGTTTGGTAGATCGTCTCTTCCTCTAGCGTGTAAGAGGATCCCCATTGTCCTGGTCACAGGCCTAGGTATAAAAAGATCTTTGGAGAGATCCTTGTATCTCTCGTTCGGATTTGTACATAGTAATGAAGGTCTCCCCTCAGTACCATCTTTTTTTCTAAAACTGAATAATCCCAATTTTGTAATCTGTCATGTGATTCTAGTCCCCCCATTCCTCTAATAATCTGGTTTGTCTCTCCTCTGCACCAGTTCACAGCATCTACTATGTACCTTATTATACACTGGTGCCCAAAACTGTACACAATATTCCTGTGTGGTCTGACAGGGATTTTGTCTTTATCATTGAAAATCTATTCCTCTCTTGATACATCCCATAATTTTTTTATTTGCTTTGAGCAGCAGCCGCCTGGCTCTGGTTCTCAACATTAAGTTTACCATCCATCCAATATTTCTCTCTCAGTCTCTATTTTTTGCGGCCTTATCTGCTTTTTTTACACGGATCTATTTTCTCTCTATATCCTGTAATGCCTCATGCCACCATTCACGTTTTACGCACCTTCTAACGCCTAAATCTTCTTTGCTTATTGCTTTCCTTACAAGACTAGCTAGTCCACATTGTTTTTCTTGTTCCTCTTATGTCTTTTTCCCATAATGTAATGGTGTTCTTCTCACAGGACCTTTTTTCATTATATAGAAAAGACAAGTTTTTTGGGGGGTGGCTTTTGTCTTTAGAAACAGTATCCCCAGTCTAGTGCCTTTAAGGTACTTCACGTAGTTTTGCTGAAAATTTGCCCTCCGAAGTTTGGGTGTTGGTTGCCACTGTCCCTAATGACTCTTATTAAAGCATATAAAAATCAATGATATTATCTACTATACCAGGTTTCCCCCACAACTGTAGTTTTGATACCTACCAGGACCTGTTGGTAAGGATAAGGTCAGCAGGCCTCCTCTTGTTTTGGCTCCAGGACTAGTTGCGACAGGTACTTATGTTCTTTGTGTTGACAAGACACCGTGCCTGCGTTGAAGGGACTGCCGGTTTCTGCCCCCATCAATATCGGGTAATTGAGTCCCCCATTATAATACATGTTCACCATTGCTTTGAAAGCCGCATCCATTCACTAGCCAAGCATTTCCTTTCGCTGCCATATATTTGGGAGGCCTTTACAAACCACCTAGTAATATTTTTTATTCCTTTTTCCCTCAGCGTCTATCCCAACTCATAGGACTCCACACTTTGCATTTGCGTTACTGATTCATCTCGCAAGACACGCTTGAGGAAAGACTTCCACATTATAAAAACCCAAACCCCTCCCCTTTATCTATTTATAATATCATTTCAAAAAGACTATAACCAAACCTCCTATAGGTAAAACAGCCATCCTTATACTACATGTCCAGCCATGTCCTCGCTGTACCCCAACTATATCATATTTCCCCGTCACTCCAACAGTCAAGAGTTCCAGTCCCCAATGTGTTTTGTGAGGCTTATGGCATTTGTAAAGTGCAATTTATATGGTTGTTTCCTATCCTCTTCCTTTTGCTTTCCCTCCTAATCTCATTCCACCCCCTTTCTCCTCCATGACTCTCCGACTCTTCCACCCTCTCTACTACACCTGTCTATTTGCCACTGCACAGTAAAGTTTCCCCTCCCCAGGTCCTAGGTTATTAACCACTCCTTCAACCTTCTAGCCATTTTTTCTTTCCCCAAAACAGCGGCACCCCCTCCCCATTGCGTGACCCTCCCTACTGTAGAGCCTGTAGCGGCAGAAAAGTAGCCAGTTCTCCATGAACCGCCAAAACCCCCCTCTCCTCCACCAGCTTTTGAGCCACTTTTATTACCTTCTGTCTCCTCCCCCCGCTGCCTTTCTGGGTGGCAAGTGCGTTACAGGTAGTATTTCATTTCGGAGAGAAAATACCTTGAGGTCACCTTTACTACCGTTATAGGCCTAAATCCGGTGAAATCATTTTATGGACTTCCACCTACCTCTTACTTTGTCATTAGTGCCAATGTGGTCCTATGACCGAATCATGACTCTCTCACCAGCCCGCTCCAGGTAGTTAATCTTCAACCCCAATCGCAACATGGCCGAACCGAGCAACCGGCAAACAACACACAGGTTTCGTATGCACGGTCTTTGTTAAGATTGCCCTGGTGTGTTCCCCTAATAATCGATCTCCACTACCAGCACTGGTCTGAACCTTGCCTGTTCTCCCATTACCACCTTCTTACTGGGGCAACAGTCCCCTGGGTTGCTAGAGTCAATGTCTGCTGCAGGCACTTGTACCCCAGAGCTGATATCCCCCTACATCCGCCAGCCAGTTCAAACTTATCTAATGGGGTGCCACCAGATGTCAGGACTAACTCCCTACAAACTCCTCCTCTACCTGACTTCTACATTTTACCCAACTAGCTGCCCCCTCACTCCATTCACCTCCATACTTCCCTCCACAACCCACTTCCCCAGAGAAGTTTTGGCTCCAGCAGCAAGCAAAAACTTCGCCATTCCATTGTCATTGCCCGCAGCCTTGAACATGCTATTTAATCCAGATTTGGGCTTCCAGATGAGCATATTTCACACACATTCCCACAACAGCAGACTTGATCCCCCCCTCACTACACAAACTGTTCTGTCAAGGAAAGCAACAATTTCATTTCGGGATGTTAGTTTATTGTATAGTTCAGCGTGGCGAAACTATGGCACGCGTGCATGAGGGACGCTGACCCTCACTGGCTGGCACGCGTTGCGGACAGGCAATGTGTCGGTGGCAACTGAAACCCTGTCCCATCTCAGCTTTAAGCAGTATTGGAGCATGACGCCCGATACAGTACAAGCCATTGACAGAGCAGGGCTGTCCGACCACTCCCTGCTCTGTCACAAGTGCACTGATCTAGCAAGCGCACAGGACGGTAAGCGTCCCCGCGCTGGCAGCGTAATGACGTCTACGCCGCCAGCGCTGGGCTCTACCCCCATGTGCAGAATAGAAGCAGACCGGGGAGGTGATTTTTTTTTTCTTTTTAAGGGTGATCCACAGTGCAATATATCTAGCAGCAGTAATGTGTCTGATTTCCTGCCCGCCTCCCTCCCACTGCCCCAAACGGATCGAACCTCAACTGCTGCCAGCAACCAAGAATAACCGCACTTCGCGCCACAACCCAGCGTTCCCCCAATTGTTCCTCCTAATCCCACTCGCCTCGAATATCTTCTCACCACAAAACTCAAGCCCGTATCCCACAGCCCAACGCGCCCTAACCACCCCAGCCCGCTCTCCCCCTCTCCTCCCCCCCCATCCACTTCCACCCTTACATCAGCATGACCCCAACTCGACCCTGTAGACCCGCCCAATCGCCGATCAGCTCTACCCTGAACCCACATGCACTTCCACAGCCCTAATCTGGCCAGACCTTGGTGCCATCTACCTAACGACCCCCCCCCCGCTTCAATGCCACTTAACTCTGCCGCCATTCACTCTCCCTCGACCACCCGCCTAACAAACCTGCTTCCCGCACTGCTCGCTCTTGGCACGAACCACAAGCAAGTAAACATTGTTATTTCTCATTATGTTATTTTCTTCAATCTACTATTCTTCTTGTCTATGTGCATTTATAATCAGTGGTGGTGAGGGCTTATTTTTTTGTTACCATATTGTAATTCTCAGTTATTTATAGTAGTCCATGTGTGTATGGGAAGCTGGAAAACAAACAGGTGAAAATGGTGGAAAAAAGCATTTGCCATTGCTGTCTTGTGGGCTTAATTTTTAATCTTTTGTCGCTGTGCCTCAAAATCATTTGTCTCCTTTATTCTTGGTTCGGTAAAATCACCGTTATATCCCAGTTTATAGGGTTATTGTGTTTTACACACTTTTCTTTTTTCAATAATTAAAAAAAACAGTGACGAAAAGAAAATCGTTTGCCATCTTGTGACCTAATAAATTTAGTGCACGGAGCTGGGAGGTGTGATTTTTTGCTTAATGAGCCGGTTTTCATTATTGCTACCATTTTAGGACTGTGCGAGACCTTTTTAACTTTTTTATTATTTTATATCTTTTTTATGTGATGATAAATGGTGTAAAAGTGGCGTTTCAGTGTGTATAGGACTGCTGTCATCCGAGCTCAGACAGTCCTGTGTAAACACTTCCCTATCATATTTGATTACACAGACCCTATCTCCTATGTGTAGGCAAAAGCACCAGTCTATTAAAAGAGTGACTGCTGCCCTTCTACATAAATGCTCCGGCAGTCCTGTGAAGTACACTGTAAAATTTACACAGCACTGTGATTCAGGAACTACAAAACAGTCCTTAATAAGTCTGTGGTCACAAATACCACCAGAGCATCAATTTAGACTAAACAATGTGAAGCGTGATCTCATGCACAGAGCAAGTGTTTAGGTGGCCAACACACTTAAAGAGCAAAATTGAACCCAAAAAAAGAAAAAGGTAAGTGTGTAAAGGCTGAAAAATCAATAAACTTTTTACAATTCATATACAAAAATCAAAAGGATCCTCACAAGCATGATTAAAAACATTTAAAAGTGTACAAAAACACATACAAACAACAGAGTGGGTCAGACCGTCAGGTTGCACCGACCCACAGTACGCCACGTCAACAAACAAAGTTGTGGATGCAATACCATCCACAAGAATAAAGATGGGATGTAGCCACTGAAAAATCTGCTGATTGCTGTCCTGAGAAAAAGGGAAGAAACACGTCCCAAATGCAAATACTCAAAAGAGCAGATGGAATTTCCGTGCAACAAAGCCCAGACAGACGAAACTAATTGTAGAGCCAAGAAAGTATGGCAGGACAGAGTAATTCGGTAACAG
This sequence comes from Engystomops pustulosus, assembly GCA_019512145.1. Lineage (NCBI taxonomy): Eukaryota > Metazoa > Chordata > Amphibia > Anura > Leptodactylidae > Engystomops > Engystomops pustulosus. The sequence goes on along the minus strand of CM033644.1, from coordinate 114,448,922 downwards.
TCAAAAAAGCAGAGCAGAGCCCAAACCATCAAAAAGTCTTCCGAGCATTAAAGCCCCAAGTGGAGAGGGGAGGATTAGATCACAGACCGGCGGCCGTAGGCACCCCACGGTTCCGTCGCTTGCTAGCGACTTCCTCAGGGTAAGTGCTTCTGAACCGTGTGAGACCCACCTTTTGTTCCCAGGGAATCCCACCAGTCCAATCGTGCGTCTCCTAGGATGACGCCACCTGTGTGTACAAAGCATTGCGGAGGTTACACACACGAGATTCGTAAAGGCGTCCTGAGCACGCATTAACCAAACATTGTCGCCCGTCGACCCATAATTGAGTGACCCTGATACCTTAGCGGCTATGCGTACTTCCTTAATACATATCGGCGCCCCGTTGCGACCATGTGGAGCGACAAACATGTGCGCACGCGTGCAAAAACATGAAGGAACGAACTAAATAGGAGCGCACAGTGCAAGTTACGAATAGTGATGATGGAAGGGGTGTTAAGCACTTGTGTGCTTCAGTCAATGGATATCATGTTGGTTGCGATGATAGAACGACGAATAATTAGCGCATGCGTCCCAGAAGCAAAACAGATTGTGAAAAAGTGACACTAAGTGTGGACATAACCGAACAGACCACAAGGGTGGTTATATACCTTAGTCAATAGAGTAATATATGTTACTAGACGTCAACCAAGTAGTAATGAACCAATACCAAGAGGTGATAAAAGAATGTTCGTTCACTCCTGTTGATCTTGTGTAGATGAATGTGTAATAAAGTTTATTGATTTTTTCACAGCTTTACGTACACTCCTTTCTTCTTTTTTTGGGTTCACTACCACCAGAGCATCAATTTTAGATTCTAAACACATGTGAAGCGTTGATCTCTTCACAGAGAAGCAGTGTGTTTAGGTGCCAAACCCAGGCTTAAAGTCAAAATTGAAAAACCACCCAAAAAAGAACAAGGTACTTGGTGTAAAGCTAAAAATCAATAAAAACTTTATTACAATTCATATACAATGCTCACAAGGAATCCTAACAACATGATTACAAACTTTTAAAAGGTACAAAACAATACAAACACAGAGTGGGTCAGAGTCAGGTTGCCCAGACCCACATACGGCCACAGGTCAACACAAAAGTGTGTGGATGCAATACCCTCACAAGAATAAAGATGGGAATGTAGCCCTGAAAAACTCTGCCTGATTGCTGTCCTGAGAAAAATGGGAGAAACAGGTCAAAATGCAAATACTCAAAAAGAGTCAGATGGAATTCCTGCACAAAGCCCAGGACAGAAGTGAACCTAATTGGTAGAGCCAAGAAAGTATGGCAGGGAACAGAGGTAATCCGGTACAGTCAAAAAAGCAGAGCAGAGCCCAAACCATCAAAAGTTCCTAATCATTAAAGCCCAAGTGGGAAGAGGGAGGATTAGATCACAGACCCGTGGCCGGAGGCACCCCACGCGTTCCGTCGCTTGATTGCGACTTCCTCAGGGGTAAGTGCCTTCTGACCCGTGGAGCCCACCTTTTGTGTCCCAGGGAAATCCCAGCCTCCAATCGCTGGCGTCTCCTCAGTGTGAGCACCTGTGTGTAAAAGCATGGCGAGGTTACCGCGAGATCAGTAAAGGCTCGCGCATGCGCATAAAACATTGTCGCCGGCGACCATAATTGTAGTGAACCCTGATACCTTATGCGCATGCGTACTTCCTTAATACATATCGGCGCCCGTGCGACCATGTGGAGCGACAAAATGTGCGCACGCGTGCAATAAAAATTGAAGGAACGAACTAAATAGGCGCACATGTGCAAGTACGAATAGTGATGATGGAAAGGGGTGTTAAGCACTTGTGTGCTCAGTCAATGGATATCAATGTTGGTGCAGATGAATAGAACGACGAATTTATGCGCATGCGTCCAGAGCAAAACCATGATTGTGAAAAAGTGACACTAAGTGTGGACATACCGAACAGACCACAAGGGTGTGTATATACCTTAGTCAATAGAGTGAATATATGATTACTAGCGCAACCAAGTAAGTAATGAACAATACCAAGAGGTGAAAAGAATGTTCGTTACACTCCTTTTGATCATTTGTATATGAATTGTAATAAAGTTTATTGATTTTTCAGCCTTTACACACTTACCTTTCTTCTTTTTTTGGGTTCAAATACCACCAGAGCATCAATTTAGACTAAACAATGTGAAGCGTGATCTCATGCACAGAGAGCAAGTGTTTAGGTGGCCAACACACTTAAAGAGCAAAATTGAACCCAAAAAAAGAAAAAAGGTAAGTGTGTAAAGGCTGAAAAATCAATAAACTTTATTACAATTCATATACAAATGATCAAAAGGATCCTACAAGCATGATTAAAAACATTTAAAAGTGTACAAAAACACATACAAACAACAGAGTGGGTCGGTTAAGGTTGCCCAGACCCACATACGGCCACAGGTCAACACAAAAGTGTGTGGATGCAATACCCTCACAAGAATAAAGATGGGAATGTAGCCCTGAAAAACTCTGCCTGATTGCTGTCTGAGAAAAAATGGGAGAAACAGGTCAAAATGCAAATACTCAAAAAGAGTCAGATGGAATCTGCACAAAGCCCAGGACAGAGTAAAACCTAATTGGTAGAGCCAAGAAAGTATGGCAGGAACAGAGGTAATCCGGTACAGTCAAAAAAGCAGAGCAGAGCCCAAACCATCAAAAGTTCCTAATCATTAAAGCCCAAGTGGGAAGAGGGAGGATTAGATCACAGACCCGTGGCCGGAGGACCCCACGCGTTCCGTCGCTTGATTGCGACTTCCTCAGGGTTAGTGCCTTCTGACCCGTGGAGCCCACCTTTTGTGTCCCAGGGAAATCCCAGCCATCCAATCGCTGGCGTTCCTCAGTGTGAGCACCTGTGTGTAAAAGCAGGCGGAGGTTACCGCGAGATCAGTAAAGGCTCGCGCATGCCGCATAAAAACATTGTCGCGGCGACCATAATTGTGTGACCCTGATACCTTATGCGCATGCGTACTTCCTTAATACATATCGGCGGCCCGTGCGACCATGTGGAGCGACAAAATGTGCGCACGCGTGCAATAAAATTGAGGAACGAACTAAATAGGCGCACAAGTTGCAAGTCGAATAGTGATGATGGAAAGGGGGGTAAGCACTTGTGTGCTCAGTCAATGGATATCAATGTTGGTGCAGATGTAGAACGACGATTATGCGCATGCGTCCAGAGCAAAACCTGTTGTTGAAAAGTGACACTAAGTGTGGACATGACCGAACCAGACCACAAGGTGTGTATATCCTTAGCAATAATGAATATATGATTACTAAGGAGTCAACCAGTAAGTTAATGACAATCAAGAGGTGAAAAAATGTTCGTTACACTCCTTTTGATCATTGTATATGAATTGTAATAAAGTTTATTGATTTTTCAGCCTTTACACGCTTACCTTTCTTCTTTTTTTGGGTTCAAATACCACCAGAGCTGCGTTTACAAACGCAGCACTAGGGCATGGGGGCAGGCTGTGGGCCGATTGTGTATGCGTTTCTATGGAAATGCAAGTGATCGGTAACCAGAACCAGATGTTATGCATTGTTTTAATGGACAACACCATGTACTGGTTACTGATTGCATGCATTTCCATAGCCAAAGCCTGCCCCGTACTGTAGTGTTGCGTTTTTATATGCAGCGCTAGCAGTACTTGTGACCGCACTCTAAGGCTACGTGCACATGAACACGTGCATGTAGCAGTCTTTGCATTAATAGGACTGCTGCCTCTTCCTTAATGTCACACGTATGAAGTATAGGAGTTTTGAAATGCAAATGAAACGCAATGGGAGGGAAGCTACCTCTGATCGGGAATGTATCATTTTATTGATTCTAAACTAAACCGCCAGATTTCAGGTTAAAAACTGCCATACTGGCACTTTACGATAAGTAAGTAGGTTTTGGGTTGCAGTTTGGGCTCTCGGTCTCTAAAAGGTTCGCCATCACTGGTATAGTGTATTACACTACACCACATATTATACCTTGCTAAATTCTCCAAGGGGTATGCATTCAACAATGCATTCACTTTTTGGGTTCCCTTCTGTTTTGGCACCACTAGGGCTCTCCAAATGAATCCTGACACATGTGAAGAATTTCTGTCAAATTTGGCTTCTAAAAGACAAACATCCCTCTTTCCCCCTACCGTGCGCCCATACAACATTTTATATGCACATGTGGGGTACTTCTACACTCGGGAGAAATACTTTTACATATTTTTTTTAGGGTTATTTCATCTTTTATTCCTTGTGGCTTACAAAAATTAGGGGTAAACGTGACCTTTATAGGAAAATTTTTACCTTTTCAATTTTTAGGGCCTAATTGGATCATTCACCTGTAGGGTCAAATACATTTATTACACATTGAGAAAAGGTGTGGAGGGTGTGCGTTCAAAAATTAGGGTCACTTTTTGGGTTGTTCTCTGTTTTATAACATTAGGACTCTCCAAATGCATGTAAAACATTTCTGTTAAATTTGGCTTCTAAAAGGCAAACATCCCTCTTTCCCCCTACTGTGCGCCCATACAACATTTTATGTACACATGTGGGGTACTTCTACACTCGGGAGAAATAGGTTTACACATTTTTGGGGGGTTATTACATTTTTTATACCCTCTAGCTATAAAAAAAAATAGGGGTAAAAATTATCTTTATGGGATAATTTTCACCTTTTTCCTTTTTAGGGCCTAATAAAATCAAACACCTTTACGGGCAAATACGCATATTACATCTTTCCAAGTTTTTCAAGGGGTGTACTATCCTAAATGGTGTCACTTGTTGGGGTTCTCCTCTGTTTTGTACCGTTAGGGCTCTCCAAATGCATGTAAAGGATGTGTGTCAAATTTGGCTTCTAAAACGCAAACGTCCCTCTTTCCCTCCTGAGCCCCATACAACATTTAATTTGCACTTGTGGGGCAATTTTACTCTCAGGAGAAATAGTTGTGCACATTTTTTTGGGTTGTTTCATCTTTAATCCCCTATAGCTTACAAAAATTTGGACTAAAAGTGACTTTTTTGGGAAAATTTTAATCTTTTTCCTAGGGGCCTTATTGATTCAAACAGCTGGAGGGCAAAATACACATATATCACCTTGCTAAATTCTCCAAGGGGTGTACTTTCCAAAATGGTGACACTTGTTGGGGGTTCCCTCTGTTTTGATACCACTAGGGCTCTCTAAATGAATCCTGACACATGTAAAGGATTTCTGTAAAATTTGGCTTCTAAAAGGCCAACGCCCCTCTTTCCCTTCTGAGCCCTACTGTGTACCCATACAGCATTTTATATGCACATGTGGGGCAATTCTACGCTTAGGAGAAATAGTTTTACACATTTCTGGGGGTTGTTTCATCTTTTATCCCTCGTGGCTTACAAAAATTTAGGGGTAAAAGTGACTTTGAGAAAATTTTCATCTTTTTCCTTATTTGGACCTAGTTAAATCAAACACCTGTTGGGGCAAATACACAAATTACACCTTGCTAAATTCTCCAGAGGGTTTACTTTTTAAAATGATGTCACTTGTTGTGGTTTTACTCTGTACCACTAGGGCTCTCTAAATGTATCCTGACACATGAAAACCTTTTCAGCAATATTTGTTCTCCAAAAACAAAACAACGCTCTTTCCCTTCCAAGTGCCCCCCTGTGCCCATACAGCAGGGTACCCATGACAAAATGGGTATTGGCATACCACGAGGAATTGCACTAAACATTGTAAAATGCATTTTCCTTTTTAACCCATTGTGAAGGTGCAAATTTTAGTGTTCAATGAATATATTGTAAGATAAAATTACATTTCTGTAATTTCCCTTTAATTTATTTTTCACCCTTATGAAATGCTCATATGGTTAACAAAATTCCCAAAGGTTGTTTTGAATATTTTGAGGGGTGTAGTTTCTAAAATGGTGTCATTTGTGGGGGTTTTCTGTCATGTGGGCCTTATAAAGTCACTTCTAACTAAATTGGCCCTCCAAAAGTGGGTTTTGATGATTTTTGTGAAAATCGGAAAAGAAATCACACCTAAAGTTATAAGCCTCCTAACATCCTAAAAAAAGGAAAGGATGTTTGAAAAATGATGCCAAGTTGAAGCAGACATATGGGAAATGTTAGTTATCAAGTTATTTTGGTGACATGACTAACTTTCCAAAAAGTAGAAAATTTAGAATTTGGAAAACATAGTTTTTTTCAAAATTTTCGCCGAATTTCCATTTATTTCATAAATAAATACTAAACATATTGCTTAAATTTCTCAACCAACATTAGTACAATGTGTCATGGAAAAACAATTTCAAAATCAACTGAATATGTTAAAGCGTTCCACATGTTATGACACATGTCAGATTTCAAAAAAGGGCTGTGTCAGGAAGGTGCAAAATGGCCAAGACGTTAAGGGGTTTAAAAAGTCAAAATCACCATACAAACCCCCCATATATAGTATCGCCATTTCCTTAATGACCAGTACAATAAAACAAAAATAGGTTTTATTCTACAAAATTAGTAAAACGTAAGCACAAATACAGAAACTTGATATCACTTTAATCGTACTGACCCATCCAATAAAGATAGAAAAAACATAAATGTTACTTAGTGTATATTGCAGTGATGGCAAACCTTTTAGATGCTGAGTGCCCAAACTACAACCAAAACCCACATATTTTTCGCAAAGTGCTTATGCGACAATTTAAACAGTAACTTATTACTCCCTGCTCTGTCACATGCTTAAATTGTATAGGCACCTGAGGCCACCAATACAGTAGAAAGAAGGAGAAAAAGCTTTGGTTATCTCTGTAGCTTCGTTCTAGGGTCCTGGGATGCCTGGGGCTGCAAGAGTCCTTGAGTCCTGTCTGTTGGAGTTTGCTCTGGGGTGATGGCATGGGTGCCCATATGGAGGGCTCTGAGTGCCACCTCTGGCACCCGTGCCATAGGTTTGCCACCCCTGGTATATTGTGAACGCCAAAAAAATGCAAGAAATCAATTACATCAATCTACTACACCACCCATAAAAAAGTTAATCAATTTTCATCAAAATAGTATTAAATCAATAGTATTTTCACACAAAAATAGTATTACTGAAAAATGCATCTAATCCCGACAAAAAAGCCCTCACGTGGCAACATTAACGGAAAAAACTAATATTTTATAGCTCACAAAGTAACGTCCTCCTGTAGGGTGGCTTTGTTTTTTGGAGAAACTGAGTGATACATTTTAAGATGGAATTTCTCTTTTTATCTTGTGTGAATGTGTAATTTTTAGGGCTAAATGAACGTATTACTGACAAAATCAGACCATTCTAAATTTTCACATGCATTTTGATTTAATTACTATGAAGATCTGAAAGGATTAACATTCTACCTAAAAGCTGTTTCTGAGGGGTACAGATTTGAATATGGAGTGATATATATATGGGATTTTTAACATGTATTTCAAAGCTCATTAAAAACGGAAATGATTCCCAAAAAAGTAAATTCAGAAATCTCCTTGAAAATACAGAAATGTTCAATTTGGAAGCCAATCAAAATAAAATATCCAGACAATTCAAAAATGATTAAAACGTAAAGCAGACATATGAGAAATTTAGTAACTAATTTGAGTTGTAAAGCTATCTGTATGAAAACAAGGTAATTTTGAATTTTGAAAATTGTGAATTTTTCCAACTTTTGCCATTTTTAAAATTGTTTAATAAATAAATGCAAAACTTATTAACAACAATTTACCACTAACGTGAAGTAACCTATGTGATCTCAATATCACTTTGGTAAGTTAAAGTGTTCCAAAGTTATAACCATATAAAGTCACACATGATGCAAGAAATAGGGCTAAGCCTAAAGGGGTTAATATTTTAAACACTTCTTATTATAAATTTATTAGTGACAAATTGGTGAAAAAATTGATGCACTTTATGATTTTTCTCTTTCAAGACATTTACATTTTATTTATTTGTTCTTACGTGTGTTCTATGAGCAAAGTGATTCGATTTTTTATATTTATTAGTTTTTTCTCTGTAAATGCCTGCAAGGGTGTTCGAATGCAATACTTCTGTGAAGCAGTATATTGTAAATATACTGCATCCTACTAACCCACTGCCACAACAGGGGCTTATAAATTACAGTCCGGGAAACCTTTGAGAGACTTTTGGCTGTCCCGATGACAGGTCACTGATTGTGGCTCACAATTTAAAGGGAACCATCAGGGCGATTTGGGACACTATTTCACCCAAACCAAACTTTATACTAATCACTGACCTCGATCCCTCAGCGTCAGAGTGTTGTGGATATTGAAGCCAGCGTAGTACAATCCGGTTTCACTGCTTAAGCACCATAGGTACAGCATATACGCAGTGAACCCGGGATGTTATCCATTGGACTCACATCTAGGTGAAATTGTTTTTTTTCCCTTTTCCTTTACACACAGTCCTAATTCAGGTAGATTTGGGACCCTAACCCACAAGTCTATAAGGGCCTGTAGATGGTTTAGGGTTCCAAATCAACCTGACAGGTCTTCTTTAAATACTAAATTAACTTAGTATGTTTTAGGAATTGTGAAAAGGAACTTGGATAAATAGAGGAAAACAATTTAAGCACAAGAAGAACATACAGACTCCCTGCAGATTGCAAAAATGATAACCGCTAAGCCTCAGTGATCCTGAAACTATATTTTATGGCAATTTTATTGTTTACAACTACAGTATTTATATTGAAAAAAAATATGTAAAGTAAATTTTTTTAACATATGGAGTAATAAAATTTAGTGTGATAATTACTGTTTTGCACTATTTATTTAATATGCCACCGGGACTTTACTCTTGTGTATGCAATTTTTAGTAAATGAATATGTGAAATAATCCTCATAGTGGTAAAATATTATGGTATGTAATATAGTTGACAAATTAGAATTTGCTTTAAAAAAAAAATGTTCTTTTGGTATGATGCTACTCTTCTGCCACGCCCCAATCTAGTGGTAGAGTTTATAATAAAATGATTTGAAATGATAATGAAGTGAGGGCAAATCAGAACTTCTAATCACCAATTGAGGATTAAGTAATCTTTTTTAAGTAATCACTTAAATATGTTTACACATGAAAAGAGATATTATATGCAAATCCAAATTGGGTAATGTTGCTAAATATAACTGTAAGCTAAAGAAAAAACATGGACAATTTTGAAGACACTGTCAAATGATTATTGACATAAATATTAATTTACCCATTTCAGCTTCTGGTCATAAGATTGCGTTACTGTATTTAAAAAAGGAGCTTATGAAAAAGACTCCTTTAAAAGGTCAAAGGTAAGGGCAAATTCTTGAAAAAAGATAAGAGCTTTTATTGGCAGTAGTCCACAAGTTTTTGTTTAGTAGGTAAAAATACTAAACAAAAACTTGTGGACTACTGCCAATAAAAGCTCTTATCTTTTTTCATAAAGTCTATAATTAAAAGCAAGACGTTGTAAAAGATGTTGTAAAATGTCTTAATAACAGATACATTAAAAGTTATGAGATATCAATGCCCAAGGCATTTAAAAGCCTAAAAAGTATAGCAAAATGATAGTGTTTTTACAAATTGAGAAAAATCAGGACTACTGCTACTTGCCATTGGATCATAGTCTCTATTCATATCTATGAGCACAATGGGCAATCATGTAAGAGGCATGAAAAAAATCCCAAACCCAATCTATCAGGGTATCATAAACTAATATGAACAAAATAACCCCATTTTGTTCTGATAACAATATTTGGAGATAATCCCTCTGCCAAGTATTGAGAAGGTTAAGTACGGACTACATTACATAGATGACATTCTAAATTCTAAAGATGACTTTATGATAAAATCTCAGGGGAAGTCTTAGGACCAGTACTGAACCTTTAAGAAAATGTTTTTTTATTTGTTATCCTTTGAGGGAACTTTTTTGAAAAAGCACCATGGGAAGCTTGACAGAGCTCAGGTCAGTCAATGTCAAAATAACTCAACTTCAATTTGTCATGTAGATAAATTACCTAATTCCCTTTAGCCACCAATTATGCATAGGTAGAAATTGTAGCAATAACTTTGGACCACCAGGTTTTTTAAGCCAGTAATAAATGAGGGGGGAGTAGTTGACAGATGGCACTTTACATTCACACCTTCTAGTTATCTTTGTTTAAAGTGCCTTTCACAGACAAGGACCGGCGGAAAATTTGGGGATCACATTCACTTATTGTTACCCCATATGTAATGATTAAAATATAAAAAACAGCTGTTCAATAGCCAATTGCTTAATATGAAACTCTGCTAAATGAAATCTGTACAGATGGCTCCAAATATTTTTGATTAAGACACAAGTTTAGTACTGGAAGAGTAAGAGTGGCCCCCAGAAGACACGGATTTCATCTCATTTACCGCCACCTGCTACTTAGCTAATTAATGAATGTAGATCAGGATTTCCCTTAGGGAACTTACCGGTAATGATGGATCTTAAATATATTTACTTTTCTGTCATTTTAACTAAAACCGACAGCATCATAGCAGCATTTCCACATACCAGTCAATCACAGTAAGAACAATTTGTATTTGTTTAAACCCTTCAATCCAATCCTTTTCTAAGATGGAATTGTATGTAATAAGTTTTCTGGGCGAATGCAAACATGGCAGAACATTATGCTAAAGGTCTTCTTATAAAAAGTATATTAGTATTAGAATATAAATGTGACCTAAAAACCAGCTGTTATTTTCATTTTGTTTAACAATTAATAATAATCCATAGGATATGTTTGAGGGTTTTGGGAGCAGCTTTCCTCCATCAAATGTCAAATGTATAAAAGGTTTTTGGATAAGGGTTTACAATACCCAATATTTTTTAATAAAGTTTTTCAGCCTACTGTTAGTTTTTCAACCATGCAGACATGTGGTTGCTGTGGTTTTTTCAATTAATTTTAGTGTGGAAATGAATCCAATTATTTAATTTACAAATTGTGGAGGCTATAACAAAATAACTACTCAGGGAGGTGTATACATCTAAGGTAGGATAGAGATATTTACATGTAAAATAATAAACTGGTCAACAGTTTCCTGTGTTCAATTTAAAGATCTCTATATGTTAACTACAGACATAAAACATTCTAGGAATACATATTTATTTTTCTTCTCCATGTAAGGAAAACAGAAAAGATAAATTTATGTTCTGCCTAATTGGATAAAGGGTCTTGTAGTGTAAAATAATCATCAATTATGCAGGCGTCATAGACTTTGGTGCAGGGTTCTTTTCCAGGTCATGGGATTCATCATTTTAGAATGATCTGGCGGCTTCTAAAAAAGCAAAGTTGATACTTTTACAACAACAATGTATGACAGCATTTTCAAAATGACAGCTGTCTATGCCTGCAAATGGAAGTTTATGGAAGCCCCTGCTGGGAGGTATTGATGGGCTGCTGAAAGCATATTTACTGGAAATACAACATATTGCTTATATCCAAATGCAATGAAGCCTGTATAGCTATATACTGAATACAGCAACTAAAACTATAAATATATTCATTCCACGCTTGCTATTGTTTTCTCATTTGTCCTTGACTGTAAGGGCAATGACTAACTAGCATTAGTATTATGCTCAAAAAGTAAATCCATGTTTTATGAGCAGACTATTTAATCCTTGTCCATTTCTGCAAGGATTTCAGCCAGTCTAATCTGCTACAGACTGTAATTTCTGCTCTTCATCCCGGTCATTTCTGGATAATCTGTGGCCATTAACGTACTAGGAACCCTGAGTTCTGCAGAGAATTAAAAGCTGAAATAATTATATTGAAAGAAACATGAAGACTACCAACCAGACACAAAACTGCACTTTTTTTCTACACAGTTTTTTTTTCATCCTAATTTGCAAAGCGCTATTTATGAAACAGATATAACATGACATAATTAGAAGCGGCACTTCTCTTACAGGTGGGATATCCAATTATTAGGCATTTAAGCCATTTTCTATGTACTGTAAATACCACAGTTATTGGGTTTAATATAAGAGAATACACACTTGAAAAAGAATTACCTAAAGATGTTTACATAGAAATGTGTTTATCTACAGAGAAATGGGAATGTGTGTAACTACTTCTTTTATGGCTGTATAAACTCTGAAATTACAACACCATTTTTTGAAAGCTGCATTCAGATACATGGAACAGTCATGGAAATGTTTGTAACGTTTGGAGTTCATCCTAAATGTGCAGCTTTTTGCAGGTTAATAGATACTAGATTTAACCACAACCAAGAATTGGAAACTGAATACAAAGCTAAATCATAGCAGAAGTGGTGATGCTACCCCTAAAATTTCTTTAATGGCAGAATTTATGCACTACTGGATGCCAGGGTTAAGGGAATTTCCAGGTCCAAAATATTCATCATCTATTCTCAGGACAGCTCATCAATATTGTAATTTGATGGATGCATACAAAATGCATCCTTGAGTATGTGTATACGAACACAATTCACCACAATGACCGCATGTATTAAAGTGTTCGCACTAGTTTTCTATCTGACTTTGGACTGAAAAGTCAGAGTTTGCAGAACGTTTATTACTGACGTGCGCTATAATTCTGTCCGTGCCTCAATTCTGCAGCATGAACAAAGCGCATCTAAAAAAATGGTGCACACTTCCACAGCAGCGTTGGGGGTGCTAGATTAAAGAAGACCGTACACCAGTTTTGATGAATCTGGCACACTTTGCACACTTCACATGCAAACTGGGCGTAGTACAGTGTCACTAGTTTTGATAAATGTGGGCCATTGTCTGTATTTGGTACTAGGTTTTACAACTTTTTTGCCTCATCTCTCAAGTTGACGGTTTTTTATTTCAGTAATGAAGGTACAAGAAACAGTATGGTTTCTGCCCCTTTAGGTGGAATTTTTTTTTACTTTTACAGGACAGTTTCCCACAGTAGTGCCAAAAAAGTGCAAATAGGATCTGGGGGGAGATTTATCATGAAGTTTCCAAGGTAAAACTGTTCTAGTTGCCCATGGAAACCAACCAGAGCTCAGCTTTAATTTTATAAACAGCTGTGGGAAAAAGAAAGCCGTGCTCTGATTGGTTGTCATGGACCACTAGAACAGATCTGCTCTAAGAGACTTATGACAAATCTCCTCCGGTGTGGCAACATTTTACATCTTAAAAGCTATGTGGCTTCTTTAAATGGCACACAGAAGTCTTGACATATGAGACATATGACAACTTGACATATGAGACAAAAAAGCTTAAAAAATAGTACAAGACAACAGGCAACAAATAAATCCCTACTCAATATATTGCAGGGTAAGGAACAACGTTGTAACACAACTTCTACTACCTAAATTGGAAGATACATGTACAACATGTAAATAAATGATTCATTTGAAGAAGATACACAATGGGGGGATTTATCATACAGAGAGGGGTATTAAAGGACAGAGCATAATTCATATACAAATGGGTCCTTAAAATATAAACTAATATGTTATTAGTTGTTATTTAAAATTTTGCTCCTCTTAGCAGAAAAATGCTGTGGACATACAATGTATTGAAGAATTAAATGCTACTGGCCCTTTAATCAGTCCATTGATTTCCTCCGCGTGAAACAGACACAGGTCACGTGTCCACATCACATGTCCTGCACCTGCCTTGACAGGTCATCACAATGTTTGGCAACAGAGCAAGAAAGTCTGTTAGATCATCACTGGGAGTAGATCATAAGAGGGAGGAGGTGTAACTGAGAAGTAAAGCATAATGGGACTTATAATTTCCTGTGATGGCAATTTTTGTGATAACTCCACCTACTTCAGAAAACCCATAACATTTTGTGAATCATAAAATCTACTTGTGACTAATGACATTGGGATGTCATTTACTAAGGGCCCAATTCGCGTTTTCCCGACGTGTTACCCGAATATTTCAGATTTGCGCCGATTTCCCCTGCATTGCCCCGGGATTTTGTCGCACGCGATCGGATTGTGGCGCATCGGCGCTGGCATGCACGCAACGGAAATCGGGGGGCGTAGCCGAACAAAAACCCAACCGATTCGGAAAAGCCGCCGCATTTTTAAAAAAAAGTGTCGTGGAGCTTGCACTTACCTTCATTAGGAATAGGCGGGTGAACTTGAGTGCGTTCCGATGCTCTTCAGCGCAGCAGCACCACCTGGTGGACGTAGGAGGAACTGCCTTAATGAATCCCGGCCGGACCCGAATCCAACGCAGAGAATGCACCGCTGGATCACGAATGGACCGGGTAAGTAAATCTACCCCATTGAGTTTTGTTATATTAATTTATTTATAGCAATTATGGGTTTTTGTATCAGATGTTCATATTCATGGAATACCCATTTAATTACTGCTGTTTTTAATTAGTAGACAAAGAGACAAATTCATGGTTGCCCCAGGGTTCCAGTGAACCCCATCTTCTTCTTTTGATTGACATTTCAGTGTCTCTTCATATCTCGGCCTGAGCAGACAGGAAGTCCTCTCCCTGTCCTTACCAGAATGCTGTCCCTCTCACTGCAAGGTGCATTTAGCAGTGAGCACTGTATGGGAAATTGCAAGATCTTCCCACCATTTCATGCAACCAGCGATGGGGGGCAGTGGTGGGCAGAGCCAAAATAAAAAAAGGCAGAAAAAGTTTGGGAACAAATTTACTGGTGGGAGAAGGCAGATTTAAGCTGGGACGCCTGCTCGGCACTTTTTAAGGCAAAGTGGGGAGGGAGTAAAGTTTATTGTGTCTGTTTTTGCTGTCAGGTTCCCTGTAAGTATGAATATCACAGTAAAAAATGTACATTGTTTTAAGTATGTGACCCATTAGTGTCTTTACACAGTGTGCCTCCCAATGATAAACACAAGAAGATTGTCACTTACGTGAACAAAATGTTTTAAAGGGTACATACCTACATTGTTGTGTCATCTCATTGTTGACTTAGGCAACTTTAGTGAATTTGGCAGCTTAAGGGACTTTTATCACATCATTTTCTCTGAATAGATTTCAAAGCTGTCAATTCAAAAATAAAAAAGTGTTTGTGTAGCTTAAATTGGTTACATTGTCTATTCTAACTATTGGAACACACTGGATTCAAGGCAGAAGGTCATTTACAATGTTGTAAGTGGGAATCACTGCAAGATTTCGGCCAATAATTCCACATCCAATAATTCCACATGTGTCTATGGGCTATTGGGGACACTGTGACTATGATTTACTATCAGGACCTATGACTATATCAGCTGCTCAAAGTGCACTGTTACTGCAGTGTATTGGATACTGGGGGGCACAATGAATATATTGTTTACTGTGACTATAATGGCTGCTGTAGTGCATTGTGTATAGATTGGCTACAATGAGGGTATAATAGAGAACTCTAGCGGAGCAAGAGGTACTAAGTGATAAGAAGGTAAGTGGTGTGTAAAGAATCATGGTAGCAAAGTAGAAAAAGAAAAAGACCACCTACAATCAAATACCTCATCTGTGAGTCACAAGATTTACACTAAGTGTTAGTATTACCAATGGGCTCACAGTTTTGCAGCATTTCCTTCATGCTCTTTATTATCTTCCCCTATGAGGGGAGCTACATGGAGACAGTCTTATACTATGCAGATTTATCATTTGGCATCAAACACTGATAACTATGGTGCTATATAAAGTTGTCCAATGCAATGTGCTTGGTTTTCGTGCTGATTTTATGCAGTAAGCTTGGTTCTTGTAACATATCTATGTAGTAATCTTGGTTCTTGTATGGTATCTATGTAGTCATCTTTTTTCTGGTACTATATCTATGTAGTAACATTTTGGTACTGTTTCAATGTAATATGTTTAGTGATGTTATAGTTACTGTGCAACAAGTATTGTTCTATCACTCTTTTTATGCAAGAAATATGAGCTGGGGAGACCCACAATCTTGTTACAGTCCAGGTTCCCTGGTAATCTTAAATGTATTCATTTATCTCTAATATTATTGTTCTGTTATTGTTTGTACTATACTCTCTCTTCTGCTGTAATGCTGTGAATTTTAGGATTAAGGATTATTTTATTTTAAGGATTATTTTATCTATCTTATGTTATGTATGCAATGTGGTGTAGTAGTTTAAGATTGCACAATAATGTGCACAAGTGAGTGTCCACAAAATCGGATTCAGGGGCCACTAAGGGGCCTCAAAAATTCATAGATGCAGTCTTGCTTTTCAACAAACTGTATCATAGAATTTATAGAAAGTTTGATGAAAGTTAAGGTATGATTTCAAGTTTATTATCGTACCTAAACTTCACTCAGTAAATTTATACAACTTATCACATAGTAACCAAGATGAAAATTGCCATGTTTCTTGTATGTCAAAGATAAACAGTGCCTTCACCTTGTTTGACTTGAGCATTGACAATGGGCATTTGCAGACTGGTACCCTTGACACTAAAGATTAAGAGAAAAAGCAACCGTGGAGCTTTTGTATTCTCTCCAAGAATGTCATTTGTTCTTCCTTCCAGTCTTTTCTTTAAGCTGTTAGAAATAGCAGCAGAATTCTGGAAGAAGCTCCGTATAAATCAGTGCACAGCAAGACAGCAGTAATCACTTTCTGGTGACTTTGAGCCATCTTTTAAAGGAGCACCCAACTAAACATCTTGCATTTGTGACTCATGCCTGTGAAGTGATAGATGTGAACGGAACAGCCCAGCTGGAAAGCTAGAAAGAGCCTTAATGAATATGTGGCTTTCACATGATTGTTGGTTGGGATACATGCACTGCTGGCTTTGTAAATGAAACTCCAACAGACCAGATTTCAATATTTAAATGACAGGATAAAATGTATACTTATTCCAACTTTACATTGGTAATTAGGAAAGCAATTTAACTGCATTTTGTCAAAACCATAACTTGACTATGCAGGGTGACATTGTTAAGTACTAATTAGCAATGTGAGATTTTCTTAAGAGAAGAAAGAACGGCACGACTTAGCTAAAGGGAAATTATACCCCAAGGATAATATTTGTGTGGAAATAATAAAGTCACAGAGCTGGATGCTTTTTAAATACAGGTTAACAAACACTGTGTTTATTTCTGGATTATATGTTTTCTGACATTTTCTGCATTGCCCTTTCCTTGAAGGTTACTTAAAGAATCAGTGACAGGCAGGTATTCCAATGAAGCAATTCATCTTCTATAAAGTCTGCCTTTAAACACTTTGGTGAAGGTACCAGAACGGAGCCGGGGTGGCGGGTTGAGGGTATTTATATGGTTCACACAATAGTAAATTCAAGATATTGTTTGTTTATTGAAAAGTAACACATTTTGGAGGTGGACCATCTCCTCTCTATGTCCACACCTGACATCAGCACTCTGATTCCCAAAGAATCTGACGAAGGAGGTGGTCCACCTATGAAACGTGCTATCTTGCATACCTTACTAGTACCCTTACCTTTGAGGAATAAGGTATTCTATGCTCAACTGTTGGCCAGTGGTTTTGAGGGATATCTAAAAGGCTACTATACAAGAATATGTAAGGTAGACCTCCACTTCATTAAATAATAGAATTTGTACGCCATGCTGCACTAGGGGGCCTTCATTGCAAAAAGTCAGCACATGAAACTTCTTTCCTCCTAGATAAATGTGGTACCCGTGGTAATAATTCTCCCTCCTATGTAACAGTATCCTTTACAAAGAGTAAAATAAATTTAGAATCTATATTATTAACTATATGTATTGTGAGATAGTGACTGGTAAGGTGGAGGGAAATCGCTATATTTCCCCTAGATTTCTCTCATATGTCTTCTAGAGGACAGGGGGTGTACATCTCACCCAGGGAAAGCTGAGTGAGATGTAGAAGATCCAGGGAGACTTGATGTCCTTAGTAAGACATAGCTTGCTAAAGGATCTGGTAAATCCTATTTTCGGGCCTGGATTTTTGGAATGATTGGCAGGCTGGTAGTGGGGCTGGTCATTCCCTTCCTGTCCAGCACTGGTTTTCCTGGTTGTTTCAGGAAACCCAGGTGTTGAAGCTCAGCTCAAACTAGAGCTTTAAAAGGATTGCACTCTGTGCTTCACAGGGGGGGGAACATGTGGAGAGGCAGAACCTGACTCTATTCTCCTGCACTGAGGCCTGCGAGCCTAATACGGACTGTGCGTGTCACGTGAGGCAAAAACCCACGTTTTGTTTTGTTTCGGGTGGCTGGTAGTACGCCCCCCGAGTAGTCAGGGAAGACTCTGTTAGTTAGAGTTCAGCCGAGCAGGTGTTTATTTTAGCCTGAAGTTAAGGCTTTATGTTTTATTTTGTATTTGTTTTCTGCTATTAAAGCCAGGCAAAGCCCTGTTTGTAGCCAAAGCTCTTGTGTCACTGTCTCTGACTGCGATTCTGGACTAATTTTACCGCTTCTACCAAGCTAGTTCCCACATATGGTGGAGGATGCGCGCATAGTAACGCAGTCTTAAAGAGACATACACGTATTTTTTTTTTTTTTCTCCCTCCTGGATTAAAGCTGCGAGAGGGTCCGGTATGATGGAGGACTTTGTTAAGCAGTTTGGACAAGCCATCCTATAGCAGCAGCAAATGATTATGCAGCAACAGCGAGCTTTTGCCCAGGCTGAGGAAAGGCAGCAACAAGCCCAGGCCAAGCAAGACGAGATGAATCGCCTCCTGGTGGAGAAAATGGCCTTGCTTGGTGAGACACTGTCGTCCAGCAGAACGAGCTCTGGTGTGCACGGGACCCAAGGAGTGTCTACTTCTCTAAGGGCCACAGTACATGCCTCCCTAAAAAAGATGACCGCCACAGACGACGTGGAAGCGTACCTTATGGTCTTTGAGAGAGTGGCAGAGCGTGAAAAGCTGCCAGCAGACCAGTGGGCAGATGTGGTAGCACCTTTGCTGACAGGTGAGCCACAAAAAGCTTACTATGACTTGAGTGAGCAGGACGCTAAGAACTACATAAAGCTTAAAGGTGAGATCCTTGCACGACTTGGAGTGAACATGCATGTGCGTGCAGGGCGTGTGCACAGTTGGTCTTTCTCTGAGACACTGCCACCACGGTCACAGATGCATGATCTCCTACACCTTGTAAAGAAGTGGCTGCAGCTGGAGGAAGCCACACCAGGCCAGATAATAGAGAAGGTGGTCCTGGACAAATTCATCAGATCCCTTCCTTCTAGGATCCAGCGCTGGGTCGGACAAGGAGGACCTACGACGGCTGATGAACTCGTGAGTCTCGTGGAAAGATACAGTGCAACAGAGGAGCTACTCCAAACATCTCCCAGACGTGCCAACCCCAGGGACAGCAAGTTATCCAGGTCAACTGGTAAGACTGTACCTACTGTTAAAGGGGTGAGAAGTGTCTACAGGGGAGGTGGCTCAGAGGGGGAACAAGCAGCTGGGTCAAGTAGGTCTAGTGAGCTCTTAAGAACCAGACAAGGGTCTCAAAGTGGTGACGGGGGCAGCATACGTTGTTGGCGCTGCCGAGAACCCGGACATGTGATGGCTACTTGTCCCCTCACGACCGAGCCCATGGACTGCAACACCGCAGGACCCGTGTCTCTGTTTGCAAGACCTGTTTACTCTGCAGAGACTGAGGCAGAGCCTCAAATGTGTGCTGTGAAAATAGGAGGCTGCTCTGTGAATGCACTGTTGGACTCTGGGAGCTTAGTGACCCTGGTACATGGCTCTCTGATAGACCCTGGATTGTGCAGCGGACAAACTGTTGGGGTACTCTGCATTCATGGAGAGACCAGATATTACCCTACAGCCGTGGTCATGTTTGAAACTCCCTGTGGTGCAGCTTACCACAGTGTGGCTGTGGTCAAGTCACTAATGCACAGTGTGATATTGGGAAGAGACTTTCCCCTTTTCTGGGACTTGTGGCGACATAAAAATGTATCAGTTGACAATGTAAGTTCCGTGGTTAGCCCTGAACCCTTTGACCCTGACAGTGAGGTTCCAGCGGTAGGGGTGACCAATAATGAAACCGAGAATTTTCCCCTAGCGGTACTAGCTGGTGATACTGAGGAACAGGAGGAAGCTTCTGATACGCCTGAGTTGGAGGTGTCCCGGGATAATTTTGGGACCGCTCAGCTAAGAGATCCCACATTGTTAAAAGCCAGGGAAAATGTGAAGGTAATAAATGGTGTACCACAATACCCAGGGGCTGAGAAGGTATTTCCCCACATGGCGATTGATCGGGAACTGCTATATCGGGTAGACAATGTACGTGGGGAAATTGTTGAACAGCTGGTAGTACCCCAACCGTTCCGCAGGGTGGTGTTGGATCTGGCTCACAAGCACGTGCTAGGCGGACATTTGGGATGTGAAAAAACCCGTGAACGTATTTTGCAGCGCTTCTTCTGGCCAGGGGTTGTTGTTGAAGTACAAAGGTATTGTGAGACCTGTCCAGAGTGTCAACTAACCACTCCGGTGTCACATTTCAGGAGTCCTTTGGTACCCTTACCCATTATAGAGGTACCATTTGAGAGAGTGGCAATGGATCTGGTTGGTCCCCTGGTAAAATCAGCTAGAGGACATCAGTATATCCTTGTTGTTGTAGACTATGCCACACGTTATCCCGAGGCTGTGCCACTAAGAAATACTTCCTCTAAGCTAATAGCCAAGGAACTATTTCACATGTTCTCCCGTACGGGTATCCCTAAAGAGATCCTTACAGACCAGGGAACCCCCTTCATGTCTAAGGTAACTAAAGAGTTGTGTAGGCTCTTGAAAATTAAACACTTGCGTACATCTGTATATCATCCGCAGACGGATGGCCTGGTTGAGAGATTCAACAAGACCCTGAAGGGCATGTTAAAAAGGGTGGTTTGTAAGGACGGTAAGGATTGGGATTGCCTGTTACCCTATCTAATGTTTGCAGTTCGTGAAGTACCGCAATCCTCCACTGGGTTTTCCCCATTTGAGCTGGTGTATGGTAGGCACCCCCGCGGCCTCCTTGACATTGCCAAGGAAACCTGGGAACAGGAACATACACCCTACAGAAGTGTAATAGAGCACATTAGACTTATGCAAGACAGGATCGGTGCAATAATGCCTATAGTTAAAGCTCACCTAGAGCAGGCTCAAGAGGCCCAAAGGCGGGTATATAACAGGTCGGCTAAGGTCAGAACTTTTAACCCTGGTGATCGCGTTTTAGTTTTGGTACCAACCATAGAGAGTAAGTTCCTGGCTAAGTGGCAAGGGCCGTATGAAGTTTTGGAGAAAGTAGGAGAGGTGAACTACAAAGTATATCAGCCAGGGAAGAGGAAGCCAGAACAGTTGTACCATGTAAATTTACTAAAACCCTGGAAGGACAGAGAAAATTTGTCAGCTGTAAGTTGGCCTTGTGAAGTTACTCCGCAGGTCCTTGCAGTAGAGGTAAACTCTCATGGTAACGGCATACCCGAGGTTCGTATATCCGAGTCCCTGTCCAAGGCTCAGACGCAGGAAACTAGAGAGTTCATCTTGCGAAACGCTGATGTGTTCTCAGAGACGCCAGGCCGTACCTCGCTGATAAAACATGACATTGTCACCGACCCACAGGTACGAGTTCACCTAAAACCGTACAGAGTACCTGAAGCTCGTAGACAGGCCATTTCGGAAGAAGTCAAAAAGATGTTGGACCTAGGGGTTGTTGAGGAATCAAATAGTGAGTGGTCAAGCCCCATTGTCCTGATTCCTAAACCAGATGGTACGCTGCGTTTCTGTAATGACTTCAGAAAATTAAATGAGGTATCAAAGTTTGATGCCTATCCAATGCCAAGGGTGGACGAACTAATTGAGAGACTTGGTCATGCTAGATATTTTTCCACCCTTGACCTAACCAAAGGGTACTGGCAGGTACCGCTTACTGACAGGGCAAAGGAGAAGACTGCATTTGTCACCCCAGAGGGTCTTTTCCAGTATGTTTGTTTGCCTTTTGGGTTGCATGGGGCCCCAGCAACTTTTCAAAGGTTAATGGACGTTGTCCTTAAGCCACATCGTAGATATGCCTCGGCTTATCTTGACGATATTATCATTTTTAGTGAGGACTTGGAAAGTCACTTGGCAAAAGTCCAGGCGATACTGGATTCTCTTAGGGCTGCAGGGTTAACGGCAAACCCTAAAAAGTGTGCTCTGGGTCTTGAGGAGGCACGCTACTTGGGCTATGTCATTGGTAGAGGTGTGATAAAACCCCAAGTAAATAAAGTAGAGGCTATCCAAAACTGGCCCCGACCCTTAAACAAAAAACAGGTAAGAGCTTTTCTGGGAATTCTGGGTTATTACCGCAGATTCATACTAAACTTTGCAAGTATTGCAGCACCCTTAACCGACCTTACCAAGGGGAGTAATTCGGTCATGGTCAAGTGGAACCCAGAGGCTGAAAGTTCATTTCAGGAATTAAAATCTGCCCTTTGTAGGCAGCCAGTCCTAATAACTCCTGACTTTAAAAAAATGTTTGTCGTGCAAACGGACGCCTCTGATGTAGGGTTAGGTGCAGTCCTTTCACAGGAGGTTAGGGGAGAAGAGCACCCGGTAACGTATCTAAGCAGGAAGCTTACACCGGCAGAGAGAAGTTATAGCATTGTTGAACGTGAGTGTTTGGCAATTAAATGGGCCTTGGAATCCCTGCGGTATTACTTATTGGGTCGACACTTCAGGTTGGTGACAGATCATTCCCCTCTTACGTGGATGAGCCAGGCTAAAGAGAGGAATGCAAGGGTCACAAGATGGTTTCTCACTTTACAAAACTTTAAGTTTTCAGTTGAGCACAGGTCAGGCAAACTGCAGGGAAATGCAGATGCTCTGTCCAGAACACATTGCTTGGTGGCTAAGTGTGTCCGCCCCGACAGGTTCGAACAAAGGGGGAGGGTATGTGAGATAGTGACTGGTAAGGTGGAGGGAAATCGCTATATTTCCCCTAGATTTCTCTCATATGTCTTCTAGGGGACAGGGGGTGTACATCTCACCCAGGGAAAGCTGAGTGAGATGTAGAAGATCCAGGGAGACTTGATGTCCTTAGCAAGACATAGCTTGCTAAAGGATCTGGTAAATCCTATTTTCGGGCCTGGATTTTTGGAATGACTGGCAGGCTGGTAGTGGGGCTGGTCATTCCCTTCCTGTCCAGCACTGGTTTTCCTGGTTGTTTCAGGAAACCCAGGTGTTGGAGCTCAGCTCCAACTAGAGCTTTAAAAGGATTGCACTCTGTGCTTCACAGGGGGGGAACATGTGGAGAGGCAGAACCTGACTCTATTCTCCTGCACTGAGGCCTGCGAGCCTAATACGGACTGTGCGTGTCACGTGAGGCAAAAACCCACGTTTTGTTTTGTTTCGGGTGGCTGGTAGTACGCCCCCCGAGTAGTCAGGGAAGACTCTGTGTTAGTTAGAGTTCAGCCGAGCAGGTGTTTATTTTAGCCTGAAGTTAAGGCTTTATGTTTTATTTTGTATTTGTTTTCTGCTATTAAAGCCAGGCAAAGCCCTGTTTGTAGCCAAAGCTCTTGTGTCACTGTCTCTGACTGCGATTCTGGACTAATTTTACCGCTTCTACCAAGCTAGTTCCCACAGTATAATATGACTGTTTTAGTGTCATTTTGTGCTATTTTGGTTGGTGGTGTGCCCCAGGATTTTCTAAGTATAAAAAGTGTGCCGCGGCTCAAAAAAGATTGAAAATCACTGCCTTACTAGTACCCTTACCTTTGATGAATAAGGTATTCTATGCTCAACTGTTGGCCAGTGGTTTTGAGGGATATCTAAAAGGCTACTATACAAGAATATGTAAGGTAGACCTGCGCTTCATTAAATAATAGAATTTGTACGCCATTCTGCACTAGGGGGCCTTCATTGCAAAAAGTCAGCACATGAAACTTCTTTCCTCCTAGATAAATGTGGCACCCGTGGTAATAATTCTCCCTCCTATGTAACAGTATCCTTTACAAATACCTTCTTTAGTTACAACCTCTTAGTGTCACGTCATTTCATCCGCAACAGCGTTATCCATCTCACACATCACAGCCCGGGCCTGTGAGCTGTAAGAAAATGAGTGGCCTAGCAAGGATCTGTATGCCCAATAAGGGATAAAAGAATTGGGGGTGCATATCAATATCTGGGAGCTGTTGTACATCCTATTATGCCTCTAACTGTATGATCCTTTGATATATAATATATTTGATATATAATCAATATAATATTTCCTATAATAACAGTCTGAACATTCTGGGTGTTGGAGTTCACCCTGTTATCCCCCTCTCTATAGCTTCTTCTGATAACCTTTAATAATTGCCTGTACATGCTGGGAGTTATAGTTTTACCTTGCAATGTTCCCTTTTTGTATTATCTCCTAATAAGCTGCAAAATCCTGTACATATTCAGAGCTATAGTTTTTTCCTTTTATACATTCTCCCTGCAATAACCTCTTATATATCATAATAATACCCTGAACATACATGAATTGTAGTCATGTCATCATACTCCTCTATATTGCCATGCTTGAACTTTTATCTTTCTTTCCCTCTGTGGCTAATATTTATACCACACATCACCAATCACCCACTGCTTAAATATTCACAGAATATTGGACTACCCAGGACTACACTATCTTACATGCAGTGGGGCACATTTATTAATGGTTTTGCGCCTGTTTTTTGTTGGCCAATCCCAGGATTTTTTCTTTTGCACCTGTTCTGACAGATAGTTCATAGAAAATGCTACCTTGATACCCTTGGGTATTTAAAAGAGACAGAGTTTTTGGCAATTACTTATGTCAGGAAAATTTCTCTTGGCCCACTTACCATATATTCCAGCATTCCCCATGATTTGGCAATACTGGCCCTTCATATATACAAGAACAGGGTATATGCAGAAGAGTTGTGTGAATTCATTTTAGACTTCGCAGGTACTTACTTTTTACTTTTAATGGTACAGTAGCCAATTTATTTATTGCATGGTGGGAGGACGCTTACATCTACATGTGGATAATCCCTTTAGTTTATGTTTTAGTCCTCAAAACGACTCTTTTTCGCAAACAGACCTCAGGGAACACCACCCTATATGCAAAACATAGCCATCCACAACATACCATTAAGGCTTTGCCAGTAGGAGAATTTACTCAATTACTGAGGTTGTGCTCATTGGATGATGAGTTTATAATACAAGCAAAACTCATGAAAACTAGACTACTTAAAAGGGGTAATCCATGGTGGATGATTACAAGGGCATATAATATAACTAAAAAAAATAGATACAATGTAATTCACCAAAATAAAAGTAAAAAAATATATAGTATAGTAATCAAGTTACACAGATAATCAAATGCAATCTCCCAATCTTATATCAGGTTTCCAAAATTTTGAGCCAGGGATATAGATGTGTAGCAAGACGCGGTCCATTTTGTTCCCCAGTTTATTTTCTACCAAGGCCGCTGCTAAAATTATAAGGGTTTTTTCATTAGTGATCCACGCAGGTGTCATATAGGATGTAAGGAAGACGCCAAACACTCTTATACCGGATGTGACAAATTCCCTCAGGTGAGATTACACCCACCTAAGTGATGTCACTCAAATCACCCACCAAAATATGGACAGAAATAGGCTTGGCGTCTATTTCAGACAATCTACTACATTAAAAAAAAACATTAATTAATAACTAGCCCCCACTGTCACATGACATGGTTATATCGTGATGAGAATCTGGTGACAGAGGCAGGAGAACCTCTTCCCAACATGACCTGGTCAACTGGATAGGTCCCGCGCCGGCAATCACTGCGATTGCCAGTCAAATCTAACTGGCCAATTGCTGAGTTTTTACTGTAAAATAGGTTGTTCCCGCTCTGTAGTTTTGTGCATGTTATCTAAGTTTTCTGTGTGCCATCTGTGTGGTTCATCCGTGTAGTTTGTTGCATGTTATCTAATTTTTCTGTGTGCCATCTGTGTGGTTCATCCGTGTAGTTTGGTGCATGTTATCTAATTTTTCTGTGTGCCATCTGTGGGGTTCATCTGTGTAGTTTGGTGTACGTTATCTAGTATTTCTGTGTGCCAGCTGTGCATTACACGATACATACATCGTCTTGGAGGCATACAACATGCTGACCTCTGACACAGAGATGACCTCCTCCTCATCTTCCAGTGACCCGCAAGAGCCCCAAGAAGGCGCCATAGGATTTATATAGGAGAAGAGCCTGAGACTTTATGCCCCTCGGGTCCCAGACTTTATGGGAAGACCTGAAATTAAATTTGACACGGCAGGCCTCAGAACTGTGGACTTTTTTAAAACATTTTTTTCATGATGAACTAATTTAATTTTAGTCCAGACTAATCTTTATGCTGCACAACATATTGCCCCCACTTCCTTTTATGCACAATCCCACAGGTGGACCCTTGTCAGTGCAGCAGACGTAGAGAAGTATTGGGGCATAATACTGAATCGCCATCAATCAGTGAATACTGGAGCATAGACATTCTGTACCACACCCCCATGTTCCACATGGCGATGAGTAGGATGCACTTTGGAGCCATCCATAAGTTTTTTCATTACACCGTGCCCACACCCATGCACACAGTGCCCACCAAGAGATGATCCCAGTTAAGATAGTTTATTTAAGGTCAGACCCGTATTAGACCATTTTAGTGCCAAGTTTGTGTAGTCATATACCCCTGCGAAACATGTAGCCATAGACGAGTCCCTGGTACAATTTAGCGGGAGACTT
Organism: Engystomops pustulosus; assembly: GCA_019512145.1. Classification (NCBI taxonomy): domain Eukaryota; kingdom Metazoa; phylum Chordata; class Amphibia; order Anura; family Leptodactylidae; genus Engystomops; species Engystomops pustulosus. The sequence goes on along the minus strand of CM033644.1, from coordinate 114,422,288 downwards.
CAATTCCGCAAGTACCTTCCCAATAAGAGGTCAAGGTATGGCGTGAAGATGTTCAGGCTATATGTACAAGTTCAGGATATATAAAGGAAAGGACTCCAGAATAGTGCCCCCAAAATGCCCCCCCCCCCCCGCTCATAGGTATTACCTCTAAGATAGTGTGGGATTTAGTGCACCCAGTACTGGACCAGGGCTACCACCTCTACCTGGACAATTTTTATACTACTGTTACACTATTAAAGAGTCTCGCTTCCAGAAGTACTGCAGCATGCGGCACTGTTAGAAGAAATTAATAAGGGTTTCCCAAAGTCTGTATTGTGTGTACAAGGACCAGGGAGAGATGCTTGTATTAATAACAATACATGGACATACCAGCACCACTGTCCCAGTAAAAGGTTCCAATACAGAAACCCCAAAGCCTGGCATGGGGCTTGTCGGACCAGGTGCTTCAGCCTAATGCCTTGTGTAAATTAAGTGTGTGGTACAAGAAGCTGGCCGTGCACATCATGCATATGTGTTACATCAATGTACAGGCCAGTGGGGAACTTTCCTGGATTTTCAAGAGATGGTAGTCAAGCATTAGATTTTTGGAGACCATGAAGGGGGAAGTGCTAGTAGTTCTGGAAGTGAGACCATAAGGCAGCACTTTCCAGAAGTTCCCCAAACTGCCAAGAAGAGAAGGACACATGAAAGCTGCCTTTCAACAGAAGTATTCAAAAGGACACAATCTACCATTGCGAAACATGCACCAAAAAAGTGTTTTGGGATATATCACACCTCTCTGGATACAGGCGGCCCCCTACTTAGGAACACTCGACTTACATACAACCCCTAGTTACTAATGGACCTCTGGATATTGGTAATTTAATATACTTTAGTCCTAGGCTACAATAATCAGCTCTAACTGTTATCAGAGGTGTCTGCAGTGAAGCTTTATTGTTAATCCTGATTCTTATGACAACCCAACATTTTTAAAATCCAATTGTCACAGAGACCAAAAAAGTTCTGGCTGGGATTACAATGATAAAATATACAATTCCTACTTACATACAAATTCAACATAAGAACAAACCTACAGACCCTAGCTTGTATGTAACCCGGGGACTGCCTTTATTTAGATTATACCCTGATGTACTATGCACAGATTATACATCATGCCACATTCTGCACATTCAACCCTGTCATGTCCCCAGCCTGTAGATCATTGCCACATATGGGGTATTGCCATACCCAGAATAACCCGCAAAATGATTTTTGGGTCATTTGTCTCCATTGGCATGAGTTGGGCTGAATACATTTGTCACTAAAATGGCATGCTGGATAAAACAATGCAATTTTTACACTGCCCCATTTACTTTGTATTTGGGCAAACATCTCAGGGGTTAAAAAGCTCATACAACCCTAGATAAATTCTTTGAGGGGTGCCCTTTCCAAAATGGGGCCACTTCTTAGGGCGTTTCTACTTCAGTACCTCAGGGGCACCCCAAAACCCATCCAGTGAAAACAGAGCTCTAAAAGCTAAATTTCATTTGTTCTCATCTCAGCCCTGCTGTGTACCCAGCCTGAAGATTATTGCCACATATGGGGTATTGCCATACCCAGAATAACCCGCAGAATGATTTTAGGGGTATTTTTCTCTAGTGTCATAAGTTGGGTTTAATACATTTGTCACAAAAAAGGCACATTTAAGAAAAAAATTCATTTTTTACTTTGCAACATGTATTTTGTATTACATTTTGGCCAGCATGTCGGGGGTTAAAATGCTCACCACAACCCCAGGTAAATTCTTTGAAAGGTGTAGTTCCCAAATTGGTGTCACTCCTTGGCAGTTTCTATTGTACTGGTACCACACGGGCTCTGTGGAGTTGTCATGGCACTCCAAATCCAAACCTGTAAAAACTGAGGTCCAAAAGCTACATTTCTCAGCCCTGCTGTGTGCCCAGTTTGTAGATTATTGCACATATGGGATATTGCCAAACCAGGGGCATCTTGCAGAATTATTTTTGGGGTGTTTCTCTAAAGTGGAATGAGTTAGGCAAAATATATTTGCCATTAAAGTGGCATATTAGAGAAAAAAAATGCTCTGCACTGTTTACTTGTGTATTAGATTTTTGGAGCATGTTGGGGGTTAAAATGCTTGACACAACCACAGACAAATTCCTTGATGGATGAAGTTTCCAAAATGGTGTCACTTCTCGAGGGTTTCTATTGTTAATTCAGCTCTGCTAACATGATATGGCACTCCAAATCCAAACTAGTGAAAACCCAAAAACTAAATTTCAGCGGGGCCAACGCTACGGAGAGGGGCATGGGTGTGCCCACAATCCGTGACATCCGCATCAAAATAATTTAGATGCATTTAATAGATATTCCTAATTTTATGCATCCTGAAGTGAATTATCTATATATTAAGGCAATTTAAATTTTTAATTCTTAATTTTTATGATTGTAGATTTCATTTTTTATGATAGCAGATTATATACCAAATAAGAGTTGACATTTTGAGTAATGTCACATATTGGGTATATGTATATTTTAATTCATTGATGTATTGCATGCCACAATAATGTGTGGGCCCCGCAATTAGATCTGATTATAATGTATTTTTAATAAATTATTTGACTTAAATATTGCCTACAGGAGATCTTTGGTGTTGCATGCTACACTATTTACTTCATTTTGTAAATAATTTAGCTGTTTGTTTTACTGACATTCCAGATATAAGCTCTCCTGAAATACATGTTAAAATCTCCTGCAAAGTGCAATTTACTTATAAATAATGTCTGCAGACATATAAATAAGCCAAGACAGAACAAAGAAGAGAAGAGGACATCAACTGTCTGGAGCATAAATAATGGGCCAGTCAGAGGCAATCTGTAAACTGAGTAGTAAATGTTTTATTTGATTAAAACACTTTATGTCTTTCTTCAGAATAAGTGATTTAGAATCTGGTATCATTGAGACTGTAATTACCTTAAGACATAAATACACTCTCCATCTTAATGATGTTGGCTGCACATTACCTTTTTAATTTTGGCCAAGACACAAAAGTACAAGCTTTGGATGCTGCTTTATTGCTACATGCTGTTAACGTCTGTTCTTTATTAAAATCATTTACATAATGTGTTTTTGATAGCAACTCTTACAACATGGAATACTGTGGTTTAGGACTATAGATAGATAGATAGATAGATACAAAATAGGAAAAAGCAGGCAGCACTCCAAAGTTCTTGATCAAACGTAGGTGATTTTTATTGGAACAAGTGGCGACGTTTCGGTGTCCACTTTTTCCTATTTTGTACACAAGTAAGGACCTGGTCAGGACCTTTAGAAGCGCTGCACCCCTCCTTTTGAGGAGCTTTAACAGTGCGAATTTTATTTTCTCTAGATAGATAGATAGATATTTAGATAGATAATCAATTTCTCTTAATATTCCTTAAAGGAGTTGTCTGGGAATAAAAAAATGTTTTATATGTCTGAGGATCCTGGAAAAACCAAAAACAACTTATACTCACCTCTCACCGCTCTCCCAATCACTCACGGCACGTCCATCCATCCGTGCCAGTGTTTTTATACAGAGGTCGCCGTGCTGTCCATTGCTGTACCATAGCTGCAAACCGACTACAGTAGGAATTTCAGGCTCTAACAGGGGCACAGCAGTGTTCAGGACAGCAACACTGGCATAAGAGGAGTAAGTCTTCCACAAATGCATATGTTTTTAAACCAAAACGCTTGCATTTGAGAAGTAGCAACATGTGATTTTCTTTGTTAAATGCATAGCTATTTCCTGAACTATAGCATTTAGATCATTCACAAATGGGTTTGCTGCTTTTGGGTCAGCCACAGGATTTTCCACCTGGGAATGTCACAGTGTTTTCACATGGGACAGTCACAGTCTTTATCTGTGACCTCTTACTTATATGCATGACTTATTTGTAGTCTTAGATAGTTCATAATTAATAGTTTTAATTAAACATAAAGACAATTTGCTATAGATGATTATTGGTATGAGTTATTTGATAGGATAGAGGCCCAACTAGGGGTAGGATTGACACGAACAGCAGTCCTTGGGTTATTGGGATATATATTTGACAGGATTGGAATTAGGAAGAAGAGAGATCTAGTCGTGAAACTTATTTTCATTTCTAGACTGATAAAAGCCAAACACTGGAAAGATGATAAGTCGCCTGCTAAAAAAGGAATGGATAAAGTCAGTGGAGAAAATCAAAAGGTATGAATGTGCATATGAGATACGGTATCGAGGAGGAACCAATCTGAAAATGGTATGTGATCAATGCAAAGCATAATTGGCATGGACGAGGATAAGGTTATTCAAAACAAAATGGAAGAGAAAGGGGGAAAAGATTTATTCAATTATTTATTTATTGAGTGAATTACGTACCAGCACAGGGAATGGGGTGGTTTGGGAGGGGGCCGATTAGGTGGGAGGGGAGTTTTTGTTTATATTGATAGCTATATTGTTATAAGTATAATCTGTTGTATAAGGAATATTGGATTGTATATAATGTAGATGTCACTAATGAAAATTGAGATGAAAATTGTCACTAAAATTCACTTAAAGCCAGCTACAGTATACCATATTATCCAGGCATGTATGTAAGTTTATTCTATTCTTGGGGTAACTTGCCAAGAGACCTGGAGGCATTGAGTTTTTGGCAACATTGCTTCTACAGGCTTCTACTGGGTCCCAAATTGATGGGCAAACAGCCCAGATCTTTGAACAACCTACACTACTGCAGTGTTTCTAACTCATGGTCAAGCACAGGACATGTAACATATTGCAGGATCACAGGTCCATACCATATGGTTATTGGATCCATGTGGAGAGGGAACAGAATACTAAATGTGGCCAGATCATTTACATGTAGAGTTATTTACGCATAAATTCATATGCATCATATGCCCTATGTTAACCCTATGCCCTGTTTGCACCGTATGCACTAAAAGTCCTCCTGAACTTACTTCAGGGGGACTTGTGTAGCCCACATTTCATCTATTGTATGTGGCTGCAGGGACCATAATCTACATATAGACAGTAAGTGTCTCTGATGGAACAAGCCATTTATTAAATAATTGAATTACAATTACTAGAGCATATTTTGCTGTTCCTTTCTTATTCCTTCACAGAAAATTATGAATATTTGATGTGTTCTTACAGAATCTGGCATGATACAATCAGTGCAACATCATACATGGACACATCCATTTGACCCTCTAAATGGTAATGCTCAGTTGTCAAATTTATGAGTTATAACAAAGGAACAGTGCAATTAGGAGAGTCTCCAAAATGTTTTCTGGTTTCATGGAAAATGTAATTGTTCACTAAACCACAAAAGTTAGGAGAGGTGAAAGGTCCTATGCAAATTGGTATGGTAACTACCCGAGTTTCCCAGATGGGGCCCTGGCAGGTACCATCTTCTGTTAGAGGCTTACCTTCCTCTGTCTATTACTTTCTTAATAGGAGTTATCCAGTATTTTATGTTGAAGGTCTACAGGATAATATATCAATATTTTATAGGTTCAGTGCTGACAGTTCCAGTTCCAATAGTAACTGAGCCTCTTGTCATGTTCTGTAGGCACTACACAGAGCACAAAGCCAACTGGTTCCAGCACTGTACTGTGTGCTGTGTAAGGCCTGAACAGCTGATCTTTGTGTGGGCCTGGGTTTGAATCTTTATCTTAAATTAAACCTACCTTAAGGAATTTACTATTAGAAGTAGATCTGATTGTAGATTCCTCCTGCCTGCCTCTACCCTAATCTGTAATTAATAATCCTGGAACCTAACAGGCTACTAGGGCATGGAGTAGCCTAAGCTCCCAGTACCTGTCCAGAATAGTACACTCCCCAGTAGCCTCTGCAGTTAATTTACATATTACTAAACTAGTTAGATTATTAAATTACAGATTAAGGCAAAGGCAGGCAGTAGGAATCTACCATCAGATCTACTTCTGATGGTAGATTCCCCATGGTAAGTTTCCTTAAAGGAAACCTACCATTTAGAATGGCTGGGGTAAGCTGTAAGTACCGAGCACCAGCTCAGGGTGAACTGGTGCCGGTACTTACTTTCGTTAGTGTTATAAACCGCGTTATTGCGGTTTTAACACTTTTTAAACTCTAGACCAGAACAGGCGCAGCGCCGAAGCCTCTCCTGCTCTAAAGTTTAAAAAGTGTTAAAACCGCGATACCGCGGTTTATAACACTAACGAAAGTAAGTACCGGCACCAGCTCACCCTGAGCTGGTGCTCGATACTTACAGCTTACCCCTGCCATTCTAAATGGTAAGTTTCCTTAAAGCATAGGCTATCAACATAAATGCTGGACACTCCCTTTAATATATAACTAACTCATAAGGATTTGAATATGTGTCCTGTTTTCATATATGGCAGAGAAAAATTATGGATTATGCATGAGGTTAAATTCTTTTTTGCCACCTCTTCTTTTTCTTTATGGGATTTGGACACATTTACTAAGAACAGTGCAAATTGCAGAGGATGCAGAGGGCACCAGATTCATGATTGGCTGACAGAGTGCAACACTTTTTTTTTGGTGCACCTTTTACATGGGGCGCACAACACAATTCAGCATGTTAAATCTGGTGCACAGTCAGACCTACGCCCCCTTCAGTGCAGAAATCTGTGTCACATGAATAGTGCAGCTCGGACACAAAATAATCACGTGTGACACATATGCATGGGAACAGAATACTAAGTGTGGCCAGATCATTTACATGTAAAGTTATTTACACATAAATTTATATGCACCCTATGCTCTATATGTACAGAAACCATCGGCCTAGCCTAAGGCCCTTTAGTGAGTGAAATCCGTATGGGTGGTCACTAAGGGGTTAAATACCTGTGCAAGCAGTTTGTACTAGAAAGAACATGCAAAGTTCGGCAGAAAACTGGTAACCTATTGTCTTGCAAGATCTCCAATGATGTTCTGCTAAGAAATGTTAAATGTGACGGTGTATTTTTTCAGTCCATTGTACATCAGGTGAATTCCCGACAAACCATTACAATTGAGGGCTTAGATGCATCCCACTATATATGTCGTCCTGTTAATCCCACAACCCTTAAAAATGTGTGGAAAAGTGAACAGTCCATGTGTCATGTTGTGTACCTCAGTGATGTCACTGCTCTTATATGGAGCATATGCTCAGCATATGTTAAATATGCATAAACATTATATTATTTCCCATAAAATTATCATTATCTTAATACATAAACATTCAATGTGGGTACATCACGCATATAAATTATGAATAGCTGCAATAAATTTTCATGCAGAAATGGTACACTGGGTAAATTTTAATATATAACATTTCCAAACTAAAAATAGCATTAGAAATTGGCATTTTCTAGAAAAAAGCAAGAAGCTGGCCTATGCACAAGGGCATACTCCGAGAGCATCTACATGAATGTCTCCATTATTAATGAATGTTATGCATGGAGCTTCAAAAAACTATTGCTTGACCTCAGATGAACATCAACAGAGGACACTAAAGCACATTTATTTTTTAAAGCGAAGCTTATTTAATCTTTAACTATGAGACAGCCATGTACATTTCACCATAAATACTGTGCAGAGTATACTGAAGAGATTATATGGGCTCTGAAATAGAGGATGTTAGGAAGCATCAAAAGCAGCCGCCATCCTGTACTGGGAAGTCTTTAATTATACATGGCACCAAGTGTTGTGATCATTGTAACTATCAGAGTCACTAACCTGGGGGCACCATGCCAGTACTGGACTTCTACTGCTTCTCTTCCACAGCTGTTAGGACTCTTTCATTCTGGCCTAAAATTGATTTATTTATGACAAGTAATTTGGTGTGTTCTATACGGATTGTAGACAATCACATTTTTTTAAATGTACCACTTCTGGAACGGTCGGCGCCAGGTTTAAGTAGGCCCCCAGAAGCAATGTGGCAATGTCATGGATATCCGGTACCCGGAGCAATCAGGTACCTGGTGTTCATCCTGCTGGGTATCATAGGCTCGGGTGAACAGATAAAATGCTATGGTAGGCATCCTACTGTGCCATCAGTTGCCCATGTAGCCCAGCAGCAGATTATTTGTGGAAGTTATTCTATCTGACAATATTGTGCTCAGTCACCTGCTAAAATCCAGTGACAGCTACATTGTGGTTGTCAAAGATTTACAACAGGGAAATTGTGTCATTCTTTGTTTTCTGGAGCAAAAAAAATAATCTTGTTTCTTTTACCATCTATGACTTTGGGAAAGTCAAACACAAAATGAAAAGCAGTAAAGCTGAAAACTACTATTCTTCAGTCTGACATTTTCTCTTTATTTGTAACACGTTCAATTGTTCTCCTTAACTTAAAAAACCCCTTCTTTTGCTAAATGATTCTTTACTGAGGGAAGCCTGGCAATGTTTATGTGCAGAAATATATGGCTGATAGCTAACTAGAACATTGGCATTATCATTGGCAATAAAATAGCCTGCAAACTAAGTGTCAAATATGTGTGATTCATAGAATGTGCTCAGAGAGTGCCATCTAGGACATTATTTAGAGATCTAATGATCTCTCTATTCATTTTACTTGTATAACATAGATGTATAAAGCCAAAGTCATATAGAAGGTTTCATTAGTTCAAAGTAGCTTTCCTAGCTTAAAAAAGGTTGTCCAATTTTTCCAGAAACAGCATCTTTCAAGTGAATATAGACATACCACAATAGGAAACACAGCCCAATGACCAAAAACTGAAGATTATTCTTAATCCTGGTAGAAAAAATGTTGAGCCACTAGTCCTATTAAAAAGACAATGTGACCTGCTTTCACATCACAAAACTACTAGCACTCACAGGTGGGTTATGAAATATCCTAATCTAACATCCTAAACTAAAAAAAAAAAACTCCAAGATTTTTGTCTGAGATGGATCACTTTTAGAGGCTAATCCTTTCATGAAATGGTGATTGCACTACAGCCTCTAAAAGCAACTCATCTCAGGCAGAAAGAGACTCTTTCAATTTGAATAGAACATTGAAAGTGACTTTTTATAGTTAAATGGATGGGTTCAATACCCAAAGGTACTAATAGTTGGTAGCATATATATATATATATATATATATATATATATATATATATTGAAAAAAGAAAATGAAAAGTAATGATTGGAAAAGAGAAAGTGGCGGCTTAAGTATAAGTCCAAAACAACAGTGAACTCCAAGCTGAAAATAAACAATTAAAAAGATTTAGGTAGTTGTGTACACAGTGGTAGAAATTCTATATTACTGCTGCCTGCACCCTCCATGTGACCCAGGCAGTGCCATCGACTAAGAAATGACATCATAGAGAGGACACCAACAGCAGTATCATCATGCTATGCAATGGGGGGCATGTGGTGGCCTGGGCTACCAATATAAAGGGGGCATATGGTGGCCTGGGCTCACTATATATTAGGGGGCATGTGCTATCCTAGGTTACCTATATAATGGGGGCATATGGGTAACCTAGGATACCTATATACTGGGGGCATGTGCCTGGCTACCAATTAACTGAGGGGGAGAGTGCTGGGCTACCTTCCTTCTGCGGAGCATGTGCTGGGCTACCGATTTATTGGGGGGGACGTGCTGGGCTACCTATAAACTGGGGATAATTTATAATGCGGCAGCTGTACCTAAATGAAGGAGGCTGTGCAGGTGTTAAATTAACTGAATTAACCCCTTCCTCCTGCAGTCCTTTTTCGTTTTTTCGTTTTTATTTTTCACTCCCCACCTTCAAAAGTCTATAACTTTTTTATTTTTCCATGTACAGAGTTGTGTGATGGCTTGTTTTCTGCGTAACAAATAGCACTTCAAAATGGTGGTATTTAATATTCCATGCCGTGTACTGGAAAGCAGGAAAAAAAATTCCAAATGCAGTGAAATTGGTGAAAAAACGCATTTGCGCCGTATTCTTGTGGGCTTGAATTTTACGGATTTCACTGTGTGCCCCAAATGACTTGTCTACTTTATTCTTTGAGTTGGTTCGATTACGGGGATACCAAATTTGTATAGGTTTTATAATGTTTCGGTGTATGGAGTTGTGGGTGGTGTCATTTATTGTGATTTTTGATGACGTTTCCAATGCTATAAATTTTAGGACTCTACGACTTTTTAATCACTTTTTATAGAATTTTTTATATTTTTTAAAATGGTAAAAAAGTGCCATTTTCGACTTTTGGGCGCTATTTTCCGTTACGGGTTAAACGCAGTGTAAAACCATTTTTATATTTTGATAGATCGGGCATTTTCAGACTCAGTGATATCTTATGTGTTTATGATTTTTCTGTTTATATCAGTTCTAGGGAACATGGGGAGCAACGATCCTCGGCAAGATGGCGGTGCCCATGCGCCGCCATTCTTTTGAATCCGCCAGCAGCTTTGCCAGCAGCGATCAGTGGGTTAACAGTGCTGGCATCAATCGCGGGTGTTACCGGTAAGCCTTTGCTGCAATATGCAGCAACTATATATGATCAACTATAAAATAAAATAATTGTATCACTTTCTAAGATAATATTTATCATTTAATGGTGCAAAGCAATAACTAAAGCTGTTGCAAAAATGTATGAAGGTTTCCAATAAAATCATTCCACTAAGGAACTCCAGAGCTTTACTTGAGCTGCATCTATCAACTGCTATAAAACTCTAAAAATCTTTTTCATTCTGAAACACTGTTAGGTCTTCAGGCATATCATAATCTGGAATGTCAGCACAGAAACGCTCTGTTCTTCATGGAAATTAGAAGACCATAATAATGCTGTCATTAGCATAATTGGAAGACACACATTCTCTTATTAGAGTATTTCTTATGAACAATTCCATTGTCTGGGACTGTCATCTTCGGTTAAAACCAGCTTGGACTATTTATATGACTTTTCTGCAATGTACAATACTAACTCTCTGACCATGGGAAAATGCCATATTATCTGAGAGATTACTAACTTTGTTTTTCCTTTAGTCATACTTTTCTATGCATCTTGCATTTCCATGTAATCAGGATTCTAAGACTGACTGTAAAACTACCTGAGGTGCTAATATCCTGTTCACCTAGTAGTGGAGTGTTTTAAAGGACACCTGTCATCAGGTCTGTGTCACTTGTCCTGTCACTACTACCTGTTGGAGCAGCTCACAAGGATCCATCCCAGCCTTTATCTAGTTATTTCATACATTATTCATTGTAAAATCATATATTCTTTATCATGTAAATGAGGCTGGTCACATGGTCAGAGGCAGTGATGTCACCCCTGTTACCCCCTCCTCTCCTCCCCCTGCTCATGTCTCTGTGTAATGTATAGTAAAGCATGGCTAGTGTGTGCGCTGCATCTGCTGACATGCTGCATCCTCCTAATATACAGGTGAGAGACACAGACATCAGCTACACATGAATCTGACATGTTCTGCTATATCATGGCTGCCTGGAGCTGCTGTATCTCTCCTAAACACACACACATGCACACACAGGCTGCAGGGGGCGTGGCCACCAGCACCAGGAAGCACATCATTATACAGCCTCACATCATTATACAGGCTGTCAGTCAAGCACTGGGGGTGTGGCTGTACCTCCCACTCATGAATAGAGTGGACTGCTTGAATATGCTAATGCTTCATTGGACATTTCACAGGTCATTTGCATACAGCTTTAGGACCTCATTGCTTAGGTTTACAGACATGTAGAGGGACAATGAAGGGATAGAGGCAATGCTCTCTAATGGCAGTTTATGAAAATAAATTTAGTTTAGGGGGGTTATTTTGCATGACGGGTTCTCTTTAATAGTGTTCTTTAGTCGGTTACTTTCTGGTTTGGTGTCTATACCTCATATTATCCAGTGTTGTATCTCTACCTTGGTAGTAGTCTCCCCATTCAACTTAGTTTTATTCTATGGTCTTTTATCCCAATATCACTATTTTCACAAGCAAAGTGAGAATCATATTCGAAAGCAAATCCAGCACTTTAGTCCATCAATTGTTACATCATGTGATAGCTGATGAATTTTGTGTTTCTTTTATAAAATTTGTGGACCCTGAGGTTTTAATGTGTATTGCACTACACTAACCAATAGGTCAATAAACTTTTATTTGTATATGAAACACAGACACCCATAAATAAGATAAGAGGATGCTGTACAAACAAATTGACTGTTCTTGGAGAAACGTCCTCTCTAGGAGCAGGTTGGTGTAGGTTGAAAGGTTGGTGTAGGAAAAGAATACTGCTTTGCCTTTTTCCTTAAAGGGATTGTATCAAGCTTGCACATTATGGCCTTTCCACAGGATAGTCCATGATCATAAGTAGAAAAACAGCAGCAAAGCACAAGTTTGCAGTGTGAACAATGAGGTGTCTTTAATCACCTAAATGCGCTTGGGTGAATAAAGAAATGTCATTGTTCACACTGCAAACATATGCTGTGCTGCTGCTTTTCTCCTTGAGATTGATGACTACTGGATCCTAGACCTGGATTAACAAACTGTGAACACCCTCTAGATCTAGAAAATACAGGGTAGGTGAGAAAAACATGGGAACCTCACAATCATGAGAATGGAACCTGCCACAATCCAATCCAAAAAAGGGCTGGAGCTCCATTCACCAGTAAGGGCGTTATTGCCATGCACAATGTAGATAGGGAATAACTTTCAAACTCAGTATAACCCCTTTAAATTTTTATTCAAAGAATCCAAAATCTTTGATATAATTAATAATAAATAAAAACCAACCAATGAAACAGGTACATTTGTATAGGAAGTTTCCTGGAAGTTTTCAAAGATGTGATTTTACATACAGCTCTTCATTATCTATAATATTTATCCATGTACATCTGCTTACTAATGTCACATGAGCCTATAAACATGTCACGGTATTAATCCTCCTGTTGTTGCTTGTTTTTTGGAGTTTGACATTGGTTTCTCTTACAATTATATAAATTGTGAATATTCCTGGCCACTCCTTTTAAATCCTGACTGCCCTTCTACAAACATTGAACAGATTTTCTCAATGGTATTTGACAATAACGGCTAAAAGCTGTAGGAATTTGCCCATGCTTGTCTCTCTTATGTTCACCTAAATATTCTAAAAATGCGTTTGGCGTGATAAAAAGTATTTACCTCTCATAATATTCTACCTTTGTAAGGTAATAATTAATATTCTTGGTGTGGCACTATCAAGTACAATTTCAAGTCAGAAAGTAGACCTGTTAATACAGATAGTAATAATGGTTTAGTAGAGAACATAAAACACCTCCTGCAGGTGATAACAAGTGAGGGAGAGGAGGATCAGTGGAAAAGCTCACATGTTTCAGCTTGATGCAATATTTTATGATGCAGAAAAACAGACATGAAAAGTGAACACTGCTTGCTTACTACTGATTACTATTACACTTAAATATCACCAGGCAGGCAGCCTTTTGCGGCAGTTTTTAGACTGTATTAGGAGCTCATGTATGGGCCAGATGTATCTTTTTTGCACAAAAGTCGCAATATTCTACACATCTAGTTCCTAAGTATTTTGAATTCCAGGAGGGGCCTGGAATGGATTTGCACCTAAATTTGCACCAGCGTGATGATAAAGAGTGAATGTTTTATGAGCTTTCAGAAATGGTCCCCCTAGCAAGGACAAGTTTCTATTATCATGTAGGAGTTATGTCACCTTGACTCTACCTAAATACAGGCGGTCCCCTACTTAAGGACACCAGACTTACAGACAACCCATAGTTACAGACGGACCCCTCTGCCCACTGTGACCTCTGGTGAAGCTCTCTGGATGCTTTACTATAGTCCCAGACTGCAATGATCAGCTGTAAGATGTCTGTAATGAAGATTTAATCGATAATTCTTGGTCCAATTACACCAAAAATTTTGAAACTCCAATTGTCACTGGGGCAAAAGAAAAAAAAATTGTCTAGAACTTCCATTATAAAATATACAGTTTCGACTTACATACAAATTCAACTTAAGAACAAACCTCCAGACCCTATCTTGTATGTAACCCGGGGACTGCCTGTAGTCTGCTATCTTAGCTTTTTAGTACCAGGTTGTGTTAATAAATGGTTGTTCTGATTATTTTATATCTTCATCCAAATGTAAAGCAGACATGAATCCTCCCCATTTATCAAAACATTTTTCATTGACTCCTTGTGATTTTCCACCTCTGTCCTCTATAGCTGCCTATATTTCTTAATCAGATGCATCACCTCATCTACTTGGGGGTTATTAGGCAGTGACCATTTAGCCACTGTAGTGTGTTTGACCACAGGCAGATATATATGGAGAACTCCTGGTAATGTCAAGTACAATACAGTGTAGTAGAAGTACAAGGGTCCTTAGGTAAAGTAAGATTTAGTTTATCATTGATTCCAAAAATGAGCATGCCCATATTCCATTATAAACATCTGAATTTGGCAATTCGGACAAACTGTGAAACGATCAGAAGTGTGCCATATATGGACTTATGTGTGAATATAAAACAACTATCTCCCCACCTTTCACAGATAACCGTCTTTTTTCCCCTGCAGGATTTAAACAAGGTTTTAGCAGGTTGTTCATTCTCAAATGTGTTAGTGTAAGAAGGAGATAGAGTAAAGGACTGGGTGGTCCCAAAGAGACAAGTGTTTGCATGCCAGGAAGGGTAATCCCATTAAATGTCTGCAGGCTTTCTATGACATAATTGTATCTATCAGTAACAGATATTTTTTTTAACCTTATTTGGTATAAACGAGAGACAAAAATGTAGTAGAACTTTTAGGGGAGCTGATTGAACCAATTCCCTCTGAAGAGAGGTATTAGAATAGCATTTTCTGCCACCTACCCAATCTATCACATGTCTTAGTAAGCAGGCAATGTTATATTTTCTTACTTTGGGTAGATTTAACCCTCCTTTTTCTCTGGATAATGGAAGTTTATACAATGGACATTGGGAAGCCCAAATAAATAGATGAAAGCAGAGTGTAGGGTGTTCACAGTATTTGGGAAATGCTAAGGACGCCCTTTTCCTTCAGCGTATTAACTTTTCAATAGTTTTTAGTTGCCTTTTGGCTCATTTCCTATTCTCCTATTATTCTCCAAATTTGTGCATCTCTACTTTATGCAACAATTATGGAAGGTGTGTATATGATATTTATTAATAAAAATGTCCATATTTATATTTGATTTTGCTTATGCATTTTTGAGAGATTTTGCACCCCCAGTCCTTATTTTACTATCTTTAGGTATGCACATAAAGCATCACATTGGGGCACATTTACTGTCCTGGTCCTGTCGCGATCAGCGATCCGGACTATCCGACGAGTATGAAGTCCGGCGCAATTCACCAAGATCGTGCGCCCGAGATCCTGCATGTGTTGCTTCCCCGCTGAGGTCCGCCAGAGTTCACCTTCTTCTTTCTGGTGTTTGTAAGTGCATGTCTTGCAACACAATTTGACATGTTAAATCCTGTGCGTTGTCCGAATTTGTCGGATCGTCCGGCGGCCCATTCCCCCGATTTGTTTCGCGTGAAAGCCGGCGCCGATGCACCAAAATCCTATTCTGACGATAGTGCGGTCCGTGGACCCTTAGTAAATGAGCCCCATTTTGTATTTTTTGGACTATAAGATGGTTCTTACCATAGCACGCACCCCAGATTTAGCCTTCCAAAAAAGGAAAAATATATTTTACACCAATTAAAATATCCCTGTTGGTTGCACTAAAGCACAGCACAAACAGCTCTGCTAGATCCATACATTTACACACACAGCTCTGCTACATCCATACATTTAAACACACAACTCTGCCTGATCCATACATTTACATGCACAGCTCTGCTTCATCCATACATTTACACACACAGCACTGCTTCATCCACACATTTAAACACACAGATCAGTTACATCCATACATTTACACACAGCTCTGCTCATCCATACATTTACATGCACAGCTCTGCTTCATCCATCCATTTACACACACAGCTCTGCTTCATTCATACATTTACACACACAGATCAGCTATACAAATAGAAATAGGAAGACACTTATCACTGCTGCATACACTGTGCACTACTATACACACTGAGCACTGCAACATACACAAATGCACTCACACTGACCAGGTGCTACTATACCCATAAATACACACACAGCTCTAGTATTCACAAATAAGGAACACGTAGGGAACTACTCTACACATGCATATACACACCGCTCTGCTATACACACATAAGAAACACACTGGGAACTACTCTACACATGAATAAACACACAGCTCTGCTCTACACACATAAGAAACACTCTGGGAACTACTTTATACATGAATACACACACAGCACTGCTATACACACGTAAGGAACACACTAGGCATCATCCGATCTCTATTACAGTGGTCAGGAGGGTCTGGCAGTGCTGGATCGTCCTGACCTTTGTCTATAAGATGCAGGTACTTTTTACCAAGATTTTTTGTGCATCTTATAGTCCAAAAAATATGGTATTTTCTATTGTCTATAGCACCCTAATAATGTTTCACCCTAATAATCTTTTTCATTTCAAGAGTGTTGCCCACAGTATATTCTTTTTCTTTTTCATTACCAATGGCTATACCACACATATTTACCAGCAATTCAAAACAGAACAGATAAAAAATATCCTGCGCATAAAAATGTACAGTTCAGACCAAAAGTTCAAAAGGCCAAAGACCAAAAGTTCAAAAGGTCAAAGACCTGAAAGGACATACCTTGTCATTCAAAGAGTTTTCTGTATTTTCATAACTATAAAAATTGTAGATTCACACTAGAGGCATTTAAACTATGAATTAACATATTTTGAATTATATATTTGCCCTGTAGGTTCTTCAAAGTAGCCACCTCTTTCTTTGATTACTGCTCTGCACAATCTTGACATTCCCTTGATGAGCTTTAAGAAGTAGCCACCCGAAAAGGTTTTGACATCATTGGAGTGCCCTGTCAGGTTTAATAAGTGGGATTTCTCGTATAAATGGGGTTGGGACCATCAGTTGTGTTGTGGGCAGAAGTCGGTGGTACACAGGAATCTTTAGAATATGTGTTTGGCTAAAAAAAAGCAGCTAAGTAAAGAAAAGTGAGTGGCCATCATTACTTTAAGAAATTAAGTTCCGTCAGTCTGAAAATGTCTCTGCAACATCCCCCACCGGGGTCTAGCCTTTTCTTGGGGCCTGGAGGCAGAGGCGCCCACAATACCAGAGTTGCTGTCGATTGCGGCCTAGGCACACTAATGTCATGGGGACAGGAGGCCTGTCCTATAGCCTGGCGGGTCTCCAGCAGGTGGTGTGTGCAAGAAATACGGGGGAGAGACTGATGTACTGGTTTCTCCCTGGGGAAACCCCTTAATGCCTGTAATATATTTCCCTGGGTGATAGATGGGGAAGCCCGTGGTGGTACAGGGACCAGACGGAGGTAACGTAGTGCAAAATAACTCACGCTTCTGTTGACATTGTTGGAGATGTATTCGAAATTGAAGGTATACTGAACCAGCATGGACCATCCAGTGTTGGACCATCATTTATATTTAACCCAGAACAATGACCTCAAACACACCTCCTGGCTGTGTAAGGGCTATTGACCAAGAAGGAGAGTGATGGGTGGTACAGCAGATGCTCTGGCCTCCATAGTCACCAGACCTGAAACCAATCGAGATGGCTTGTGGTGAGCTGAACTGCAGAGCGAAAGCAAAAGGGCCAACAAGTGGTAAGTGTAGGAGAGAGAGTGTTATAGTGGAATATTCTGGTGGAATATTATAGTACATTCGGTTCAGACAGGGATGTTTCTGGAATCCACATTCCAGCCATTTGTGAGGAATTCTCAGAGACTTCCATTGATGATGATAAGGGGTGTAGGAAGCCAGGAACACAGCTGCTGAAAAGGTAGGGGGTGAACAGGTGTGTGTAATGTGAAGGTAAACAACTGTTGTGATGTAAGACATTGTAGATTAAAATTGCTGTTGTCCTTAGTCTCTGTGGAACAGTTTCCACTCTGATGTCACCCTGTGAACATCACAGTATATAAACCTACAACTAGCAGCCTGCTTGGATCCTTAATGTCGAAAATGAGAATTCGCAACTGGGACATATCCTAGTGGTGAGTGAGTCGGACCTCACGAGCCAGGGAACAAATTATTAATTCATATATAAAACTTATAACTCCGACACTAAGCATCTTGGGTACTCCTTCAAGACTGTTGGAAGACCATGCACTGACTCTCTGAAGCTCATCAGAGAATGCCAAGAGTGGCAAAGCAGCCAATCGACGCAAAAAGTGGCTACTTTGCAGAACCTAGAATATAAGAATATACACTGTGGCTGTGCTGTGATTGTTCCACCTTCCTTATAACAGCAGCAGAAAGAGGAAGAGGAAGGAGACGCTTCTGTTAGTCCCACCCTCTTTCTTCTGCTAAAGCTGTTGTAACAGCTTGACAGGCACTCTATTAGTTATATATATATATAATTATCTATATATATATCTAGATATATAATATAGATATACTCGAGTATAAAGCCTAGTTTTTCGCACAAAAATTGTGCTGAAAAAAAACCCTAACTCGGGTTATACTCGAGTAAGGACCAAACTCTAAAAGGGAACTCACATTTTCTGCCGCTCCGGATCATCGCGGGGTCCCAACATCTGGTCCTGGTCGTCATGATGCCTGGGAGGGGATGGCAGTGCCCAATCTAGAGGGTGTCGGCCAGGTATTCCTTAAGGGGAGGCAGGTAGATCCTCCAGGGGGGGCAGGCTATATAACCAAGGGGCGGCAGGGGCTTATACTCCAGGGGGCTGGCGGCTATATACTCCAGGGAGCTGGGGCTGGCTCTATGCCTGCTGGGGGTGGCTGGCTATATACTCCAGGGGGCCGGCAGGTCTGATGTATGGGGGGGCTGGACCAATGCATTCCACCTCGGCTTATACTCGAGTAATAGGTGTTTTCCTTTTTTGTGTCAAATAGGAAGTTGGCTATACTCGGGTGGGTATACTCGTATATATAGCCGTGTTAAGTATGTTCTATATATAATCATTATAGATATTCTTCTATATATATGACTTTTCTTTTGTCATTTGATGAATATCTCTACATAATCTTTTGTCTTCTTTGCATTCTTTTTTAAATTTCTGAACAAAAAATAAATATCCCAAAGCAGTGATGCCAGTACAGTGCTTTTGTGTGTGATATTTTATGTGTATCCTTTTATTTGCGGAATAGAATATCTCCACGGGCCGATGCTCCCTGCGGCATTTGTCTGTAAAGTGTTGTTCTGCATTGTACGTCTCCAGTCTTCCACTTCATCACTTTCAATTAAACTACATTTCAGCATTGGGTGAGCTGCTTTTAGCTAGATACAATGTTTGGAATATACAGAGCTGTCCCTCCGGTAAATATTCAGGACAGCAGGATTCATCTATTAACAACATATAGAAGCAACCATTTTCCTATAACAACCAATTAACACCATTATTAAATTAAGCAGATAAATGCTAATTGTGGAGCAGTAGTGTAAAGAAGTGCACATATCTTATAAGCTACTGTATCAAATTTTTTATTGAAATAAATTATTGTTTTAAAATAACAACAAATAAGATTGGCAATACTTTATATACATACAATATACTATCTATCTATCTATCAGAATAAAATACTATCTATCAGAATTAAAAACATCCAATGCCTCCTATTTACTTTCGACATTTGTATTGACAATTACAGGATTACATATCAAATGACACTAACTGGGAAGAACAAATGGCTGATATGGGGGAGATATAGAGGAAGGACATTGAAAGACATGGGTATAAATACAGGGCTGCATGGCTCCTTAGTGTCCACCTCTGATCACCCATCACCCAAGGTTTCCATATGGCAAGTGACTGATCCAATCCCTTATCCAGCTAGCATATCCAACTCAGAGAGTGGCAACTGCTGTTTTAATGGTGGTATTAAAGTTGTATCCCTTTTCAGCACAGTGTCAATAAAGTTCCACACCTCTATCCAGAATTGTTTGATAAAAGGAAAGTGCCAAAATACTTCATGTAAGAGACATGTACGCAAGTTAAGGGTATGTTAGTGTTCTAATTATACAAAAGAGAAGAGATGAGATACCAAAAGTTGGGAATGTGATACTTATTCTCTTTGCACACACTACATATAAAGTCTTAGCCATCCTAGATCAGATAACCTGCCAAAGTGGACCTGTCACCCAAAATTTCGGCACTAGGAGCTGCTTATTAAAGTAAGCAGCTCCTAGTGCTTGAACAAACGCCACAGTGTTAAAAGGATAGCGTTACCGGAAACTTCCAGCTCCCAGCTCCTGTAGTATATAGCCAGCCCCTGTAGTATATAGCCAGCAAACCCCCATTAGTATACAGACAGACAGGGCCTAGTAGTATACAGGCAGCCCCTAGTCATATACAGCCAGTCCCCAGCCCAGTTGTATACAGTCAGCCCCCATGTACTATACAGCCAGCCCCTAGTAGTATACAGCCAGACCCTAGTAGTATACAGCCAGCTAGCCCCCATGTACTATACAGCCAGTCCCTAGTAGTATACAGCCAGCCCCATGTACTATACAGCCATCCCGCCCCATGTACGATACAGCCAGCCCCATATAGCATACAGCCAGTTGAGCCCATAAAAAACTTACATATTCACCGGTCCCGATGCCTGGCGCAGCTCCCCGACACCATTGCATCAGAGTGTGCACAGGCAGATTGTATGGACATGACTCTGCCAGCTAATTACAGCACAGAGAAGAAAGAAAAGGAGCCACCAGGAGCCGAAACGAGCATCGTGAGCCGCAAAGACGATCCGGAGCCACGTCGAGCATCAGGGACACCGGAGTATGTAAGTTTATTTTTTTTATTGACTCGTGTATATGCCAAGGTGAGGTTTATACATGAGTATATATGGTAGTGTGCACTTGGCCTTTTCAAGATAATACTTTCACCTCACCATTGTTGCACTAGATGAGGCAAATCGTAGTCACACCAGATCCTGGTTTTCTGACCGCCTGAAAGAGTAAAACTGAAACACATTTTTGAAAGGCCTTTTATTTCCTTTCATTGAGTCTTTTACCACCATTACAAATAAATACATGGCTAAAATATTTTCCTCATAAACCAACCTTGCAAATTCCACGTGGCAGGAATCGTCTTCTTTATTTAAAAAAAATATAAATAAAAAACAATACTTTAAGGGTTCTGTAGGATGAGGTGGGTCTTCAGAAATAGTTTCCAGCTGGCAGAACCACTCTTAAAGTTACAGTCAGGGGTGGATTCTTCATACACATATTGACTCCCAACTATTACTTTAACAGTTAATATCTTCTCTCCAATCATCATATATTGAGGGATCTTTTATATTCAGTTAAGTAGGGTGAACTTACTTTTGCTTTATTTCAATTTATGCCTCAGGCGGTAAAAAAGCTAGAATCAGCCCTGTATATTAACGGTTAATGTCCCTTTAAAAGGAATGATATATAATAAAAAATAGTATTGCCATTGAGATGCGATCAGCTGCAGCCATGAGTTTGAGGACAAAGTGGGGGGATGTCCATAGAGCTACTGCATATAAAAGTGAGCAATGTGTCTGATAAGATACCACCAGTTTGCTCCCTGTTCTCTATAATCAGAGTAGGCTGAGGAAACTTCCATTATTGCTGCTAAGAACAACACCTCATGCAAAAGTTTTTAGAATTGAAACTCCACATAAGCACTGCTCATATTATTTCATGACAGAGGTGAAACTGGTGGAATACTTCTAAATGGGTAAATGTGAGAGAGATCCATCCATATCTGAGAGCAGAATTTCAGTCTGTTTAGAGATGGTAAAAGCTATCCTGTAAATTGTGCTTTTGCTAACATCTCACTGTGCTACTCCAATTATTGCAGTACTTAAATGGACACGATCACCAGATTGTACATACTAGCACTCTCATTTAGTATAAGAAATATCCTTTCTAAAATTTCTACAATGTAACACAGGAATGAAAATTTTGTATTTTTGCAAGTTAGCAAGATCTTGGAGTTGCCAGGACTTGCCATTGGTTGATTCCAACCAATAACAAGCAAAGTGAAGCATTTCTTCTTTGCATTCCTACCTTCTCTCCTTTTCTCCGAGGGCCATTCATCTTTTGACCTGCTGGATTGTGACATCAGATAACAATCGCCAGGTGGGGCATTAGTCTTGCTACAGAAATAATTGATGACAATTGTAACAAGATGGTGTCATGGGATCATTGGTGGTTGTGATATGTAAAGTACTGCAACATTAAGCCTCCACAGTGGTACTTTTCATCTGTGCTGGAGAAAAACCTGTCAGACCATAAATGCTTTATTATCTCCAAGCTCCATCTAATTACCAGAGTACCATAGCAACCTTGTCGTGTGTATTGTTCGGATCCAGCACAGAACAAGAGACCAGGCTCTAATTGATCTTTGCGTGAATTAAATCTCAAAAAGGTCATTTCTTTCTTGTTCTCACATGACTCCCTGAAGGCACAAAGTCTTGGATGAAGATTCGATACATTATTAAGGTTTTGTGTGGTTTTATGAAAGAACTTGACAGTAATTGTACAATGATGTTCTGTGGGATTGTTTAGTGTTTGTAACATATTTAGATCATCTCGTACTCACTTAAAATTAATTGGATTGATATTCTGAGTGATAAAATATTGCTGTGTAGAAAGATTTCCCATCTTTTTTTAAGTCAATATTTATTTCTTTTTAGTGAGATCTTAAAAGGCTGGTGCCATCTGAAATAATCCCTGTGTTATAAAGTGTGTTGTGACAAAGAGTTGATTTTGCTGAGATGAGATCAAACATCCAGACATTGCCAGACATTGATCACTGTAGGGAAATAATGTTATATTACAGCAGCTTAATCCCATGAAGACCAGTCAATTTTTACTCAATACACTCAAAAATCCATAACTTTAATGTTTTTCATTTTACAGAGTTGTATGATGGGCTTGTTTTCTATGGGATAAATTGTATTTCCTACTGAAAAAAAGTAACAGTAAAATTGAGAACACAATTTCTAACAGGCTTTGCTTTTACAACTTCCATTGTGTGGTCTAAAGGACACAAGCCGTTTATTGTTTTGTCAGTATTATCAGAGAAATAACAAATTCATATAGTTTTGATCTATTTTAACAGCAAAACAAAAAAGACACTGATTGGCACCCCAATGACTTCATGGATCATCAGTAAAGATAAAATAGAAAAAAACACAGTTACCTTTTGGGATGACTCTCGTGGGGCATTCTGTCTTCAATACCCATGGCCTATTGTGCGTGTGCAGCCCAACTAATCCCTGGCTTTATCAGTTATGTTTCAATGAAAAGCATGTGACTTCTCAGTGATACATGGCTTGGAGAAGAAAGAAAACGGGGCGCGCTGACATCGGGGACATCGGTAATCCGCGCCGACATCGGGGAGCTGCGCTGACATCGGAGGGTGAGTATTTAAGTTTATTTTTTTAAGGGCCATGGGGGCAGGCTGCTGTATACTACTAGGGGCTGCTGTATACTACTAGGGGCTTGCTGTATACTACTAGGGGCTTGCTGTATACTACTAGGGGCTTGCTGTATACTACTAGGGGTTGCTGTATACTACTAGGGGCTTGCTGTATACTACTGGGGGCAGGCTGTATACTACTAGGGGCTTGCTATATACTACTAGGGGCTTGCTGTATACTACTAGGGGCTGCTGTATACTACTGGTGGCTGATGTATAGTACCAGGGGCTTGCTGTATACTACTAGGGGCTTGCTGTATACTACTAGGGGCTAAATACTACATGGGGGCTGGCAGGCTGTATACTACTGGGGGCTGACAGGCTGTATACTACTGGGGGGCTGGCAGGCTGTATACTACTGGGGGCTGGCAGACTGTATACTGCTGGGGGCTGGCAGGCTGTATACTACTGGGGGCTGGCAGGCTGTATACTACTGGGGGCTGGCAGGCTGTATACTACTGGGGGCTGGCAGACTGTATACTACTGGGGGCTGGCAGACTGTATACTACTGGGGGCTGGCAGGCTGTATACTATTGGGAGGGGTTGACCAATGCATTTCCCACCTTCAGCTTATACTCGAGTCAGTAGTTTTTCCCAGTTTTTGTTGGTAAAATTAGGGGTCTCGGCTTATACTCGGGTCAGCTTATACTCGCGTATAAATTTGTATGAAAATTACCAAACGTAGACATTGGTTTTTAACCATGCTTAAACAGAATTTAGAAAAAAAATAAGACTCATAAAACCAGCCTGGACAGAAATGATGGGGACTCCTTAAAAAAATGTGACATGTTAAATCGTGGGGTGTCCAATAATTATCATCACAGGTGTCTACAATCTTGTAATCAGTCAGTGGCCTGTGTATAGGGCTACAGCTACTCAGTGTGCTGTTTGGTGAGATACGCTGAAGCTCATGTGCCAGCGTATGATAGCGATCAACCCCCTCCACGAGTCCCGTGGGGAAACATCAAAAGGCTTAGGCGCAGTGACCAGGTGAAATTTCGTCAGGTCCGAAGGTCCGACCTGGTTTAGTTTTGAGTAAAAACCTGCAAACCACAATCAGCATTGAGCAGAGGAAGCAAAGTAAAGAGTTGTCTCTGGAGCTTAGAAAAAAATGATAGACAAGCATGTTAAAGGTAAAGGTTATAAGACCATCTCCAAGCAGCTTGATGACTACAGTTACACATATTATTCAATAATTTAAGATCTATGGGTCTGTAGCCAACCTCACTGGATGTGGCCAAAAGGAAAATGCATATCTCTAAAGAAATTAATGGTGAACTTCAAGCTCAAGCAACATGAGTGTCAGACTGCCCTATCCATCATTGTTTGAGCCAAAGTGGACTTACTGGGAGACAATTAATTTTGTGACGCAGAATGGACTTCGGTAAGCAAAACCATTTTGTAATAGAGAATAGCTTTTGTCGTAGCATCCAAGTAATGCTGCATTTCTTTATTTGACTGGATGTGATTTGTCGATGGAGTCATCAAACCTACAACATGTCAATTATTACTGCATGTTTTACCGGTGGATTTCAATCTTAGTAATTCAGCAGTTGGAACTCATGGGGCTGTAGAGAAACTTGTGCATAAGTTAGGGTGTACCTTTGGTTTTAGTGTTACATTATATTAGATGCTTTCCAATGATTGTATTCATACATACCAACATGATGGCGGTTACCATGTGATGTTGCACCCTATAGTGTAGGGACCCACTAATATTGGTTAGTGAGCTTATGCAATTTGATCAAAATGTAACTAAGAGCCTTAAGTTTGTTTAGTAAATATAGCAATGTGTGGATGTGCGGTCCAGATCTTGTTTTTTCTTGGTGTAGTTTCAATTCTGTTCCAGCATTTTTTCTTTACCCAGATCTTTTCAATTAGCAGGAAACTGCATATAGTGGCCACCTCCTTGTTCTCATTAAGTTTCGGAGACCTCATGGAATGGTGAGCATTCAAGAGCTGTTCACATGGTGCCATATTACATGGTTTCTGCTGGCTCTCTGATACAGTGCTGGTGGGGATCTGCATAGCTCAGTAGGTAGTGCTGCAGCCTGGGACAGTGGAATCCCCTGGGTTAAGTCCTTATAAGTGCTCTTGACAAACAGTGCTGGTGGGAATCCAGGCCCAGAGCCATGGGTGCTTAGCCTGCTAGTATGGTTGCTGGGAGGCTGCTGGGTCCTGGTCCTTTCTGGCGCTGTGTTGAAGTGATGGTGGATGCCATGTGATGCTGCACCCTATAGTGTAGGGATCCACAAATACAAGGTCAACGTGAAGTGGTTACTGGGCTTATGGAATTTGATCAAAAGGTAACTAAAAACCTCAAGTTCGTTTTGTTGATGTAGCCCAGCGGCAATAGATCATTGTATAATGTGTAGATGTGCGGTCCAGATCTTTCTCTCTTCCAATGTTGATTATATTCATATAGTTTTTATACGTGTCCTGTTTTCAATTAAAACGGTCTTTCCCCTGTCAGAAGCCTGGCTGGAGCTTAACCTGGCCTCAGGGAGATGACTAAAGCTCATATAATAAGGCAGACACAATGGAAACAGTCTAATTCCATTTCTCATAAAGTATACTTTGAAATGACATTTTACAGGTTTGTACAGTAAAATGAATGCACTGCTTCATAAGCCTGAGGAGACTGCAGAACAATCCTGTACAATTCCAATTAAACATTTGAGCATCTGCCACCACATTTAATTCTCTTTGCTCATGGATAAAAAGTTCTAAGTCCAGTTCCATATGTCATCTTTAAATGCACAAAGCCATGCACTACAAATGTAAATGATTTATTTAGTTCTGGACGTTCCTTTAGAATCTGTCCAGGCACTTAACTTTAAAAAAGAAAAGAAAAATGCTTGTAATAATAAATCATTGTTTATATAGGACCATCATATTCTGCTGCGTTTTACAATTCATAGGATACATATGAAACACTAGGAATAAGGGCCCTACTAGAGTTTACAGTCTATGAGGATGAAGGGGTGACATAGGAGGTGACAGTGCTTGTATTATGATCCAGCCAGGGATAAAATAAAATACATGAATCAAACTGAATGTAGCAGCTGCTATCGATATTTGTGGGTGCACTGGTCTGCAAAGTAACCTGGTTAATGGTATGAAGTGCTGAAACATAACATAGACGGGTTGGTTGTTGAAAAGAGAGTAAAAGTTTCATGTACTTCCTAAGTGTGAAAGCCTGAACATGGGTTTTAGGACTTTGGTAATTGGTTTTTGGTCTGAATGTCCAGGTCGGGCATTCCAGAGAACTTGTACAGCTCAGTAGAAGTCCTAGAGACGTCAGTGAGAGGTTAACATTAAAGAAGAGAATAGTTTCAGATCACTGAAAAATAAGAAAGCATGGACTGGGCAATAGACTGAGAAAATGGAAGAGACGTAAGTGGGTGCAGCACGGTGGGGGAGCTTTCTGGATGTGGGGGATAAGTTTGAATTTCTGTATATTCAGAATAAGAGTGTAGGCATATTTTTAGAGCCTGGCTGCTGTGTTTAAATATGTGTTGATCACCCCTCTCCTCTCCACAGGAGGCGTGTTGCCAGGCCGCACATTTGGCTAAAATTAGAGCATCCTCTATCTTTTTTGTCCAGCAATAGCGATAGATACTGGCAGTAGATGTCCTTTAAATGGGAGAATTGTGGTCTTCAAGTTTATGGCTTTGTATTCTAATTCCTTTGTGTATTATAAACTGATTCTTGTTTTTAAAATTACACTGAAACATGGTGTAAGGTGCTATAAAGCCTAAGACAGTGGCATCTTCAGTGTAATGGTGAAAATGCTGGTAATAAATTACCTTTAAGGAGAATCAGTCAGGTTAACTAGTGTGTGTTTTAGTAAATAAACATATCATATGATTACATGTTACCTACTCGTCAACTTACCATAGATGTTCCTAGAAAAGGTGGTTGGAGAAAGTCAAGACACATCATTGAAGACAGACTTACCCTTTTCACAAAAGTCACCCTGGGCAGGTGGCTGAACAGCAGCTTCTCCATAGAGCCAAGAAGTAATCAAAGTTAATGTGCCAGAAGAGAATTAACCCTTTAAGAAAATCTGGTGAAATCTACTTAAAATAATCTTTTACAGTCTTGTCTTTGGGTGTTAATGTAAGTATAATTAAAATTGGCCTTAGGATTTTTGTGAAGGGGAGAGTAATAATAGAGAATACATATAATAAAAGGTTTAATGTAGGCTCATATTTTCTGCATTAATGAATTAAACATATTCAGCCATTTAATATATTATATACTTTTTATTCATGCCAAATATCTAAATTAATAACAATCCATGTTTATTTAATTCATCAATATTAAAAATCCAAAAGAAGGGGGTCACTTAAAATATAGTACATACATGGGAAAACAATGAATACATATTATAGATAAATGGATAAATGGATAAAAGTATCCTGGACCAAACAATCGTAGGATAAAAAAGATATAGTCAGTTATAGTGCAATATATCATTTTTCTATCACCAGCACCTAAGGAAAATAAGGTCCAGTATACTGAATGTCCACCTGGTGTCCCAAAAATGTGATGCGCGTCCAGGCAACCGCAGTGCCTTCATCCAGGGGTAAATTCACAATAACTATATGTTTCTCTTTAATGGGTCCCAAAAGGGGAGAAGGTAATTCTAATTTACTATAGTATACAGGTGATACACTCACCCACCACATGTGCCACTC
Organism: Engystomops pustulosus; assembly: GCA_019512145.1. Taxonomy (NCBI): domain Eukaryota; kingdom Metazoa; phylum Chordata; class Amphibia; order Anura; family Leptodactylidae; genus Engystomops; species Engystomops pustulosus. The sequence goes on along the minus strand of CM033644.1, from coordinate 114,394,068 downwards.
GTCCCCCCATACACCTTGGTGATCTCAGAAGCAGCCCCTGTCACGTGCCCCACAGCTGTTTATATAAGGAGTATTTGCACATTTGGTTATAACTAAATATATATTGCACTTTAGCTGTGACTGTATCTATTTTAGCCCACTGTTGTCTGGTCCAGAATACTTTGAGTATATACATACATTTATCTATACTATGTATGAATTGTCCCCTTTATGTGTTTTTCCATACATGTATTATATATGTATTAAGTGACCCCCTACTTTTGGATTTTTGATATTGATGAGTAAAATAAACATGGATTGTTTTTAATTTGGATGTTTGGCATGAATTATTTGTAGGCAGGGCCGGATTATAGGGGGGCTCCTGGGGGCCCCCACCACTTTTCCCTTAGAGAGGCCCCCACCAAATGTGGATGAATTGGACGGTCATCGCTCACAGTGTATTTGGATCCGGGATTCCCGGGCCGTATCCAGCAGATGTGCCCCGACTTTCTGTTCTGCCATAGATGATTGGAGGTATACAAAGATGATGGCGCAGTGTGAAACGTCACTGCGGCAGGGCGCTGCCATCTTGGTACACCTCCGATAGATACTATCCGCACACCGCAAGGGAAGAGAAGGAAGTTGGCATGCATCAGGGAACCATGGAAGGTGAGTACAATTTTATTATTTTACCTTGGACTATAGTTATTATGGGGGGTATATATAGTTATGAGTCTGTATATAGTTAGTTATTATAGGGGGACTGTATGTAGTTAGTTATTATAGGGAGGCTGAATATAGTTATTATATGGGGCTGTGTATAGTTATAGGGGGTGTATGTAGTTATATGGGGACTATATATAGTTATTATAGTGAGCCTGTATGTAGTTATTATAGGGGTATGTACATAGTTATAGGATGCTGTATATAGTTATTGTAGGGGGGGCTGTAAATACAGTAGTTATATGGGGCTCTGTATAGTTATTATAGGGGTAATGTATATAGTTATTATAAGGGGGGCTGTATATAGTTATTATATGGGCCCTTTACATATTTATTATAGGGGACTGTATATAGTTATAACAGAGCTGTATATTGTTATTATAGGGGGCTGTATATAGTTAATGCTGGGGGTGCATATAGTGATTACTGGGGGCTGTATATAGTGTTTACTAGGGGGCTGTATATAGTTATTGCTGGGGGCTGTATATAGTTATTGGTAGGATGCTATATATAGTGATTACAGGGGGCTGTATACGGTGATTAATGGGGGGTATTTGTAGTGATTGCTGGGGGGCTGTATATATTGATTACTGGGGGATATATATAGTGAATACTAGGAGCTCTATATAGTTATTGCTGGGCGGGCTGTATATAGTTATTACTGGGGGACTGTATACAGTGATTACTGGGGTTTATATTTATTGCTGGGGCAGTATATAGTAATTGCTATTCCCTTTCCAGACTACATTCAATGGGGCTCCCACCAGATTTTGTGCCCAGGGGCCCCCACCAACCTTAATGCGGCCCTGTTTGTAAGTTAAAGGGGTATTCCCATCTGGGCATTTAAATTTAATGTAACTCATTTACCATATGTAAACATTTCTTCAATTGGATGTTATTAAAAACAATGTTCCTGTGTGAAAAATTTCTCATAAATGTAGTCATGTTGTGCCATAGAAATGCGATAGCTTCCTCGGATACGACCACCTCACATTTTTGCAGCAGTGGCCAGACTTTTGCTATTGAGTCCTGTCCGAACCATTTGGCTTCAGCAATCATTACCACAGGACGGCTGTTGGAAATGCAGTAAATCCCAGACATTTCATATACAATAACTTTTTGTTTCTTTGGGTAATCCCTCCAGCAGAGGTGGCCGTATCCAGGGAGACAGTCTTGTTTCTAAGGGACCATATGACTACATGTATGAGAAATTATCTTCACACAGGTAAATTATTTTTAAGGACATCTAATTGAAGAAATGTTTATATATGGCAGATTAATGAATCTGGATGTGAATGCCCAGACGAGAATACCCCTTTAAGGTTGATGATAGTTATTTGTGCCTTTTTGATAATAGTATAGGGATTCTTGATTTTGGTTGAGTTTCCCTTACAATTTCTTTCTCGGCTATAACTACTGTATAATTTTTGTAGCTTTGATTCATTTGAAAGGAAATATTGTTTGCTTTGTAACTTTTTTCTCTTACTGGATGTTCTAAGGAATTAGAATTAATTTTCTCCTGTGCTGTATGTCTTTACTTGGCTAGCAATATACTTTGTGTGATCTGCCAAGAAGTGTGGGAAATCACAACTACTCTGCTCATGTTTCAGGCAATGAAAAGATGATTAGCCTTTATACAACACCATTACGTTATATAATGATGTTGCCTATAACAAAGAACATATTAAGAATGTAGGAATCTTTTCACACCTTTCTGCTATTGTTCTTTAAGTATACATATTCTAAGATTATAAATTAAAATCCCTCCTGTAGGAATGTTGTTTGTAACCTACATACAATGGGGTTTTCCCCTGCACTGAAGGCCTCTGCCAATTAACTTTTTCTTTCTCCATGCTCGATGAAAGGTTACGCACAGATCCAGTTACATATCTCCTACCCTGCTTCACCCATTGCTCACCCCATTCTCCTATCTTATTGTACTGATAACTTGCAGCTTCATTCCTTCATAGCCCCCTTACAATAGGTGTATACTCTGGAGATGGATATTTTAGAGATTGGACTGAGTCTGCGTGTGTACTGCAAATGGAGAGGTGTCTGAAAGCAGCCTAGCTATCCAAAGAAGACTTTCGATATGTTTAAAACATCTGCCTTCTAATAGGCTCCCATAATTGATTTCACATAAAGTAAAACTTTTTTTGTAAAAATTGAAGATGTTGTCCACAGGTTGAAAAACCTGTTTGCTTTCTTCCAAAAACAGCTCCATGACTGACCATGGTTTCTGCCACTATTGCAGTTCAGCTGCATGGAGATAAATGGATCTTAGTTTAAGTACCAACCATGGTCAGAAAAGGAGCTGTTTTTAATGAGAACCCCTCATTAACTCCAAAAGCACTTGATGAGCCCCAAAGCATTTGTGATGTATTTTCCACCAATGGAACAGATTGTGAGAAAAAAATATTTTATGTGTTTATGGCACAATGGGAGAGAGAGCAAAACCAGTATTCAGCTTAAATCTAACTAAAGTATAAAGTATTAAAAAAAAAAATGTTTGGCACATATTATACAATGCATGTGTTCATAGTGAGCTTCTGGACCCCTGCTTCTGCCTGGGTATTGTTATTCCGGAATTTGTTACCTCTCTAGGCCAACCTGTTGCTTTTTTATTTTATCTTTTAGACCTGATGAAGGGAACCATCTGTTCCCAAAACACATCACCCACCAATATTTGATCAGGAAAATCATTCATTTCTTTGGTTCCTTCATTTTCGGTGTGTTAAGCATTGAACCCGGCCTTTTCCTACTTCTAAGCCATTCACCTATCCAACAGACACCAGTGTTGGTTTCCAAGGGATGCTGCAGCCCACATACAATCGACAGACAATATTATACCTAGTGGTGCTGATGTGACCGATCCAAGTTTTTCCTAAATGAGCAGTACTAATATACAGTATAACCTGCTCCTTCTCTTCACTATTTTACGTAACTATAGGGAGCTGTGCATGTTCTTTTCTTATCCTCCATACACTGTATCACACTACACATGGTGTCATCTGCAAAAATAGACACAATGCTATAAATTCCTACCTCTATATCATTAATAAATAAATTAAATAGTTGTGGGCCAAGCACAGAACCCTGGGGTCCACCACTTATAACTGGTGACCATTCCGAATAGGAATCATTGATCACAACTCTCTGGATAAGATCTTTCAGCTAGTTTTCAATAAAATTGCAAATGGACTTTATTTTACTATGAGGGACAGTGTCAAATGCCTTTGCAAAGTCCAAGAACACAATGGCGCACATTTACTTACCCGTCCATGCGCATTTCCTGACAAGAATGCACAGCTGACGCGATTCACTTAGATCATGTGCCCGATTTCCTGCATGTGTAGCTCCCTGCTTAGGTCCACCGGAGTTCACCTTCTTCTTGTTGGTGCATGTAAGCACTTGCCTTGTGACACAATTTTAAAGTTAAATCCTGCAGTTTGTCCGAATCCGTCGGATCAACCGACGGGCCGCACCCTGATTTGTGTCACATGAAAGCCGGCACGATTGCAGAAAAATCCTATCGCGTGCAACACAATGCCCTTCTTAATCCCTGTCCGGGCAGTGCAATCCCCGAAAAGTCAGGAAACCCGACGGAAATGCGGCCGCAGGACCCTTAGTAAATAAGCTCCAATATCCACAGCAGCTCATCCGTCCAGGGACTGTTCACCTCTTCATAGAAGCAGATCAGGTTACCCTTACAACTTCTATCCTTAGTAAACCCATGCTGGCCTTTACTGTTTATACTATTTGATGTCACATACTCCTGTTGTAGTCTTTCAGTAACCCTTTCCCCACAATTGCAGTTAAGCTTACAGGCCTGTAATTGTCTGGCAAAGTTGTAGAACCTTTTTTAAATATTGGCACCACATTTGCCTTGCGCCATTCACTTGGCACTGTACCAGTCATTAGGGAATATCTGAAGATTTGCCAGTGGAACATCAATAACCGAACTGAGTTCTTTAAGAACTCTGGGGTGTACCCCTTCCGGTCCAGGAACCTTGTAAACATTTATCAAATTGAGCTTAGATTGGATCATGTCTACATTCAGCCAATCTATTACAGGATGCAACACCCACACTGGCACCACCCATGTCAGAAGTTCTTTCTTCTATTGTATAAAGGGAATGCGTGGGGGACTGTCAGAGAGAGCGAACACAGTCCACCACATGCCGAACCCTGGCAAGAGGGAGACAGCAAACCATTTGGTTGTGGCGATCTTGGGGACAAATTATTCTATTCGTCCCCTACAACCACTTACTGCCTTGGCTTACCTGCACTAACATCCCCCCTACTACTACTATATGGGCTGTTCCCCCAGCTCCAAGGAGAGCAGGAAACGCTAGGGTTGCTATTTCTCCACCATTCACTTTTATCATGCTTATTGCTTGCTCAGTGAGCAGAATACTCCTCTCAATATTGTCAACTGTGCAATATCTTCCTCCAGATCTCTAACTTCCAGGAGAAAAATCTGTTGCAGCAGCATTCGCCCTGGAACTCCTGCTCCAGCAGTGTATACATATGGCAGAGTGTGCACTGGAGCATACCACCAATCTTGCTAACCATATGCTAGTTACTTTGAAGAGTGAATGAATCAAGAAATATAAAATGTAAATTACTTAAAGTTCTGTGAACTCCTTTTTTGAACTTCGCTTGTTTAAACTCCACTATGTCCACAAGCCACTTAGAAGCACAATCCAAAACTGAGTTGCCTTCATTTATTACCTGTGCAAACTAACCCCTCCTCCCAATTAAGCAAACCAGGGAAAGAAAGGAAAATAATAGCTATTTAAATTGTGACACTAAGAAAAGTGCCTTGCTATTATTTATCTGTACAATACACAATCACCCAAACCACAGATTCACTCATGGCACACACAAACTCTGCTTGTTTAAACTCCACTTATGTCCACAAGCCACTTAGAAGCATAGGCAAAAATAAGCAAGCTCCCAAAATGAGCAATCATGATGCAGGATTAAAGCCAGACCAGTATATCAATTCCCAAAAAACAGATTCACAGTGTAGTGTAGTACAGTGTAGGGAACTGATTTAGCTGAGTAAGAGGTATTTGACCAGGGCCAGGAAGTAAGAGCTTTTCTTACAGAGACTTTGCCAATTAAGGTTGCCTTGCCACATTGTACTGACGAGATGCAAAGTTGGGAATCTGTCTACAGTTGGGAATCTGTACTTTTTGGAGTAGTTAAACTGGTTTAGCTTTAATTCTGCATCATGTAATTGGGCTTCTTGATCGTCATGCTTGATGTTAATGTGACTGCTTTGGAAGCTAGCTAAAAAAGGCAATGTTTTCCTTATCCTATCCTGGAAAACTTATTTGCATATTTCCCAGAAAGCATTCAAAGTGTTGACTGTGAAGTGCTGGAAACATAAGCTTGATACATATATGCCCAACCCTATAAAACTACAGGGCTCAAAGCATCTATTTCTAATATCTTGGTGCCAAATAATGTAGATCACTTGACCTTCAGATTTCTTGCAGAGTATGGGTCTTGATAGGTCAGAGCTATTCTTGTGGCCTGCGTTGGACCTACACAGAAATAGGCATAATGGCTTTAAATTTGTCAAATAACAGCAAATGACACTATAAAGAAATGACATGATCTATAGATTCAGGGACATTGGTATCAATGCATAAAATATTGATACATTACCCAACCAATACAATACCAGAGTCGTATGGATGTAAATAAAACAAGCAAGTATATTTCATAAAAACAAAATAAAATTTATTCAACATCTAATTTTGGAAATGTTAAAGTAAACAAAACATTACAATATTTTATTTCAGTGCAAACCACCTTGGAGTATAATAATTTTACCTAGTTTTATATATAATATTTTAAAAAGTTACCAGTCGTGATTATCAAAAATGCTAACAACTACCTAATTAAGGTGCAGAAACGTGTTAATAGTTTCTCTGGAAAATACCCTGTTAGGAGAACTAGAACAAAATAAATATACAGAAGATACCAAAATTGTTCTTACACAAGTCGAATGTTTCATTAAAAAGTCATGAACTAAAAATTATTTCAAATGTGTATCACAGAGTATTTACAAAGAAAGTGAAATCTGACCTATATTCAGCAGTGAGTTCCAACTGAAGCAAAAGTGGACATTTCACGACGTATGGTACTGAAAGGGGAAAGTTCTAGCTCTGTTGTATATTCATTGTCATTATCATCGCTGGTTGCTGTTGAGGACTTCTGAATGCATTCATCACAACAGCAACAACAGCATTCCATGAACGCACGGCTAAATGGCTTGCAAAGGCAAAACAGAAGGACGGGGGTGACACATGATTTAAAGAACAAAAGAAACTGACTGATCAAATGAAGAAGATCCAAGGTCTGTCTGGAGACACTAGTGGACATATAAGCTGTTACAATGTTACAGACATTTTCAGGAATTATACAAAAACCATACAAAATTGTAAGGGCTACTACAGTACAGTTCATTTGGCTTTCAAGCTGAATCTGACGTTTGTTACCTCTTGTGCAAGCTTTCTCCGCTCTTCTGATTTTTCTTGCTGTTACCAAAGAACATGTTATTGTGAAAAGGGTGGGTAAACAAAAATAACAGCCAAAGTACCACCATAATCTAGCGCCATCATAGGTAAGGGCCAAAACATAGATGGTATCTGGAAGATCTGTGGAAATCTTAACAACGCAACGCTCACTTATAGTGTTGACACTCAGTGCTGACTCATCCTTGGTTAATTGGCGTAGGACCACCTCCGGCAATGCTAAAAGAAGAGCACCCACCCAAATAACAGCTAGCTTGGCAGTTGTTGATGTGCAATTCTCAATCATTTCATAATACATCTGTACATTAGTGGCAGCACGGAAACGGTCAATGCAAAGGGCACATAATGTAAATGTAGTAACTCCAAGCGAGGCCACCTGAAACACAAACAAATATAAATGTCAACTTACATCAACTGTAGAAATAAGTTGTAAATCTTATTTCATATTCAAATGTGTTGAAAGGAGAGGGCTATAAAATGGTACACATGATTCATGTCCAGTTGTCATTTATGCATTCAAGTATTTGGAAAAGTTAAAGAAAACAGTGAAAAAGTTCTTAATCATTAATATGTCATAGCGTAAATGAAACTGTTCCGCCAGGAAATGTTCCAAAAGATGCAATGATCTAAAACTATTGGTTTGGATGGCTAAAATGTGAAAACACAATTCCACTATAAGTGGCCGCTGCAAGGGCAGATTCTGGTTGTCAAAACTTCTCCCACTAGAACCAGATGTTTTTTTGGCCAGGCCTATATAAAGCAGCTGATCCCTATGTCAGCAGCTATCCTTGCCAATAGAAGGACAAAATAAAAGACAATAACCTAATGAAGCTTTGAGTATAATGTTTTTGGTAACTTATAACTAACACGGGTCCAAAATACAGTTTTGCAACTTTTTGAACTTATTTGTACATTTTCAATGTTGCACTCATTTCACTTTTGAAAAGTAGACGGAAAGTAGGTACAGTTCACCTGTGAAAGTTAAGCTAATGCCAGATTTTTAAAAAGTCATTGCAATGGTCGAGTAAGCGTAAAAGTGGAATAGCTTCTTAAATCAGAACTCTGCTTTAAAGATTATTTAAAATGTGTGAGATGCAATAATTTTGCCCCAAATTACAACATCAAAGACACCAGTATTTTCCTCCCCTAGTATTGTATGCAAATGTCTCCATAGAAACATATGCTTTTCCTTACTCCACACACTGTCTGATGTTACACTTTCTGTTCTAATTAATGTTCATAATGAATTAACACTGTAAATATAACATGGCAATTAATTCACCGTGAATTATTCTGTTACTATCGTGTGAGACGGTGAGTTTGTAGTTTCAAAGTGCAACTAATTTTATCACCTTACTTCAAAGCTGTCTAAAATTTTTGAAAATATATTCAAGTATATTGTGTAGATACTGCTATTCTATTATAGCTTGCCTCATTCTGGCTCTGCTAGGAAGTCTTGGGTGAAGACTGTGAGAGGTACCCAGCTGTCATGACACATATTTGCCCTTTATTGTTCAGCTGCTGGGCAGTTCACCTAACAGCTGAACTGTTGCAATCTGTGCAATAATCATGGCAGTTAAGTCAGGGGTCTGCCATTTTAATCAATAGACATCTATTGTATAGATGTCTCAGATGTTCAGGGGGTCACTGAATGACTAGTAAATGTTGCACAAATATACTTGCTTGTATAAATACTTGGCCAAATTTAAATAAATAGATTGGTTGGGTGTAGGACAGCCTATACAGTTAGCTGGAAACTTTTCTTATATGATTATGTATTCTTAAACATCAAACTAAAATGAATCAGCTTTCCGCTTAGTACAGTAAAACACTGCAATGATTAAAAAAAATATCAGAGTATGAGTCAGAAAATCAAGAGTATAAATACAATGTTTTCCAGTCTAGACTGGTTAAGAATTTAGGCAAATATAACTGGTCACAATTGGATCAATTCAATTGCATTCCCTGGATAAAATTTTGGTATAATTGGGAATGTTAAATTAGCCAAGAGTTTCTTCCCAATAACAACAGGGTTTGCAGTGCTGTGACACCAAATTTCCTTTTGCTAAGTGTCTAGAAATTGTTTAGTCAAAACAGTGGTGAGTAACGAGTTTCCACCTGTACCTGAATGGTGGACAATGAAAATGCCTTTGCTTGTTGGTGGAACAAGCAAATCCTCACTACTGGTGGTCTATTTTCTGTGTGTGTGCATCCCTTTTCATCTAAGTTCAGAACTGCCCAGATGATTGACAGTTCTCCAAAACAGACTGTCCAATCTCTCTTCGTCCAATGATGTGCTACTTGTAAAAGTCTGTTAATTGGGCAAAATATCTTCAAGGGCACTTAAGAACCAGTTTCTGTTTAGACCACACCTATAATCACTTACATCTCTACACTAAGTAACTGCATGCAAGTTTTGCCACAATCTGACCATTCTACCTTTATGTGTTATACATCTTTTGTAAACGAGTATATATCCACTGCTATGCCCTTTGTATATCTGCCCAAAAGACGTAAAAAATAACTTTGGACAGAACATAACCATATGACTGGTAATAGTATTCAACAGTACACCTTAAAAAGAATCGGTCACTAGATTTTCACCAATAAGCCTAATAACAAGTTCTCATAGCAATGTACTAACTTGGGATCACACTGTTTTAAGATAGAAAAAATATATATAATAAAAAATGCCTAAAGGAGTAACAAGTCTGAAGGGAGTATGTAATTCTTTTGAGGCAGTGTCTCACCTCATAGCTGCTGGGAGGGGAAAGAGGGATTTGCCAACAGACATAAGATAAGAGATACATTGCCTCACATAAATAATACATGCCCTTGGGACTCACTGCTTCTCTTTCTTGCAGGATGCCAGATAATCTTATAAAGTACATTTTATTGGGATAGGAGCTATTCATTTTTTTGAGCTTAAAAAAGGATGGGAAAAATTTAGTATAGTTCTACGGGAACCTGTCAATAGGCTAATTAATGAAATTTGGTGACAGGTTCCCTTTAAGTCAAATTAGACTTAAATTGAAATAAAGGGGCCACCTGTGTCTGGTTGATGGACAATGAAGTTTCTCTTACATGTCAGTGGATTAAATGATCTTCTATTCTGATGATCAAGTACCAATGATCATTTGTTTAATATTATATTTTATAATATAAAATATAAATCACATATAAAACAAAAAAACATTTGTTTTGTTTGCTAGAAAATGAGACCAAATCAGACCAAATGTTAATTCTACCCAGCATATTCAAAAAAAGGTCATTTATAACATTATTACCTGTTTTCTCCTTTGAGGAAGTTTAGAGAAGTGTAATTATTGAGCACTATATGGCCTGTTCATACAGAGGATTGAAGAATGCTATATGTCATTAGTAGAGATGAGCGAGCACTAAAATGCTCGGGTACTCGTTATTCGAGACGAAGTATATGGGGATTTCACTACTCATACATTACAATGTGCTGTAATGAATGGGTTAACCCGAAGTAGCTTCGGGTCTTCGTGAGACCCGAAGCTACCATGGTGACGGATCGCCGCTCCCCGATGACGTCACGGGGAGCGACGATCCAAGGAAAGATGGCGGCGCCAGCGCGCCGCCGTCTTTTTGGAGCCGCTGGCACCGATCGCGGGTGTTACCGGTAAGCCTTTGCTGCAATATGCAGCAAAGACTCCGGCTATGGAGAGTGCTCGGCCCGCAAGCCCTCTCCATGTACCGGGACCCGACATGTGACGTACTATTACGTCACATGTCGGGAAGGGGTTAATGAACTCTGCACAGGCATGACAGTCATTACAGTCTACAGGAAGTACAAGATATTCATAGGTAATCCTAAAATTAACTTTTTCAACATTGTGGCACCATAAAAATTGAAATATAAAAGGCATTAAGATGTCATACAGTACACAAAATAATATCAATGAAAACTTCATGTTGTCTTACAAAAACATGTTAATAGAAATTATTCAAAGACATAGGCCAAGTTCACATGGGGTTTGGACCTTCTGTATCGTCTGCACCACTTCCTTTAGGCTTCTGTTATATGACTAATAAATCAGATGAAAGATGCAACGCTATTCTTTCTGTCTCACATAATGTAAGCCTAAGAAATGTGGTGCAAACAGACAACAATGTGAGCCATTTAAAGTAAACTGAAATCAATGGACATTTTAACAGATCAGTTATACTGTGAAGGTGCTAACTGGGCCCTACAGCAGTTTAAAGGAAATCTACAACCTGGGTAAACACGATTTAAACTAAATACGCTTACTGGCCTGCAGTTCTTCCTGGACTCCAGGACATATCTTTATTAGGCCTGAAACACCTGTACCACGCTAAAAACTTGTCTTTTTGAAATATGCTAATTAGCACCATTCCTGTGGGCGTCACAGAGGAGGCCCAGCACTTTTTCAGTTTCTAATTATGCACACCTACTGTGTGCTATCATACCTGTACACCTGTGGTGACGTCACACGGCTCTCGGGAAGTCTCATAAGTGTGTGCGCTCGCCCCTCTTAAGTGGCAGATTTCCGACTTGTCAGACTAAGTGGCATGGCCTGTTTTAACGGCGCGCGGTATGGTAGGAAAATAGGCTGTGCGCCAAAAAATGAAGACACTGTGCCACGTTGTGGTATACAAGTTTAGACCAACTCTAAGGGTGTGTAAAGTAGAACACGACAGTTTTAAACTGAGCCATAATTTAACATCACAGTGATACATCTGGCCATGAAAAAAACTATTGTTATCTGACCTTCACTGGCAGACCTGCGACGCATTGATATATTCCCCTCATGGTATCACCTTTAGACAAGAGACAGATAATCCTGATTGCTATGAGTTAGTCATGTCAAAAACCAAACTCTTTTCTGTGTTTGCCTGTGTTTTATGGAGAACATTCCATGGTTAATGACATATATTTCTGACTAGATCATTCCTTTGCACAGCACTGAAAAATATACTGTAACATCAATACAGGATTAGAAACTAACTATTAATTAGAATAATCTATTCTACCAATATACCTATCATTTACTTTTATCCTATTTTACACTATAATAGGAGGAACACTTTTATCAAAATATTAGTATCAAAGCTTTGACCTCTATATCTGACCCATATCTTCATTCAGTCCTGATCCTGAAAGAAGTAGTGTGTGACAAGATAAAAAGAGAGACGAAACAACACCCAAGCAATTAGTTTTTGGATAGTTTCTGAAAGATTAATGGTTCGTAAAGCTTGTGTACTTTCCCACCAGTTTTGTAACAAAGTGCATTGTTACTTGACACAGTGCTGTGAAACAGAGGACTTCTGTAGAGCCATTCATTACAACAATTCATTAATAAATGCACATCTTGACCACATGCAAAAGGCTTTGCTCTGCATTATTTATGAAGTTCGTTAAACTAATTTTTATACAGGCATTTCTGCCCAAGCATAAACAGGCAAAGCAGAGAATAATGCATTCCATAGTGGTATTCTCTACATGAATTTTAATGACTTGTAGTCTCATAACTAGCATTTATAGCACTCAGGGAAACAATTTGCTAGCCTTTACAGAAGCACTACAGTTTAGGTATGCTTGCTTACAATACAGCCAGGACAATGTTCATGTACGGTGAAGTGCAGAATATTCATAATGTTGACGTCTGTCATTTTGATTTCTTTTTTTTTTTGTAGCCACACTAATTACCGTGGTTTATCTCTCTCATTTACTGTGGTAAATACTCATACAGTTCAGAAATACAACCACAAACCAAATACCAAATGGAAGCCTTCCGCAGGGTTAATCATACTAAATGTCAGGGTAAGCTTTTTATTTATTTATTACTACATACATGTATAATGTGTGCACTGACCTGAATAAGACACTGATAACAAAAGCTTAGGATAGCAATGCTGGGAAGAGATGGTAGAGAAATATAGCATCTTGACAAATTGGTGGATAAATACTTAGTAACAATGGTGTATGCAGCCCTGGCCTTAAAGGGGTAGTCCGACAAAGACAAGATTGTTAAAATAACACATTCTCTAATTCACTGTTACTAACAAAATTACAGCATTTCACAGATATAATTTGAACCTGTCTCTATCAGTCCTGGTGTACACAATTTTGGTTTCCCCAGGACCGGTCCCTTCTTGGGGCAAATTTACTAAGGGCCTTGCGGTGCACTTTTGTCGGACAAAACTGCTTGCACAGGTATTTAACCCCTTAACACCACAGCCACTTTTCACCTTCCTGACACAGCCCATTTTTTCAAATCTGCCCTGTGTCACTATAAGTGGTTATAACTTCGGAACGCTTTAACATATCCAGTGATTTTTTAAAATTGTTTTCTCGTGACACTTTGTACCTCATGTTAGTTGAAAAATTTGTGTGTATGTTTTGCATTTATTATGAGAGAAAATCAGATATTTGGTGAAAATTTGGAAAAATGCTTGATTTTCAAATTCAAAATGTTCAAATTTTCCATACATAGTCATAACCGCAAAAATACTTGATAACTAACATTCACCGAATGTCTATTTTGTGGACATGGTTTTTTGCATACTCTTATTTTTCTAGATGTAAGGGGCTTTGAACGTTAGTGCGATTTTCACATTATTAAAAAACGCAAAATCCTGCTATTGAGGGACCTATGCTAGTTTCAGGTCACTTTGAGAGACCTAAATAAAGAAAACTCCATAAATTACCCCATTATAGAAATACAACCCTCAACATTACGTTAAAACACTTTATGAAGTTTGTAACCCTTTAATTATTTTACAGGGTTAGAACAAAATCGGATTGCAATTTGAAAGTAAAATTTTTTTGGCGAAATGAATGTGTTTTCAAAAAATGTACAAATTCTCAGAGGATATAAATACCAAAACGCTCCACAAAATTTGATACCAATCCCCCGGTATAACAATACCTATATGTGGTGGTAAACCCGCTGTATGGGCACACGCCAGGGCATGAGGGGGGAGCTGCGCCATTCAGAGCCTATTATGCATGTCACTTTTTATGGCTATACAATCTTTATTTTTTTGGCAATTTGGGGCATATAAGGGCTTATTTTTGTGACATGAGACAGCACTTTACAAATACTTCATTTTAGGGGTCATTAGCTTATTGATAGATTTTATAACTCTTGAATGTAGGGTGAAAAGAAAATTGTCAATTTTGGTTTACTTTCTTTGTTATTTTTTGGGGGGTCGTACACCGTACACTAAAAAATCTAATATCTTATTCTACAGATCACTACGATTACGGTGATACCTCATTTATATAGTTTTTACTTATTTACAATTTACTATATAGTTTTTTGGATAAAAACTAATATAGAGGAAATCTATTTGTTTTTGCATCACCACTTTTTCGGAGATGTAACTTTAATACTTTTTGGTTGACAGAGCTAGTTTAGGGCTTATTTTTTACGTGTTGAGTTGGTCTTTTCATTGGTACATTTTTGCACACATAATTTTTTAATCACTTTTTAGAACATTTTGTTTAGAGATTTTATGAAAAATGTAAATTTTGGCGTGTTTTTGGGTTGTTTTTACGGCGTTCACCGAGCGGGTCCAATAATGTTTCTGAGTTATAGTCGGATTGATACAGACGCGGTGATACCAAATATGGGGGGGGGGGGGGTCGCGATTCGTGTTTTTCACTTATTGCATGTGTATAGGGAATATTGTGTTTAGGGGACTTTAACATATTTAATTAATTCTTTTTATTAAAAAATGTTTTTATGTAATGTTTTTAACTTTTTATTTACTTTTACAGGTTAGCTTGAACAAGCAATCCACTGATCGCTTGTTCAAGATCTTCTTCACATTACCTGGTAATGTAACACACTGAGCATGCTGCGCATGCTCAGTGGTGTTACAGCCACGGTCCTGTCAGAAGGCAGGACTTGGCAGCGGAGGAGGATCGCAGCCCCGGGCACGGCAGTCCCGGGGCGCAATCGGAGCAGCGGACCTCCCGGTAGGCCATGGGGGGGGCCATCACTTAATGCCCCTAACACGCGCGGCAGCGCGACGCGGCGGTTGTTAGGGTAAACCCGCAATTGGAGAAATCTAGATCGCGGGTGTTAGAGGCAGGTGTCGGCTATAATATGTAGCCGACACCGCAGCTTCTGGCCCTGCTCATCCAGGAGCGGGGCCAGAAGTTTGATGTAATAGTACTGCATTTTGCGGGGAACGCACCTCCCGCCATGCGAGTATATACGTCAAATGTCGGAAGGGGTTAAGAACGTGTTGTGCTGATGTGCTATTAGGGGGCTATGGTCGGTTCGACTGATTCGGACTGAGCACCGTATTTAAAACTCAAATTGTGTAGGAAGCCCTATTATCTTCATCTCTGACCTGTCTCATCTCTTTCCATGTGTTAGATACTAGTAAATGTTCAAAAGCTAAAAAAAAGGATATAACCTGTTGTACCCTGATAATCTAACCACATGTCAACAGAGAGCACTAAGAAGAATCATGAAATGTCTGCTAAGATAGTCCTGCCCATACAATTTTACATGACCAGCCAGGGAGTAATAGGAGCTAAAACAGCATTAAAACTGAGTATAAAACTGTAAAGTAAGAGGTTAAAAAATGATCTCTATGTGTAAAACATCACTAGGGGATTGAATTTAGAATTATTTTCATGGGCAGAGCCCTTTTGAGGTTGTTCCAGCTAACATAATTGAAAACTAGCTATCTGCATGCACAGCTATCAAAATTATCAGGGACTCTTAACACTTCACTACAGCAGAAGGGGGATAAGCCCCATCCTACTTTTAAGGAATATAGGGATAGGATTAATCCAGTTAAACAATCAATCAGGGGTTGCACACACACTTTTTAAATGTAATTTGGTATTAAAACCAATTTAAAAAATTTCAATTTTGGTATCTAACACCATTTTTGACATATAACCGTATATCGTGTCTGTAATAAAGAAGATGTGTATTAAGGATTTGAAGATAAAAGGTCGCTTTGGCTTGCCACACTCTGAGGTCGCCTCCCACACCAAGGGACTTGAGTTCAAATCCCACTGAGACACATTGGGGACATTTATCAGTGCTTCTACACAAGTGGGGCCCAGTTTAGTAAGCATGTTTAGGCCTATGTTAAGCTTCGTTTTGCTTCTTTGGAAGAGAGATACGAAGGTTTTCTTTCTGTCTCACATGACAGGAAGCCTAATGGAAGTTGTGCAAAAGGCACTAAGGAAGCAATTTGACCCTTACAGGACTCAGCCCTTTTTTGTTTTTGAATTTCTGTTTTTACTCCCCTCATTCCAAAAGCAATAACTTTTTTTTTTAAGTTTACAAAGATGTGTGGAGCTGTTATCTTCGGGACAAATTATACTTTTAGTGGCACCGTGTAACATTTCATGTATGTACTGGAAAGCTGGAAAAAAAATTCAAGTGAAGTGAAATGACAAGAACAAACATTTGGGATGTTTTCGTGTGGGCCTCTGTTTTAAAGGGTTTATTCTGCCCTCCAAATTACCATCACGGATACCAAATTTTACCATAGTTTTCGTTTTATAGATTTTTAAAAATTAAAATCTTTACATAGTTTGGTTTTAATAGATTTTTTAAAATTAAAATCTTTTGTACATAAAAAATTGCATTTTTGCAAATTCGGTCAAAACTATTTACCTTGTGTACGAACCTATGTAACGATTAATTTACATCCAATTGGGACCTATATTGACTGTCTGATAATTTTTTATTCAGATATTCATGGTGGGAAAAGGGGAAAAAAGTGGCGATTTGGACATTTGGGCGCCATTTTCAGTTACGGTGTCCACGTCCGGGAATAATCTTTTTTATATTTTGATAGACCTGGCAATTTGGGATTTTTAATAATGCAATACTACTTTATTGCAGTATATAGCAATACTGCAGGCTATTAGTGATCATTACTCATGGCAAGCCTACAAGGATCAACGAGAATGTAGGGTGCCGATGACTTCACAGGGGGGGGGGCGCCCATGGAATGGATAGGTAGGTAGCGTGGTTAGGTTCGGTGCAGTGCAGACTGTGGCAGTAGGCCCCTTCCACACTTGCGTTGCTTTCAGTCAGAGTCTGATCAGGGTGCGATCAGGGTTTGGTCAGTGAAAAACGCACATTTGCATCAGAGTTCAATCAGTTTTAGTCAGAGTTTGTTCAGCGTCTCAGTTTTGTCACGCGCATTTTTGATGCAATTTCATGCAATTTCAATGGTTTTCAATGGAGTCAATGGACTCAGGACTAAGCTCTATCTTTTCTATGGCATTGATGCGTGAAAAACGCATTGCACTTGATGAGTCTCAGATGCGATGCGTTTTTGATGCATCCCATAGACTTGTATTGGCGTTTTACACGCACGTATGCAAAAGTAGAGCATGTCGAGATTTAAATCGCGCGTTAAAAAAAAGGCGCGTTTCTGGGCGTTGAAAAAAATGAAAAGAGTCTAAACCATGATTACAAGGGTCAGAGTGCAATGCAACTTCTGCGCGTCAAAAGCTACGCGCAGAAAACGCGCGTGAAAAACGCGTCCAACAGGGCCTAAACAGGTGGTTTATACATTGAACCGCTGTGTGTTTGGAGTACGCCCTGGGTGCACATAGCGGTTTAAAGGGAACCTGTCATTGCGATTTGAGACATTAACCACCTAAGGTCCTTAGGGACCAGTGAAAGTGTCCCAAATTACCTTTGGTATTTTTAAGCAATCATATTAAAAAAATAAAATCTTTAAATTCACCTCATCCGTGCCTCCGTTCAGTGGCAGTGTGATACAGAAAATGAAGCCAGTATAGTACATCCTGGCTTCACCGAGAAGTGCCGTAAGTACAGTGCATGGACACGTAAAGTCTGGGATTATCCTGGCTATATTCGCCGCATCAGGAGAGGAAGCGCCAGCGTGGGATCTTCTGATGTGAGCCTGATATGCCTCATCAGACTCACATCTAGGCGAGTATAAAAGTGTCTGCGTTTTTTTTTCACGGCATGTTAAGGATCATAAGGACTTGTAGTCGGTTGAGACCTTACAGGTCTTATTTAAAATAAACATGAAATCAATGGCCATTTAACAGGACACATAATGTGGAATTGCTGTGTGTTTGCCATGTCAAAAAAAAACAGACTTTTTGCAGTGTTTGCCCCTGGCTGTATGCTAGCAGAACAATCAAGTGTAATGACATCACATTTTCGCAATGTGGACTAGGCCACCACCACGCCCATGTGGGTGCACTCGCTAACGCGGTGAACATTTACCATAATAATGTTTCAGGTTTTTACACAAAACTATACGAGGCCCGACCTGGGGTTGCTTTTACGGCAGGGCAGCCACCCAATAGATCCATCAAGAGGTCTCTAAGCCTCTTCACCACACGGGTAGGGGGGGGTGCCATGATAATACGCTATGTGAACGGAGCGCCGGCTATAATAATGGCCCACATTATATAAATAGCCGTTTGTACATTGACAACTAGTGCGTTGAAAAGAGACTTTGCTCCATGATAGAAGGAAGGAGAGAAATTATCTTTATTAACCCTCCTGTCAACAAAACTAGGGGTGGGGGGGGGGGGGAACCAATATAAGATGTAAAAATTAAATATATTATATGAAAACATGTTATAAGGTGGTTCAGCTATTTATTTGCAAAAAAAAATATTATTCACTGGAAACCAGAACATATCCACAAGACATGCCATAAATGTCAGGGAGGAAAGAGAGAGAGCAGGAGGAGGGGGAGACATGTTCTGCTCATTGTAACAGCCTATGAATCTGCAGCACTGTCATGGTGCCTGAATCTAAGAGTAAGTATCCCTGGTTTATCATGCTGGACTTTGATTTAGAATCCCTGATGCTCCTTCCTCAAACTCCGTCTATGGGAGGTTTTTTAATAAACAGTACAGCATGAGTATCTCTTTTCAGTACCAATCATAAGAGATGAAAAAAGTATAGCATCATTACAGTTTCTGTACGCTCATTTACTTTTTCAGATTTTAGCTCATGTGGGGACATGTATATTATATTTTCTATCTGGTTATAATTGAGACATTGGAAGTATTTTTTCTTGAGATACATGTCAGTTTTACCAACCTGGAGGCACAAATTGGCTTCTTTTTCAGACTTTTTGTCTCAAATCCACCCCGACACAAGCCATGGGGTTATGTGCAGGAGTGGGACATACTGTAAATTTTGGATTGAGTCTGTGTCCGCATTGAAGCATTTTAGTTCTAGGAGATGACCAAATGGGGGTGCGGGTCATAGTGGTGTAAAGGGAACCTGTCACAGGAGCTCATTTTTAGCACTCCCCCAGTCCCCACCAGAGCATAGTACATATATGCAAAAGTGTTTTGTGTCCCCTGAGGGAGTGTGGAAAGAGCAGTCCCCCCCCCACCTTGGGAACAGCTCCTCCATGTGTCCTTTTCAAATAATGAAAAAACACTATCACTGGGGCTAGCGACCGCCCTTGCCCCAATCCCGAGTGTGGGGAGTTATTCATATCATATCAAATGTGAGCATATTTGTAATTAGGTAAATCCCCTCTCCTAGCTGTTCTAATCTGACAATATCATTGTGCAATACACCTAAAATAAATGCTGACCAGGCTCAACCATGAACACCTCCAACATAAAGTATAGAGTCAAATGTGAGTCTTACAAACAGCTGAAGCTTGGCCGAAACGGTGTCAAGAAGCTGGCAAATGATCCAATCCACCACCAAATGCTTCAACAGAATGAAAAAAAGAAAGAATATAAGTGATGGAAAGGTCAGTCCAATTGAAATGCTGAAGCATCAGCTAAGGAATCTACCACAATGTGGTAGTAAAACTAAACTTAACATACTACCTATCATCATCTTCTCCAGGATCCCGGCGCTGAACTTCATTAAGCTTAACATGACATCGCTTGTAAAAAAAAAATATAATGAGCAGCTATAGACGAGCGATGTCCGGCGTTCCGGCTGTTAATTATTCACGCCCTCTGCGCAATAAGTACCTCCACTCCCTGCTGTGGAGAGGGAGATGACATCATGCAAGAAGGTGAGTAATAACATAGTCGGACATCTCATCTGGAGCTTGTAAATCTAATGAAGACAGCACCGGAACTTGGGAGAAGACAACCACATAGGTACATTTCCTTTAATGGATCTGTGTGAAACAAATGCCCACAAGTCTTGCTGAACTGAAGCAGAGAAGTTTTAATATAATTTATAAGAAATTATAACTCATGTAATGGAGTGTATAGGTAATTCTACAAAGTAATTCATGCAGAGAGTACTTACGGAGTTTTCACCATGGCTTTTCATTTTGGCTTTTATTTTGTTAAGTATAAAACACAGTGGGGGGGGGTGGAGCTCTTCTCATAAAGAAGAGGCCAGACCAGAGGATTTGAGGGAAGGCTGACATGACACAGCCTTATGGAGGGAACACCATAGTTAAGAGGCATGTGAGATAGGGAGCGGGAGTTACTAAGGGCAGGTACTAGCAGGAGTTTGGGAACATAAGCCAGCCGGCCATTTTCAAGCCATTGGAGAAGGAGTCCTACCCGCCCCTTATAGGGGTGGGATGTTGTTGCAGCGGTCTTTGGTGGTGGAGGAGAGGAAAAGCTCTTTGTAGTTGGGGGATTGATGGAGGAGTAACAGGATGGATGGGCGGATTAATGAAATTTTTTTGGCTTAGTATGGGCAGTTTGGGCTCCTGCTGGGTGGTGCCCCCAGGAGTGGTTTATGTATCTGCACTCATAGTGCCCTGGAACAGAGGCGGCGGTTTGGGTAAACAAAGGAAAAGCGGGGGTGGTGCAGCGACATATGAAGAGTGCAAGTCTCAGTTTTGTGTTGTGTAAGGTAGAATGACAATGCCAAAGCCAGCAGGACCTACTATGTGGACGAGTCAGGATTGAGACTCATTGTAGGTTATATGTAAGGAGGTGTAAATGTTTTTTTTTTTGCATTAGCTTGTATATGAAAGCTGCAGGTTCATATGCCTTGCAGATGATTTATAAAGACAGTCAGGTATTTAATTTAATGAGAAGAGTTAAAAACAAATAGTTCATTGCCATATCAGCTCAACTAAAACCAATCCATTATCTGATGAGTTACGTTTTAAGTTGTCATTTTATAAATGCATAATAAATGAAATGTGAATTAGAACAGGTCATCAGTACATATAATAATGCAGGATATGCTATAAATAAAAGACACTGTAGCAGAACAATGTAGAGTTGTTAAGAAAGTTTTAAGTGAAAATATTGTGGATTTGTCAACAATCAAGTTGAACATTTTATTTTAAGTTGTTAATAACATGTGTTTTTAAAATTTTGCTACGGATGGTATGAGTGTTTTATAATATATCAACATGAATGTAGATATTTTTTATCCCTTCAAACTTTACTTTTGTGACAGGACAGTAATATGACTGTTGAGGTCACTAATTACATCAAATTATGCTGGTCCTAGCTAGTCTCCAAGCGGTTGTTTATGACATTTGCCTATGGGGCCAGCAGAACAAGCACCATAGGCACCAATGGCCTTAGAGCGCAGAAAAATGCTTTGTGGAAAGGAAACAATGTCAAATGGTAGTTAGACTATAGTACCTTCAAGAATTTTTCCAAAGCTTTATAAGGACAGAGGTTGAAGCAGGTTTATCACTGGACCATGAATAATAAATGCGTCCTGAAGTGCAAGAATTTCCAATAAGTAATGTAGTATGCTAAGACACCCATTATCAAATATCACAGATACCATTGAACTCCGTTTCCATTGTGTTTTCAAGGTGTGATGCTAGCTTTATTCTCCAAAATGTGTCACACATAAAATGGAATCGCCAAAGGAGCTCTTCAATATGCATAATTACATCAACAGATCTATTCCATCCCAATGTTCGGATCATCATGGACTTATGTCAAGAAGGATCTGTGTGGAGCAAATGAGATGTGGTAGAAATAAAAAACAATCTGTGTGCGCTATATAAATAAAGAATTATTATTATTATATTATTATTATTAAAACATACGATTTCACAAGATCTATCATTATCCTTATAGACTGGCTAAGGAATCAGTAGGTAGAAGCACATTTGACCAGCGCATGGAGTAATGTAATGAACAGGAGGCTTAGTGGTTAGCAACTACAACCTTGCAGCGCAGGGGGGTCCCCATCAAGTCAACATCTGCAAAGAGTTTGTAATTCTTTTTCGTATTTGCATGGGTTTCCTCCCACACTCCAAAAACATGGTGAGGATCCATGGGGACAGGGACACTGATTTGGCAAGCTCTATTAGTGCGCGGAATCTGTGTGCGCATATAAATAATGTAATATTATTATATAAATCCACATAGGTATGCATGGGGAGGGATCTTGAGGCAGGTTAAACAGACAAGAGTGATTATTAAACAGGAGGAGAGGGCGATAGATAGGACATGGTAAGGAATGAACAGGGTTGGACCCAGACATATAAATTTTCAAACATATGTGCAGTATATGCAAATGGGATGTATATGAGTAGATATATGAGAAAGAGGAGGAAAAGGAGCCATTTGTAGATGCAGTACGACACCACACTTGTAAGTGACTATAGGTATCAGAGGAACATGTGGAGTCTGGGGTGGACACTGTACACGAACTGGTATCTGTGTTGTCCATATTCTACCTGGATGTCTCGGTCCTAATGTTGTTACCATGTCTCTCTGTCACCTCTCTCTTCGGTTTATTACTACACTTGTCTGTTTCAACTGCCTCCAGAATCCTCATATGCATACTATGTGGATTATGTCAGGTTAAACCGTCAGTTTATTATTTTACTCCATAACTACTTTTACCTGATCCTTAGCCAGCTATAACAAATGGATTAAGTACCTTTTACTATAAGAATTAATGGATCCTATGTAAAAGTATGTTTTTGTATGTAGCGAGTCTTCTTTTAATCTCATTTCCTACAGACAGATCCTGCTCGAAATGTTTGTGATTATGATCATTGATGATATGATTTACATATTGAGGATCCTTTGGTGGACTATGTAAACTTTATGTGCAAATAAAACTAAGGAACTGGGAGTTCTGTGGTTTATTTACAATTCTACAGTTACCAGAAACAAAATGTTGTTATTATAATAAATATTATTGGTCTAAAGTCCAAAAGTTGGTAGAAATAATCTTCGTATAGGTTTTTTTGGGGTGTGTTTATGAGCAATATCACTCTTTTGCTCATTGGGGCAGATTTATCAGCTGTCTGAAAGTCGAATATTTATAGTGTCACAGGCAACCAATCACAGCTCAGCTTTCATTTACCAGTGCTCAGAATATTTAAAGGGGAGCTTGATAAATCTGCCCCAATATTATGATTTTTGTATGTCTACATTTAGAATGTACTTTCAGATGGGGTGTGGAAATTTTGATCCCACATCATCTTCCCCTGGTATTCTATATTCTGACACTGTAAGATTTGGTTGTCAACAAGATAAAAACCGGCCCCCCAACACGCATTTGGTTTCCAGCAAGATTGTATGGTTCACTTTAGCGAAAAAAAAAATGGAAATACTGATATATTTAAAGTTTGTGCACAAAGTCAGTATCCATTTTAAAGCAGAGCGGTCACTAGATTTCACTAAGAAAACTTCATATATTAAATTAAAGAAAAGACAAAAGACACATTGGGGAACATTATCAGGAAATAATTGCAAATCCTGGCAAACCGACAGGTATCGCAATTATTTTCCCTACACCACCTCCACGCCCTCAGTGAAGGAGGTCATGCCAAGCAGTGGATGGCGTTATGGGGCCAAGTCTAGCCCCCCCAACGCCAAGCTATGCCAGGCAAGAAACCAGAATAGAATTGTATGCAGGCGCATCCGGCTGCTGGATAAATTAGGAGGTAGAGCCTCCTACGTATTTACATACGGTTTGTGGGAAACATCATATGTGCGCACAAACATCACAATTTTATAAATACAGATTCCCAACTTTGACAGCACTGTGTACAATACAATAAAGGGAAACTGATTAGCTGAGTGGAGTCTCCTTATAGAGAGAGTTTGGCAATTAAGGCTGCCTTGCAGGAGTGTGGAGACTTATAGCCTTCCTACCTGTACTGAAAGACGCAACCATGTTGAAACAGTGCTTGTTTGTCCCTTCTGGAGACCATATCTGGATTGGCATAATCTTGCACCATGTTATTAGGCTTTCCTGAAAGTCATCGCATTGGGGGATCCAAATTACCAGGTAGCATGGTTTTTCTGTGCCATCCTGGAAGAGTATTGTAGTCATTTCCCAGCATACCGGAGCAAAATCGGCTATAAAGTTCCAGACGCCGTTTACATAAGGAGAACTCTTACTCTAAACACTTTTTATCCCTACGCATGGACAATGAATAGGTTCCTTCCACACTTACAAGTGTGATGCCTGAAACTGCAGCTATCACGCATGGTGAGTGTGCCTTGATCGTGCGGCGAAAGCTGTTTAGTTTTGAAAGCTGGAAACGAAAGAAATTTTGTGAGTTAAGATAAACTGCGTTCTTCCCACCTCCTCCCGCCCCTCTCCCTTCTTGTCCTTATTTCTGCACAGGTATTTAACCCCTTAACGCCAAAGCCACTTTTCACCTTCCTGACACGGCCCATTTTTTCAAATCTGCCCTGTGTCACTATAAGTGGTTATAACTTCAGAACGCTTTAACATATCCAAGTGATTTTAAAATTGT
The DNA here is from genome assembly GCA_019512145.1 of Engystomops pustulosus. Classification (NCBI taxonomy): domain Eukaryota; kingdom Metazoa; phylum Chordata; class Amphibia; order Anura; family Leptodactylidae; genus Engystomops; species Engystomops pustulosus. Next base: position 114,369,148 of record CM033644.1, on the reverse strand, counting down.
TTTCTCGTGACACTTTGTACCTCATGTTAGTTGAAAAATTTTGGTGGTATGTTTTGCATTTATTTATGAGAAAATCAGATATTTGGTGAAAATTTGGAAAAATTCTTGATTTTCAAACTTCAAAATGTTCTAATTTTTCCATACATAGTCATAACCGCAAAAATACTTGATAACTAACATTCACCGAATGTCTATTTTATGTGAACGTTAGGTGCGATTTTTCACATTTTCATAAAAAACGCAAAATCCTGCTATTGAGGGACCTGCTCAGGTTTCAGGTCACTTTGAGAGACCTAAATAAAAGTAAAACCCCATAAATTACCCCTTGTATAGAAACTACACCCCTCAACATACGTAAAACAACTTTTATGAAGTTTGTTAACCCTTTAATTGTTTTACAGGGGTTAAAACAAAATCGGATGCAATTATGAAAGTAAAATTTTTTTGGCAAAATGAATGTTTTTCAAAAAAATGTACAAATTTTCAGTGGATAAAATACCAAAACGCTTCACAAAATTTGATACCCAATCCCCCCCCGTGTATAACAATACCCCATATGTGGTGGTAACCTGCTGTATGGGCACACGCCAGGGCATCGAAGGGAAGCTGCGCCATTCAGAGCTATACAATCTTTATTTTTTTGGCAATTTGGGCATATAAGGGCTTATTTTTTGCGACATGAGATGCACTTTACAAATACTTCATCTTAGTGGGTCATTAGCTTATTGATGAGATTTTATTAACTCTTGAATGTATGGGTGAAAAGAAAATTGTCAATTTTGGTTTACTTTCTTTTGGCATCTTTTGGGGGGTCGTACACCGTACACTAAAAATACTATATTATCTATATTCTACAGATCACTATGATTACGGTGATACCTCATTTATATAGCTTTTCACTTATTTTTACAATTTTACTGGATAAAAACTAATATAGAGGAAATCTCATTTGTTTTTGCATCACCATCTTTTCGGAGATGTAACTTTAATATTTTTTGGTTGACAGAGCTAGTTTAGGACTTATTTTTTACATGTTGAGTTGTTCTTTTCAGCGGTACCATTTTTGCGCACATAACTTTTTTTGATCACTTTTTAGAACATTTTTGTTTAGAGATTTCATGAAAAATTTTTGGCGTGTTTTTCGGGTCTTGTTTTGCGAGCGGGTCCAATAATGTTTCTGAGTTATTGTACCGATTGATACGGACGTGGCGATACCAAATATGTGGGTTTTTTCACGATTTTGTGTTTTTTTCACTTTATTGCATGTGTATAGGGAATAATTGCGTTTAGGGAACTTTAACTTTATTTAATTAATTCTTTTTATTAAAAAATTTTTTTATGTAATGTTTTTAACTTTTTTATTTACTTTTACAGGTTAGCTTGAACAAGCGATCCACTGCGCATTTCACAGCTGCGCATGCTCAGTGTGTTACAGCCGGGTCCTGTCAGGTTAGCTGGGGGTGGGGGGGGTCCTATTTACTTTAAATCTCCGATCGCGGGTGTTAGAGGCAGGTGTCAGCTATAATATATAGCCGACACCCGGAGCTTCTGGCCCCGGTTCCATTCAGGAGCCGGGGCCAGAAGTTTGACGTAATAGTACTGCATTTTGCGGGACCGCACCTCCCGCCATGCAGTACTATTACGTCAAATGTTGGGAAGGGGTTAAGAAGTGTCTGTGCTGCTATTGTGCTAATAGGGGGCGAGCTTATGGTCGGTCCGACTGATTCGGACTGAGCACCGTATTTAAACATGCAAATTGTGTCGCAAGCCCTATCTCTCATCTCTGACCTGTCTCATCTCTTTCCATGTGTTAGATACTAGTAAATGTTCAAAAGCTAAATGAAAGTGCATATAAACCTTGTACCCTGATAATCTAACCACATTGTCAACAGAGAGCACTAGAAGAATCATGAAATGTCTGCTAAGATAGTTCCTGCCCACACAATTTTACACTGACCAGCCTAGGGAGTAATAGGAGCTAAAACAGCAATAAAACTGAGTAAAATTGTAAAGTAAGAGGTTAAAAATGATCTCTATTGTGTAAACATCACTAGGGGATTGAAATTTTAGAATTATTTTTCATGGGCATAGCCCTTTAAGAGGTTGTTCCGGCTAACATAATTGAAAACTAGCTATCTGCATGCACAGCTATCAAATATTATCAGGGAACTCTTAACACTTCACTACAGCAGGCGGGGAATAAGCCCCATCCTCTACTTTATAAGGAATATGGATAGGAATTAATCCAGTTAAACAATCAATTTAGGGGTGCCACACACTTTTTAAATGTAATTTTGGTATTAAAACCATTTTTGACATATAACAGTATATTGTGTCTGTAATAAAGTTGATTATTATTAAGGATTTGAAGATAAAAGGTCAGCTTTTGGCTTGCCACACTCTGAGGTCGCCTCCCACACCAAGGGACTTGAGTTCAAATCCCATCTGAGACACATTGGGGACATTTATCAGTGCTTCTATGCAAGTGGGCCCAGTTCATAAGCATGTTTGGGCCTTATGCTGAGCTTCCGTTTTGCTTCTTTTTGGAAGATACAAAGGTTTTCTTTCTGTCTCACATGACGGAAGCCTAATGGAAGTGGTGCAAAAGGGCACTAAAGGAAGCAATTTGACCCTTACAGGACTCAGCCCTTTTTTTGTTATTTAATTTCTGTTTTTTACTCCCCTCATTCCAAAAGCAATAACTTTTTTATTTTTAAGTTTACAGAGATGTGTGGAGGCTTGTTATCTTCAGGACAAATTATACTTTTTAGTGGCACCATGTAACATTTCATGCAATGTACTGGAAAGCTGGAAAAAAAATTCCAAGTGAAGTGAAATTGACAAGAAAACACATTTGGGATGTTTTCGTGTGGGCTCTATTTTAAAGGGTTTATTCTGCCCTCCAAATTACCATCACAGGGATACCAAATTTACATAGTTTCGTTTTAATAGATTTTTTAAAAATTAAAATCTTTACATAGTTTGGTTTTAATAGATTTTTTTAAAATTAAAATCTTTTGTACATAAAAAATATTTGCCATTTTGCCAAATTCTGGGTCAATAACTATTTACACTTTGTGTACGAACCTATGTAAGATTAATTTACATCAATTTGGGACCTATATGACTGTCTGATAATTTTTTATTCAAATATTCATGGATGGGAAAATTGGAAAAAATGCCGATTTGGACATTTGGGCGCCATTTTCAGTTACGGTGTCCACGTCCACGAATAATCTTTTTTATATTTTGATAGACCTGTCATTTTGGGATTTTTGACGATACCAATCATATGATTTTTATGATTTTTACTGTTTATTTAATTTGATTGCTAATTTTTGGAGGTTTTTTTTACCATTATTTCAGATCCTCCAGGGTACTTTAACCCTTAAGGGTCTAACTGCTAATTCTATATAATGCAATACTACTTTATTGCAGTATATAGCAATACTGCAGGCTATTGGTGATCATTACTCATGGCAAGCCTACAAGGATCAACGAGACTGTAGGGTGCCGATGACTTCACAGGGGGGTGGGTTATACATTTGCCACCCGCTGTGTTTGGAGTACGCCCTGGTGCACATAGCGGTTAAAGGGAACCTGTCATTGCGATTTGAGACATTTAACCACCTACAGGTCCTTAGGGACCAGTGAAAGTGTCCCAAATTACCATTTGGTATTCTTAAGCAATCATATTAAAAAAATAAAATCTTTAAATTCACCTCATCCCTTGCTCCTTTCAGTGGCAGTGTGATAAAGAAAATGAAGCCAGTGTAGTACATCCTGGCTTCACCGAGCAAGTGCCGTAAGTACAGTGCATGCACAGTAAAGTCTGGGCATTATCCTGGCTAAATTCGCCGCATCAGGAGAGGATGTGAGCCTGATATGCCTCATCAGACTCACATCTAGGTGAGTATAAAAGTGTTTGTGTTTTTTTTCACGGCATGTTAAGGATCATAAGGACTTGTAGTCGGTTTAGACCTTACAGGTCTTATTTAAAATAAACTGAAATCAATGGCCATTTTAACAGAGACACATAATGTGGAATTGCTGTGTTTGCCATGTCAAAAAACAGACTTTTTGCAGTGTTTGCCCCTGGCTGTATGCAGAACAATCAAGTGTTAATGACATCATATTTCTCAATGTGGACTAGGCCACCACCACGCCATGTGGGTGCACTCGCTAACGCGGTGAACATTTACCAATAAATGTTTCCAGGTTTTTACACAAAACTATGCGAGGCCCGACCTAGGGTTGCTTTTACCGGCAGGGCAGCCACCCAATAGATCCATCAAGAGGTCTAAGCCTCTTCACCACATCGGGTAGGGGGTGCCATGATCATACGCTATGTGAACGGAGCGCCGGCTATAATTAATGTCCCCCATTATATAAATAGCCTGTAATATTGACAAACTTAGTGCTGAAAAGAGACTTTGCTCCATGATAGAAGGAAAGGAGAGAAATTATTTCTTTATTAACCTTCCTGTCAACAAAACTAAGGGGGGGGGGGGACCAATATAAGATGTAAAAATATAAATTATATTATATGAGAAACATGGTTATAAGGCGGTTCAGCTATCATTTGCAAAAAAAATATATTTTCACTGGACAACCACAACATATCCACAAGACATACCATAAATGTCAGATAACTGTAGGTCCGACTAAGGCTCCTGGGCGAGTACATGGCAGCGTGCTTGAGAGGAGGATGGCTGAGCCTCTCCATAGGAAGAAGTGCGGCACACCCCTACTTACAGGGGAAGTTGGACCAAAATCCATTAAAATAAACCAGGAAAACTTACTCATTGATCCAGACACTGGGATGTGGTAATCTTCCTATATTTGTTATCCATGGCCTCCTTCCTTCCAAAGTAAATTTCTAAAATTATGCCAATAAGACTCAGGGCCTCTGATGGGTGTTTCCAGAGCACCTAAGTGCTGTCTTTTCAATGGGTGTTACAATGAGAAAAGCAAGTCTCATTGTAACAGCCTATGAATCTGCAGCACTGTCATGGTGCCTGAATCTAGGAGTAAGTATCCCTGGTTTATCATGCTGGACTGTGATTTAGATTTACTTTAAAATGAATCCCTGATGCTCCTTCCCTCAACTTCCTGTCCCTATGGTCAGGTTTTAATTAAACAGTACAGAATTGAGCTACTCTGTTTCAGTACCACTCATAAGAGAGAAAAAAGTTATAGCATCATTACAGTTTCTGTAGCACTCATTTACTTTTTCAGATTTTAGCTCATTGGGGGACATGTATCATATTTTTTTATCTTTGGTTTATAATTGAGACATTTGGAAGTATTTTTTCTTGAGATACATGTTCAGTTTAACCGACCCTGGCAGGCACAAATTTTGGCTTCTTTTTCAGACTTTTTGTCTCAAATCCACACGGACACAAGCCATGGGGTTATTTGCAGGAGTGGACACTACAGTAAATTTTGGAATTGAGTCTGTGTCCTGCATTTTTAAGCACTCTAGTCTAGGAGATGACCACATGGGAGGCTGCGGTCACACGTGGTGTTAAAGGGAACCTGTCACCAGGAGACCCATTTTTAGCACTCCCCCAGTCCCCACAGAGCATAGTTCATATACTGCCAAAGTGTTTTTGTGTAAAAAATAGGTTTTACAGAAAAAAAGATATGTTATATTGTACCTTTCATTAGCATCTGTTGTGTGACTAGGCACTCGTCCCCTGGGAGTATCTGGAAAGGAGCAGTCCCCCCCCCCCACCGTTGGAAAACAGCTCCTCCATGTGTCCTTTTCAAATATATGAAAACACCCATCACTTGGCTTAGCGACGCCCCTTGATCCTCTACAGCCAATCCCGAGTGTGGGGAGTTATTCATATCATATCAAATCTGAGCAATAATGTAATTAGGTAAATGCCCTCTCCTCAGCTGTTCTAATGCTGACAATATAATTGTCAGCACCTAAATAAATGCTGACCATGCTTCAACCATGAACTCCTCCACATAAAGTAGAGTCAAATGTGAGTCTTTCAAACAGCTGAAGCTTGGCCGAAACGGTGTCAAGCAGCTGGCAAATGATCCCAAATCCACCACCAAATCTTCAACAGAATGAATAAAAAGAAAAGAATTAAAGTGATGGAAAGGTCCAGTCCAATTGAAATGCTGAAGCATTAGCTTAAAGGAAATCTACCACAATGTGGTAGTAAAACTAAACTTAACATACTTACTTATCATCATCTTCTCCAGGATCCCGGCGCTGAACTTCATTAAGCTTAACATGACATCGCTGTAAAAAAAAATTATAATGAGCAGCTATATAGAGCGATGTCCGGCGTTCCAGGCTGTTAATTATTCACGCCTCCTGCGCAATAAGTACCTCCCACTCCCATGCTGGAGAGGGAGATGACATCATGCAAGAAGTGTGAGTAATTAACATAGTCGGACATCTCATCTGGAGCTGTAAATCTTAATGAAGACCAGCACCGGGAACCTGGAGAAGACACCACATATTGGTACATTTCCTTTAATGGATCTGTGTAGAAACAAATGCCCACAAGTCTTGCTGAACTGAAGCAGAGAAGTTATTTAATTATAATTTATAAGAAATTATACTTCATGTAATGGGTGGAATAGGTAATTCTACAAAGTAAATTCATGCAGAGTAATTACTGGAGTTTTCACACATGGCTTTTTTCATTTTGGCTTTTATTTGGTTAAGTAATAACACAGTGGGGGGTGGAAGCTCTTCTCATAACTGAAGAGGCCAGACCAGAGGATTTGAGGGAGGGCTGACATGACACAGCCTTATGGGAGGGAACACATAGTTAAGAGGCATGTGAGATAGGGAGCGGGAGTTACTAAGGGCAGGTACTAGCAGGAGTTTGGGAACATAAGCCAGCCGGCCATTTTCAAGCCATTGGAGAAGGAGTCCTACCCGCCCTGTATAGGGGTGGGATGTTGTTGCAGCGGTCTTTTGGTGGTGGAGGAGAGGAAAAGCTCTTTGTAGTTGGTGGATTGATGGAGGAGTAAACAGGATGGATGGGCTGGATTAATGAAATTTTGCTTCTGCCTTAGTATGGCAGTTTGGGCTCCTGCTGGGTGGTGCCCCCAGGAGTGGTTTATAGTCATTTGCAATCCATAGTGCCCTGGAAACAGAGGCGGCGGTTTAGGGTAAACAAAGGAAGCGGGGTGCAGTCGTACAATATGAAGAGTGCAAGTCGTCAGTTTTGTGTTGTTTAAGTGTAGAATTAAATGCCAAAGGCAGCATGACCTACTAATGTAGGACGAGTCCAGGCTTGAGGAACTCATTGTACGGTATATGTTAAGTGAGTGTACAATGTTTTTTTTGCATTATGCTTATATGAAAGCTGCAGGTTCATATGTCTTGCAGATGATTTATAAAGACAGTCAGTGTATTTATTTAATGGAAGAGTAAAACAAATATAGTTCATTGCCACTATCAGCTCGACATAGAACCAATCCATTTATTCTGATGAGTTACGTTTAAAGTTGTCATTTTATAAATGCATAATAAATGAAATGTGAATTAGAACAGGTCATCAGTACAATATTAATAATGCAGGATATGCTTATAAATAAAAGACCACTGTAGCAGACAATGTAGCGTTGTTTAAGAAAGTTTTAAGTGAATCAGATTTGGATTTGTCAACAATCAAGTTGAACATTATTATTTTAAGTTGTTAATAACATTGTGTTTTTTAAATTTTTGTTACTGGATGGTATGAGATGTTTTATAATATATCAACATGAATGTAAGATATTTTTTATCCCTTCAAACTTTACTTTTGTGACCAGGACAGTAATATGACTTTGAGATCACTAATTACATCAAATTATGCTGGTCCTAGCTAGTCTTCCAAGCTGGTTTTTATGCTATATTTGCCTTTGGGGCAGCAGACACAGCACCATAGGCACCAATGGCCTTAGAGGCAGAACAAATGCTTTGTGGAAAGGAACAATGTCAAATGGTAGACTAAGTACCTTCAAGAATTTTTCCTAAAGCTTTATAAGACAGAGGTGAAGCAGGTATCATCACTGGACCATGGATAATAATGGTCCTGAAGTGCAAGAATTTCCATAAGTAATGTAGATACTGCTAAGACACCATTATCAAATATTCACAGATACCATTGAACTCCGTTTCCATTGTGTTTTCAAAGGTGACGCTTAGTTTTATTCTCAAAATGTGTCACACATAAAATGGATCGCCAAAGGAGCTCTCAATATGCATAATATTATCATCAACAGATCATATTTCCCAATGTGTCGGATCATCATGGACTTTTGTCAAGGAAGATCTGTGTGGAGCAAATGAGATGTGGTAGAAATAAAAAACATAATCTGTGTGCGCTATATAAATAAAGAATTATTATTATTATTATTATTATTATTAAAACATACGATTTCACAAGATCTATCATATCCTTAAAGACTGGCTAAGGAATCAGGTAGAAGCACATTTGACAGCAGCATGGAGTAATGTAATATGAACAGGAGGCTTAGTGGTTAGCACTACAACCTTGCAGCGCAGGGGTCCCATCCAAGTCAACATCTGCAAAGAGTTTGTATGTTCTTTCCTTATTTGCATGGGTTTCCTCCCACACTCCAAAACATACTGGTAGGTCCACGAGGACTGGGACTGATTTGGCAAGCTCTATGCAGCGCTGCGGAACCTGTGTGCGCTATATAAATAATGTAATTATTATTATATAAATCCACATAGGTATGCATGGGGAGGGATCTTGAGGGCAGGTTAAACAGACAGGAGTCGTATTAAACAGGAGGAGAGTGGCGATAGATAGACATGGTAAGGATATGAACAGTTGGACCCAGACATATAATATTTTCAACATATGTGCCAGTATATGCAAATGGGATGTATATGAGTAGATATATGAGAAAGAGGAAGCACCAGTTTGTTAGGAGCAGTACAGACACACACTTGTAATGACTATAGGTATCAGAGGAACAGTGTGGAGTCTGGGGTGGACACTGTACACGAACTGGTATCTGTGTTGTCCATATTCTACCTTGGATGTCTCTGGGTCCTAATGTTGTTACCATGTCTCTCTGTCACCTCTCTTCTTCGGTTTATTACTACACTTGTCTGTTCAACCTGCCTCCAGATCCCTCATATGCATACCTATGTGGATTTATGTCAGGTTAAACCTTCAGTTTATATTATTTTACTCCATACATACTTTTACCTGATTCCTTAGCCAGTCTATAATCAAATGGATTAAGTACCTTTTATACTAAGAATTAATGGATCCTATGTAAAAGTATGTTTTTGTATGTAGCGAGTCTTCTTTAATCTCATTTCCTACAGACAGATCCTTGCTCGAAATGTTGTGAATTATGATCCATTGATGATATGATTTTACATATTGAGGATTCCTTTGGTGGACTATGTAAACTTTTATGTGCAAATAAAACTAAGGAAACGGAGTTCTGTGGTATTTACAAATTCTACAGTTACCAGAAACAAAATGTTATTTATAAAATATTATTGGTCTAAAGGTTCCAAAAGTTGGTAGAAATCAGTAGTCTAGGGTGTGTTTATGAGCAATATCACTCTTTCTGCTCATTGGGGCAGATTTATCAAGCTGTCTGAAAGTCAGAATATTTCTAGTTGTCCATGGCAACCAATCACAGCTCAGCTTTCATTTTACCAGTGCTCAAGAATATTTTAAAGGGGAGCTTGATAAATCTGCCCCAATATATGATTTTTGTATTGTCTACATTTAGAATGTACTTTCAGCTGGGGTGTGGAAATTTTGTTGATCCCATCATCTTCCCCTATTCTATATAATCTGACACCTGTAAGCATTTGGTTGTCAACAAGATAAAAACCGGCCCCCCAACAGCATTTGGTTTCCAGCAAGATATGGTTCACTTTAGCGAAAAAATGGAAATACTGATATATTTAAAGTTTGTCATCAAAGTCAGTATCCATTTAAAGCAGAGCGGTCACTAGATTTCACAATAGAAACTTCATATATTAAATTAAAGAAAAGACACATTGGGGAACATTTATCAGGAAATAATTGCAATTCCTGGCAAACCGCCAGGTATCGCAATTATTTCCCCCTAACACCACCTCCACGCCCTCAGTGAAGGAGGTCATGCCAAGCAGTGGATTTGGCCTGTATGGGGCCAAGTCTAGCCCAAAGCCCAAGTCTATGCAAGGTAAGAACCGGAATAGAATTGTATGCAGGCGCATCTGCCTGCTGGATAAATTAGGAGGGTAGAGCCTCCTGATATATACATACGGTGTGGTGGAAACATCATATGCTGGCGCACAAGCATCACAATTTTATAAATACAGATTCCCAACTTTAGACAGCACTGTGTACAATACAATAAAGGGAACTGATTTAGCTGAGTGAGAGTTCTCCTTATACAGAGTTTGGCAATTAAGGCTGCCTTGCAGGCATGTGGAGACTTATAGCCATTCCTACACTGTACTGAAGAGACGCAACCATGTTGAAACAGTGCTGTTGTTCCTTCTGGAGACCATATACTGGATTGGCATTAATCTTGCACCATGTTATTAGGCTTCCTGAAAGTCATGCATTGGGGGGATGCATTACCAGGTAGCATGGTTTTCCTTGTCCCATCCTGGAAAGCGTATTTGTATATTTCCCAGCATACCGGAGCAAAATTGGCTATAAATGTCCAGACGCCTGTTTACATAAGGAGAACTCTTACTCCTTAACACTTTTTACCCTAATGCATGGACACTGAATTAGGTTCCTTCCACACTTACAAGTGTGATGCGCTGAACTCGCATCACACTCGCAGTGAGTGCTGCCTTGATCGTGCGGCCCGAACGCTGAAAGCCGGAACTGAACTGAAATGCTGAGTTCAGCTCCCGTTTGCAGTATTTGGCCCGTGAGATCCAGGCAGCACGAACTGCGAGTGTGTTGCGAGTTCAGCGCATCATACTCGCAAGTGTGGAAGGGGCCTTAGTTTTGTGTTTAGTAAGCACAATTATATTGCCTGTGAGAGGGTGAAGACTAAGCTGAAACTTACAGTAAAAAGCCAAGACATGGAGCGCTGTATACTATAACTTGTCTTCTGTGATATTACTAGGGAGCATAGGGATAACTAGAACAGTCACAGCTATTTATACAGGTTTATCCAGCAGTCCAGACTAGTCGGCAAAGAACAGTGATGAGTAAATGTTGTGCAGCGTTATTGTATGCAATATTCCTCGAGAAACCTCTACATCCAGCATAAACATTTGTTCAGGTGGCATATAGTATCCATTTTCATGTACTTACCTCTGAGCTGTACTATGCACTGGCATGCCAGGCCACAGACATGCAAATATATACATTTCACACTTCTTCAGTGTAGGGTAGAAGCAGAGCAGAATTATATTTTTTTCCACTGTTGTGCCACTGTTGTCCACAGGTTGTGAGTGATATTGCACATTTGTCCTCCACTGTGCAATAAAGCCATATTCAATACCACTGTGAACTCATGCACAACTGTGGCGCTGTTTCAGTAAGAATGCAGCCATCTTTTACTAATTCTGGGAAACCCCTGTAAGTGGAGGGGGGCCCAGCCCCAATTTTGCTATAGGGTCCTTTTTTTACTAGTTATGTTTCTGTCTAGCAGTCATTAAAGTTAAATTCAAAATAGGTTTCCCACTGACCATTAATTTGCACATTACTCATAGAAAATGAATAATCCAGCTAAATGAATCATATGGTTGGGACAGAAATTGCACAAAGAAAGGGAAAAAAATAAAGTCATTTGACAACTAACACTTACTGCAGAAGTGCTTACTTATGCTTTCTAATCTGTTAAATCCTTTTTTTGCCTTTGGGTTATTTTGTTCTAACTTGCTTGTTAAATGAAATGCATGATGCCAAATATTTGAAATATGATCACACAACAGACACATTTAACATCTCGTCCTCTAATTCTGTATTACCTAAAATACTGCAGCATCTTACAGTAATACATAACAAAGGTCTCTGACAGATCAGGGTGCATTTCGTTTGGCCAACCTGAAAGTGATGACAGGTTGTCTTTAAATCTTGCAGGAGGGGTGGTCAAATTTCCTGTATGTATGACATCAGTTTTAGCACTTAATAGTAAATGGACTACTTTTTAACAGATCTTAAATGCTGGTGGAAATGTATAATTTCCCCTCTTTCAGATGTAAAGGGGTCATGAGTTCTCACAGTTACTCAGTTAACTCTTCTGATCCTCTTCCAGCTCCTGCTTGGAATATGATAAGGGAGCCTCTACCAGGCCCATATTTACTCCATCAATTCATTGGGCCACAACTTTTAGTTAACACCCCCTTTAAGTGCTACACTTGCTATTAGCAGTTATATATAAAAAATTAAATATCTGCCAAGTTATCTCAGACTGTGTTTGTTCAGAAACAAATCCAAAACTAATGGTTCCTCATTAGTGAAATATTGGTGGCCACCCAGGGCCCCATGCTCATGGGAGGGCCCATAGCCGACCAAACTGCTCACCTGGTTACAGAATCTGTCCGCCACTGCTGTATTAGGCAGCTGTAGAGCAGGAGAATGGAGTCCGTCTCATGCTACCACAAGTGTGAAAGCACCACCAACATTTAAAATTGACAAAACATCAACCAGAAAGCATGGTACTGAGATGTGTCTGTAGTCCCCACTTGCAGAACCACTCCTATACTGAGCGTGTTTTGCTAATTGCCTGTGAAATTGACTGTCAATTAGTGTTGCTTCCTAATTGGACAGTTTGATTTCTCTGAAGTTTGATTTACTTGGTAATATATTGTGTTGTTTAAGTGTTCCCTTTATTTTTTTGAGCAGTGTAGAACAAACATAGAGCTACTGCTAGTGCAACACCCTGCAAAGTCATAACTTTTTAAAAAGTTGCATAGTCACCACAGTCCTCTGCTGGCATATATGCTGGGACTTTTTATGCATTTTGCGACTTTGCATCTTTAAAAAAATATATCCCAGACAGAAAGTAGAGCCCAAGAACATTTATTAAAGTGCCAAAGCTCCTTTGATAGGCAGCGGAGCTGCACACATAACTGTGCCAAGGAGCTGGCTTTATGATAAATAACCCCCCAATGTGTGTATATATGTGTGTGTAAACTATAAGTGTGTGAAAGGTTTCTGTTTGTTTACTATATATGTGTATGCATGTATAAACTTGGTGCCCCTTGGGATAGTACTGTGTATGTTTTTGTCCTCCACTGACGGGCAGTTTCATTAAGGTGGCTTTGGCCCTTTAATAAATGTTCTTATGCTCTACTTGCTTTCTGGGATTTTTTCTGTCAAAAACAGTCACAAAATGCATAAAAAGTCACAAGACATGAATCTGGCTTTGCACGATGTTACACTAGCAGTAGTTCTACGTTTACACCAGAATAGTGAAATCTAGCTGTGAAAAGTTGCAAAAAAACTCAATGCGACTTTTTTACACCAACAAAGCCCAGCAATACCAATGGTAAATAACCCCATGTGTCTAGGTATCTATAATCTAAATGCATGATGTGTGTATGCAAGTATCTATAATCTGTAAGTGAATGACGTGTGTGTTATTGTATATATATATATATATATATATATACTGGTATATGTATGTGTATGTTCTTTGGTGTATGTGTTGTGCTTGCATGATACTCTGTTTGTATGGATCTGCTTACACTGCTGTTATAGTTACTAAAACCATCCACGAAATGTGGACCCTTCACATAATACCAAGCCCCAATGCCTTACAACATAGAAACTATGACACAGATGCCAGAGGTGGCACTTGGAGCCCTCTCTGTTGGCACCCCAACTTCACACCAGAGCAGAGATCACAATAAAGGACAAAAAGAATCTTCCTCCCATCCCGGTCAACTTAAAGGGGTTCTCCTGCTCTGCTATGACCTTCAGCTCCATAGAGATAAATGGAGCAGCCTGGGCAACCCCACCAACGAGCAAGTTATGCCCTACCTGTGGATAAGGCCTAACTTGATACGATGGGAGAATCCCTTTAAGACATGAGAAATTTTGAGACCAGAAAGCTGGATCAGAACATCTCAAAAATAAATTTTTTTTTTACTGTTTTTATACTTACCAAAAATGGTCCAAGTAATGACCACTGGTGACATCAATCAGTGCACCAATGTGTGTGAGGGGCAAACACAAGATAATTGAGGGTACGTTCAAAAATGTATCATAACATCTGAGAAGAGAAGATTTGCCTAGTTACATAGCTTTTTACAAAATGCATTAGTTAACACAATGTTAACAAGTGCATTGACATGTTAACACATGTGTTTGTTAACATTATGTCCTCTTCACAGCTGTTGTGATGTATTTGAAAATGAATACATTAATGCCACGTGTGAACACACCCTAAGTGCGCCCAGAGCAGAGTGTATGTACTGGCCATGGGCATATAGAAAGTAATGGGGACTTGTATTAGCCCCAAACAATTGTTTAGCACATTTACACGTTTATGTGCTAGATGCCTTACAAGTAGTGATGAGCGTTCTCCAACTTCATTAGAAGTTCAGGGGTCCGGCAAAAACCTACAGGCTCTCCCAGTGCAGGTGTTAATTATTTAAATGCCACTGAGAAAGTCGCGCATGGCATTTAAAGGGGTAAACCCTGTGCCGGCACTACCATTTTGGGAGGGTCATTGCTCCCCGATGGAGTCATACACTAAGCCTTTTTCATGGAGTCTCTAACATTTTATTCTGATTCCCAGTTTCTACTTTCATTTTGCTAATTGCACTGTACTTTGGTAGTCTGAGACACTCCCCTTGTTCTAAGCTAGTCCATCTAGCAGTAACAACTTTATCACTACGATAACCACTTATATCACACTGATGTATACTGTGTATTTTTTTAAGCAAAATGTATACAAATATGCATCCAACTGTATATATATATTTTTTTCTCCTCGTTGTGTAGATATAAACATTTGATATATTTTAAGCTTACATTTTTAACAGTAAAAAAAACAAGTAGAAGCAAGTTCAGAATCAAATCAGTAGGAAAATATTAAATACTTATCTTTGAAAACAAAATATATTTAATATAGACCATTATTAAAAAAAAATCATTGTTGGCATCTTGGATGTTTGATATTCACTGATATTTGTTGCCGTTCAATCATGCATTATGTGACTGATGGTGGACTATAGCCAGTTAGCTGTGAGGTTGGCAGAGATACAGGCTGAATGGCATAAAACTGGCACCGATATAAAGCTGGTCACTTTTAAATAAGGAACAAATATGCATGGCAAATGGAGACGGGCAAAACAGCTTAAGAAGTCCATATTTAATTCTAAAGCTGAGACAAAAACTTGGCATGCCCTTTCTTCTGCTCATCTATTGCTAGATAAGGTGCCAGTGGTAACTTGTTAAGTGTATATAAGTGCCATTTTCACATAAACAGAAAGTCATCACATGCTGCAAATTAAACAGTTTTTCTGTAGTTTAACTAATCAAATTTACTATCTGTATCTAGTATTGCAGTTCAAAAACCAGACCCCAATTATGGACAAACTCTTTATGTGTGTATAAGAGACACTGATGAACAATCTAACATATATAATAAGCATCATGTAAGTATTATTCCTGTTTTTTAACAGTAAACCAAATTCATGCAGTATCAAAAAAATGACTTCCTTCCCCCTGAGATCACCTGACTAACTAGCGGACCAGTTTACAAAGTTTTAGTAATGCCCCTCTTCCCCATTCTGGTACTTTGGTGTTATTGCATCCACTAACATGACTTGTAGATTATATGACAACACTGTTTAAAAGATTTCTTGTAACGACTTACCCCACATTAACAGCCCTTACCTACATATTATTTAAGAAAACATTACCTCAATATATGGAATAATTTTGCAAGAGAAATCTTCCAGCAGCCACTTTTTGGTTAGTTCATGAAATATTACCAATGGAAGGCAGAAGAAAATGATCAAAAAATCCCAGAAGGCCAAATTTGCCAAAAGTGAGTTGGATATGCTTCTCATATAGTAGTTATGGCAAACTATGCACATCACAGCCATATTACCCATAATGCCGATAACAAATATAATGATGGATAAGCACATGACTGCATATGCTCCATATGAATCTTCGGTTAAAGGGTAAAATGGGTTCTTTATGTGCAGCTTTTTATTGGTTGTATTTTTTGGTACTAAAGCTTGGTTAACTTCCATATTATCAGAGAACACCTTCAAATCATTTGTAACAAATGGTACTGATCCATTTAATGACAATGTGTGAGGTTCTGTCTCTTTTCCTACATTAGAGCTCTGCAAAGTTTCATTCAAATCCACTAAGAATTTTTTTTCACTGTTGGTCTTGTTTGAGCTGTCGTTCCCCTTCTTCCACTGCTGCTCATATGTTTCCCTTTTATTTCTAGCACTGTTGTATACCTTGGCATTATGGTCCAGAGGATGTTGCTCAGGTGTTTCCGCCTTATATCTGGTTTCCATGACTGTGTTGCTCAGTTTTCCATCCTCCTTGGGAAAGGTTTCATATTGCACACTTGGTGCAGGTGTCCTCTGTTCTTGTTTGCCATTTTGCTCATGCGATCCATATTCAGTCAATGGCTTGCTTAAGCTCGGATGGAAAAATATGCAAAGAATGTTCCTTAAAACATTATTATGAGCAGACTTGTCATCCACAGTTTGACTCCTTGTCCTTTTAGAGTAAACTCTGTCTAGAAGAGAGGATGGCTTTTGGCACCAGGTTGTGCCATCTCCACGTTCCACCTTGTTCAAATCATCTTGCAATTTATGATTGCTCACTATTGATGCTCCAAAAAATACAAAAAATATTGTGTAAAATGGTGACTGCATGTTTATAAGAAAACATTCGGTTAAACAGCAAGCAATAAAGAGCAGGTTCCGTGCATGTCACTTGATTCCTGGGTGCCAGACAAAAGCAGTGAGAACAGACAGAGGAAGAATATGGTGTAAATAAATTACACACTCCTTGGAGTAAAGTTTCACCTTTGGAACATGGTGTAAATGACACTGCAGTTCAATGGGTGGGAGTCATTCCAGCATCACTGCACAAACCCTTAGAAAAAGTTCAGGTTGCCAATGCTGTACATTCATCCAAATGCCAGGGCTCCACCCTTTTTGTGCCACCGTCTTTGTAAGAACTGTTAGCTTTCCTCTCGCTGCTCATTTAAATTTTCTTTCAGTGCTTCATTGTAAAGACATCAAGGGGCAGCTTTTCCTCCACTTCACAGTCACAAACGAAAATAATCCCTCCCAGGCTCAGAGTAAACAGGTTGCAGAGATGTCATCAGATCAGATTAAAGGCTGGACAGAAAAAGACAGACAACAGGCTTTCATGGAAGGAAAGAGAGAGCAATCTCCTGGAATATTTCCTTTGTCTGAGTTCTAGGTAGTGTAGCTGGGGAGAAGGTGAAGAAGCCCTTATGGTTGTCTAGGTGTGGGAGAAGAAGGAGCTCTGTTTCTGAAGGCTTCTCCCTGGTTGTACTGCTGCTGTCACTGAGGAGAGCCCCGCCTGCAGGGTTTACAAGCCTATTCTCTGCGCCTGTGTGTGGCTGGAAAGGAGACAGCCTCTCTCCTCCCTTCTCTACACTATCTCTCCATCTAATGTCACTCCAAGCAATTATCACACCTTGTTGTGTGCCCTCACATGTATCTGCTTGCATCTCCAACAACAAGGGAGGTTGTCTAACACTAGCATGGGCATTTTCAAGGCGGTATCACATGCCCTATCGGATTTTTGCAGACAAAGAAAAGATAATCCTTTACCTCAGTACATTGTAGTGGTACTTGCGGCAGCGGTGCCATTCTCTGTCTGGGCACAGCATAGCTAGTTCTCTTAGCACTGACACAAAGGCAGTGCAGGAGGGGCAGTGGGGGACTGAACACAAGCTGGTAATGCTGCAAGTAACATCTACAAGCAGCTGCCTCAATTCTTTCCTAGTAATACAGAGACTCTGCAGTAAAAGCCAAAATGGTCATACCTTTAATTAGATCAACAAGCGGTTAATGCACATTTACAAATGTCCCTTTGCTCCAGGTAACATCCTAAAATATTTCTTAATCTAAAATTAATTAGAAAGAACTAGCAACGATAAAAGAAAAAAACATGTATCTTTAAATAATATAGCTCCTGGGAGGGTGAAAAAACAGCTCACCAAATACTACAGGAGGAGCTAAAATCTTGACTTTACATAGCCTGAAGCCAATCTTATACAGATCCACTGGGGGTAAAATACACTGTCCACATCATATGGGATATATTAGTCAAACATAATTATGTGAATACTGTTTATCTGGAAGCCCAGGCTTCAATAAAGGAGGGCTTTCTTTTATACATAGAGAAAAAGTAAAAGGTATACACTTATACCACACTTATATTTCACCCATGTATGCTATAATGCACTGATTCACACATTTAGCGACACAAGCCAATGAAAGAAAATCGCTTCTTCAATGACTACTTATAAGAAAGACATATAGTTATTGTTACATTTGCATTTTAATGTGTGTATATATATAAGCATAATGCTGTATAATACCCAGTGAACTAGAAAAAAGCTACATTCAGTCAACGGGATTGAGTAGGGGATTTGGGTAATTAGAATAGATCATCAAACATTTCCATCATAGCTGTCATAACAAATAGGTCAATACAATTCTTTCACATTTCCCACTAATCCAGGTCTAAAGGCTTTTGTGCTACCACTCATTTCAGTTAACATAGATTCCACAATGATGTGATGTCCTGATAAATCTCTGCAATGTTTCCCACTCTCTTATTTTTAAACTATATTAAGTCCCTGTTAGGGATTTTTATGCAGGGCCCCAACAACCCTCCTGACTTTTGTAAGGTGAGTCCTAATTAACCCATGATTGAACATAAAGACCAAGACATACGTCAATCTCTTAGTCAAGATCTTCTCCTCTTTAATAATCAAAGTGCATAATATATAACAGAAGAATCATCAAAGAGGCGTGAATAGTATACTCCAAACCTATTGGTCATCAGGGCCCCAACAGTCCCTAAGAAAGAATAAAGGGGTGAAAACAACAGATCTATGGATAAGGTATGAAGGCACATTTTATACTATTCTTAGGATTACATTTGATTCAATGGTGGGGGTGGGGAATTATTAAGCAACAAGCTACCAGTATTGTAAGGCTTTTCAATTAGAAACACTAAACCAAAAACACAATTTGGTGTCCCAATTAAACATAGACACTAAAAGGAAACCAAATATGACTTATTTAGAGTGCAAGTATGTTTATTGAATACAAAAACATGATTCAAGCACTTCTTGCTAAAGGGCACTCAACAATGCTCTGTGACAAGTATGGGTCTGTTGCAAATATTTAATACATTCAATCAGACAGATATCTAGATCAATAGTAACTTTCCAGATGCCTAGTGACACTGGGATAACACTGTGGAAGGCCAGAGAGGTGGTTCACCAGAAGAATTAACCCCTTTGCAGGCTGCCTTTATGCAACAAGTGGGAAGAAAATACATTAAGTTAGCATGTAACCTAATATTTAGTGTAACCTCCCATATGATCCTGCCTTAAAATTCTTAACAAAGGGCATATCAGCAATGTAGACATTTTAAAAGCAAGCAAAATTTTACTTACGGTGAATTTGTTTCTACTATGTTCAATAAACATACATCTCTTGCAAAGTCCTATATAACAACTGTAATACTTTTGGAAACACTAAGTTTGTCTCAAATGTATTAAGAACATGGATCTTTTCTCTAACCTGCCCCTGTCAGACTCTGCCAGAAGGTCTTAGAGAACCGTAGGCAGTACACTTGTTTCTAGACCGCGGAGTGCAGAGGTTGTCGGCATCCTGGAGTCACCCACCGCGTCACCTGTGCCAGTACACCAACATCCTGAAAGTAGCAGAGGTCGGCATGCATCTGGAATAGGTGAGTACAACGTTATTGTTTTCATAGGGATGTATTACTGGGGTTGGGGGAGGCAGTATATACCCTGTTTCCCCAAAAATAAGACAGTGTCTTAAATTTTGCTCCTAATTTTGCTCCTAAAGAGGCACTAGGTCTTATTTTCAGGGGATGTGTTATTTTTCCATGAACAAGAATTTACATTTATCATTGAACAAAAAATCAACTTCTCTAACATCCTTATAACCCCCAATATCTCATGTTTAGTAAAAGCACTTTCCATAAATGACTCTTCTTATCCTGGAAGCTGCTGGGATCACATTTGTAGCACAACAACCAGTGATTTACTTCCATGAATTCTTCCCCATGTCGCAACCTTCTGCAGCATCTTAAAGATCTACTAATACTAATGTATGTCTCGGGGGGAGCTTCTGCAATGGCTGCCACTAGGTCTTATTTTCAGGGGAGGCCTTATATTTCTAAGCCTGAACAAAATTGTACTAGGTCTTATTTTCGGGGATGACTTATTTTAGGGGAAACAGGGTAGATGTAGTATGTATTATGTAGTATGCTACATTCAGTGGGGTCCCCACCCACCTTAATCTGGCACCGATTACAGCTACAACGGAATGCGGGACTACGGTAGTGTTGATCAGATACTCTAGACACTAACTGTAAAAAAACAGCAGAAGGCCCGAATCTAGTGGTTCTTAATGTCCAATACAACCCTGTCTCAAGTATCACCAAGTCCACCAACTGTTTGTTGGTGCCACTCCTCCATCTGCTGCAACACTAATAGAGGAAGGGAGGGATAAAAGGGGCTCCAGGAAGGCCAATGCCACAACTGACATGACAAGGACCTCACTGCAGAACTGCTACTACCAATATCAAACCTACTTCATGTTAGCATAACCCCGTTTGCAGCATATGACCACTTCCATTTTAAGTTTTTCTCTCCATACCTTCAAAAATCCATACATAATCCAATGTATACAGAGCTGTGTGAGGATTGTTCACTGCATGATAAATTGACAGTTTTATGTTCCATGCTGTGTACCGGCATGAGGGAAACAAATTCCAAAATATTGGGAAAATTATGAGAAAACTTATTTAAACCATATACTTGTGTGCTTTGTTTTTACAGCCTCAACTTTATTCTTTGAGTTAGTACGGTAACCTGGATACCAAATTTATATAGTTTTTTATTACATTATATTAAGATAAAAACCTTTTTTGCCATATTCTGAAGCCAATAACTTTTTCATAGTTTGGTGTATGGACCTGAGAAAGGTGTCATTTCTTGAGGGACAAGTTGTTGTTTTCATTGTTACAATCTTGGGTCGGTTTTGATCGATTTTTATTTGAGATTTTACGTGTTGTGTAATAGCAAAAAAAGTCAAAATTTAGATTTGAGAGCGGTTTTCCATTATGAGGTTCATCGGCAGAAAGAACAATTTTTATATTTTGATAGATCAGGAATTTTAGGATGCGGTGATACCTAACATGTTTATGTTTAACCCCTAGGGGACGCAGCCTCTTTTGGCCTAAAGGACGCGGCCCCATTTTTCAAATCTGGCCTGTGTCACTATAAGTGGTTATAGCGTGGGAACGCTATGAGATATCCAGGGGATTTTGAGATTGTTTTCTCGTGACACATAGTACTTCAAATTAGTTTAAAAATTTGGATGAAATCTTTTGCGTTTAGTTATGAAAAAAAACTAAATTTGGCAAAAATTTGGAAAAATTCTTTATTTTCAACGTTCTAAATTCTCTACTTTTGATGCAGATAGTCAAAGCACCCAAATAAATTCATAACTTACATTTCCCAAATGTCTGCTTTATGTTGGCATGGTTTTTTAAGATTCCACATATTTTACTAGAATGTTATGAGGCTCAGAATTTAGGTGCCATTTTTCACATTTTTTGTAAAATCACCAAAACCTGTATTTAGATGGACCTGCTCAACTTTTAATTGACACTGAGAGGCCTATATAATAGCTAGACTCATAAATTATCCCATTGTGGAAACTACACCCCTCAACGTATGAAAAACCACTTTTAAGAAGTTTGTTAACCCTTTACGTGTTTTATAGGGGTTAAAACAAAATGGAGGTGCAGTCTGCAAATTGTAATATTTTTTCACAATACACTCATTTTGGGTGGAAAATTAAACATTTACAATGGATTAAATGAAAAAAGGCTCCACAAAGTTTGTTACCCAATCTCTCCCGAGTACACGGATACCCCATATGTGGTGGTAACCTGCTGTATGGGCGCACGGCCGGGCATAGAAGGGAAGGAGGCGCCATCCAGATCAGATTTGCTATGTCACATTGTACAGGCTATAATTTTTTTCTTTTTTTTATTTGTGGACCTATAGGGGATTATTTCTTGTGCCCATGAGGATGCACTTTTCTGGTACAATTTTGGGCACTACTAGTATATTGGTTGAATTTAATTACCTTGTGTTGGTGAGGGAATGAAAATCATCAATTTTTAGGAAAATTTTATGTGTTTTTTTTTGGCCGTAACCATACCATAAAACAGCTTTCTATTTTCTATGGGTCGCCACGATTACGAAAATCTCATTATATATTATTTTATGTTTTTCCATTGTATGAATAAAAAGTATTTGGGCGAAATTGTTGTTAATTTATATCATCACAACCGACTTTATATGCCATAACTTTTTTATTTTCACCTCACAATTGGTTTAAGGGCTTATTTTTTGCGAGAAGGATGGTTTCTTTTTAGTGTACTTATTTTAGATTTTGGTAAACTTTTAAAATCACTTGTTTAAGCATTTTTAAATGGCATTAATAAAAATCATCTTTTTTTCAGGAGAGAGAGTTTTTTGAGGTGAGGTTGTGTTTTACGGTGGTTCACTTTGCGGATCTAATAACATTCTGTTTTATTATGCACGATTGTACGGACGCAGGGGATACCAAAATGTGGGGTGTTTGTGTATTTTCTTCAAGTTGTACTGAATAAAAACTAATGTGGAGAAATAGCTATTCATTTTTAAGCTACCATCTTTTTCAATGCAATAACTTTTTTATTTTTTGGTGACAAATCTGGTTAGGGGCTTATTTTTTTTGCAGAAACAGTTTTTGTCTTTTTATGGGGCTTATTTAGGTGCATAAAACTTTTGTAATCACTTTTTTATAGCGATTTTTTATAGGGTATAATTAAAAATTATCTTTTTCGGCGTTTTTTGCGGTTTTTCCTCCGTTTCCGTACGGCCAGTTTTGATTCTGTTTTATATGCAGATTGTTTACGGAGCGGCAATATCAAATATGGGGGGGTTTTTGTTTTGTATGGTTTTTTATATTTTTGCCAAGTTGTCTCGTGTTCTGCGCGGTGCACATTTGCGGCTTGCTATTTTTATACCTTTAATTTCCTTTTTATAACCGATGCCTTGATCATTTATACCCTGGCTGTTACAGATTTGTTTAGTGGCTATGTAGCCTGATGGGTGTGTGTGTTTTTGCTCGACCCATTGTTTACATACTTGAACTAAACCAGCGATGCATCTGATCACTGGTTTAAGTCCAAATACACTTGCTCTACAATACTATTTTATTGTGAGAGCAGTGTAACTGTCTGAGCAAGCTTGCGCAATGATAACAGTTGCGTCAGACCCGGAAGGGGTCTGGCTGCCATGGCAACGCGGCAGCTCCGGGCACAAGTCCAGTCCTCGAACTGCAGAGAGGATCGGACCCCCGGTAGAGTGCACGGGGGATCCGATCCATAGGGGGAAGACCTTACACTCCGCGGTCTGCTTGACCGCGGCGTTGTAAGGGTGTTAACCCCGCGACCGAGTCGGCTCCGATCGCGGTGGTTCAGCGCAGGCTGCAGCTGATACTAAAAGCTGACAGACGACTGCTTCTGGTACCCGGCTCCGTTCCGTGAGGCCGGGTGCCAGAAGCAGGACGTTATACTACGTCCCGTGTGCGCTAAGCAGTTAAGCACCGAGGACGTAGTAATAACGTCTGGTGCGCCCTAGGGGTTATCTGTGAAAGGGTGGGGGGGGGGGGATTGAATTTTTTTAAAACTGTATTGCTAGCCATGACAACCATGTAACCCTTGGTATGGGTCCCGGCAGTCATAGTAACTGATGAGAGCCCTCTATTGACGTCACATGGGGTGTTGGCTGGATCCAAGTTGGGGCATCTACGAGGCACCATCATTAAAGGAAACCTACCACTTGAAGTGGCAGGTTTCAGATGGAAATACGAGCCCAGCTCAGGGTGAGCTGGTGCGGAGCATTTTTGTAGTGTTTAAACCGCTGTATTGCGGTTTAAAACACTTTTTAACTTTATACCGCATGGAGGTACCAGTTGGCGTTACCATGGCGCGCATGCTAAATGGAAGGCGCCGGCTATAAAGTTTAAAAAGTGTTTTAAACCGCAATACAGCAATACAAAAATAAGCTCCGGCACCAGCTCACCCTGAGCTGGTGCTCGGTATTTCCATCTGAAGCCTGCCACTTCAAGTGGTAGGTTTCCTTTAAACTGCCACCATCATGTTTGATGCCGGAACTTAAGGGGTTTACAATCGTAGGTGTTAGCTGCATAATGAAATCTTGGTCTGGACGAGCACACAGCACATGTGAATAAGGCCTTATATTATGCAGTCAGGTAATGCTAGTTGTAGAATCCATAGAGCTAGACAATGCTCCAATACCTGTCTGGCACCAATATGTTAGATCAGCGCAGGAGAGGAAGGTAAATGCAATGTTTATATCATCTTGAGCGTCCAGTTATCCAGAAGACTAAATGCAATGTTTATATCATCTTGAGCGTCCAGTTATCCAGAAGACTGTGGGTGAGATGTACCATTCATGTTGGAGGTCCTCGGGCCTCACAGGATGGGTGAGATGTACCATTCATGTTGGAGGTCCTCGGGCCTCACAGGAGAAGGCAGTGGAAAGGTTAAAATAGTATAAAATATATTTTTTATTTTCTTATTTCTCTTGCTTAAACCAGGGATGTGTTATATAATTGGAAAAATATGGTATTCAAATAGGCAGCAAGAACTTTATCCACATCGATAAGATTACTTTTGTAATGATGTTTTAAAGGTCACCAATATACATAAAAGGTTTTCTTATTTAGACACATGGTGAACATACTGTCACCAATTTAGACCTACTTTACTAAACAATACCTTCTGCCAAGTACAGTCAGTTTTCTTTTACAGGGATACTGTCTGCCCTATGGATACACTTTAAAGATACCTTATTTTCAGGTACCTTTAGCTTAATGATGAAATTTTATTACCGTATATACTCGAGTATAAGTCGACCCGAGTATAAGCCGAGACCCCTATTTTATACACCAAAAACTGGGAAACTATTGACTCGAGTAAGCCGAAGGGTGGGAAAGGCATTGGTCACGACCCCCCCCCCAGTATATAGCCAGCCCAACCCCCTATAATACAGCCGTCGCCCCGTAGATACAGCCGTGCACCCAGTAGTTACACGCCGTGCCCCAGTAGTATACAGCCGTGTCTCAGCCTGCCCCCAGTAGTATACAGCCGTGCCCCAGCCTGCCCCCAGTAGTATACAGTACAGCCGTGCCCCCATTAGTATACACCACAGCCCAGAATAAAAAAAATAAACTTATAAACTCACCCTCTGGTGGCCCTGATGCGCAGCGCTGCTCCCCCGATGTCATCGCGGCTCCTCTTCTGGCTTGCTGGCTGCTCTTGTTGCTTCAGCGTGCTGGAGAACATGGCGGTGCCCACGCACGCTGAAGCAGAAGAGCAGCTGGGAAGCCAGAAGGGAGCCGCATGACATCGGGGGAGCAGCGCGCGCATCGGGGCCACCGTGGTATAAGTTTATTATTTTTTAGTCCATTTTTAATTACTTTTTGGTAGTATTGACTCGTGGATAGCCGAGGGGACGTTTTTCAGCACATTTACATTTTTTGTGCTGAAAAACTCGGCTTATACACGAGTATATACGGTAACTCTTTCTGGGTGGAGGAAAAGAAAATCAATTTTTCTTTTGGATTTGTAGACATTTTTTTGGTGGCCATTTACCTTACCATATGTTACCATATGTTATCTTTATTCTATTGGTCACTGTGATTACAGCGATACCTCATATATATATTTTTTTATTTTCCTAGTTATGCTGAAGCTGGCGCTGTAGTACAGTGAATTTTTATTTTCCTAGTTATGCTGAAGCTGGCGCTGTAGTACAGTGAAATATAGCACGTCCTATATTTTTTCATGCATGGTCAGTTAATGTGTGCTCATCACACCATGACCAGGCACCATAAACGTCAATGGGGACCGATACCCAGCCACAAACTGTGTGGTCCCCCAGACGTGTTCTTGTGCATGAGGTCTTACAAACATGGATGATGACATTGTTCAGCACACTACAGAGATGAGTAACCCAAACATAATACCGCTTGCCAGGGTCGTAACTAGGAGAGGCAAGGCCCCATTGCAGATATATAAATGGGGCCCGCTTAAAAATTTACATTTTCTTGGATTAATGGTTCAATAAACTAATATATTTAATATGGGTAAAGTGACAAAGAGAGTTGCTTGTTGTTACAGTAATATCTTAACAGATGACTAGGGTATATGATTTTATAGAGAAGGGATAGTGATAACAGAACTCTTTTATACTGAAACTTCACTGATTAAGTATCAGGATATTTGTTAGATCCTATACTTAGTATTCATAGACACACATAGATTTATTTACAAATCACAACATTGATGTTAGTGTTGCAGGATACAGTGGTCACTGAAGCTAGACCGAGAGTCCTGCTAATCTCAATACTCAGTCACATCGCTTTATTTAAAATATAGACACACTTAGGCAGCCCCCTAACATGTTTCGGGATTACATTGCGTCCTCAGGGGATATCGGGACTGAACCCCATTATTGAGTAAATAAGATCCCAAATTGCTGTCCAGAAGCTTGTTACTACCTGGCAGTTCCGTTAGTAACCAGTAGGAATGAACATTCATGTCCGCATTGCCTGAAACATTTGGAATCAATTGAAAGGTGCATTGCAAATAATCTGGAAGGGATCATGTACCCCCTCAACAGCATTTTACAGCCATCTTCAATCAGCCAGGTGTTAAAGGGGTTTTCCCACAAACAAAAGTTAGGCCCTATCTATGGGATAGGGCCTAACTTGCTGATCAGTAGGGGTCTCAGTGCTGAGACCCCCGAAAATCACGATAACGAGGGGTCTGATGGGGTCCCACGTAACTCAGATCCCTGACGCTCTGTCAGACTAATGGAGTCAATGTAGTAACTTTCCAAGCCAACATGAAGCTACAGATTTGATGATAATGGTGGACTCCAGAGCAAGTAAAAGAGTGAGAATCTTGAAAAAACTGCAGTGTTCTACAACCATCTACCACCGAGTAGTCGCAAATTCTATAGAAACCTTTTTCAACCACCATCTTATGCAGTCCAGGTATGAAGTCAGTATTACTGCAGATGGTAGCCTAAAGAATGTTGCTCCCACAGAGCCATCATTTGGGAAAGGACCAGAGCTAGAATCACAGGGTTACAACCATAGAACAGCCTCAAAAGGTGCTGGTTGGCAAAGCCCATTTAGGAGTATAAACCTCAATAGTCCAAGTTTGAGGGACTATTGGAGGTCTAAACTCAGTAACATGCCTCGCCTCGTGCCCTTACCATCCCATCTTGACTCAAGCTAAAGAAATAAGATCTATGGCTCTATGTGTTTAATCACCAGCTTGACATAAAGCCTACCTGTTCCTCATGAATATAATCAGACAAAAAGCTAAAAACTTGGTCATTAATTTGAGGTCAAGATATGTGAGATCTATAGTTAGCCATGTCAGAATGATCTTTTTCTGGTTTAGGAAACATGTGAATATAGACAGTATTGGTGTAAGAAGGAACTTGGACCCCCTTTCTATAGGTATTAAACAACTTGGGTTTTCAGCAGCCTACTACCAGAAATGTATAGATATTATGGCATACCAGCTATCCAAATTGGTCCAGGTGCTTTATTGGCACTCAAAGATCTAAAGGGGTTGTCCAAGTTTATTAAAAAAAAATTCTTTAACTTTAAAGCATTTCTTAAATTTTTACAAAAACCCAAAATGCTATAAATAAATGAATATAACAAAACTATCTCATTAGTCACAAAATGTTGCTTAAATAGTTTGATTTTATGAGTTATCATCAAGATGGCTGCCACTGGAAACTACAAGTCCCTTGATTCTTTAGTTCTCAGTGACAGCTCCTCCTTCATATGCTGTGCTCCCAGTGATGATATAACAGACTGTCCTGCTCTTTTACCATAGTAATGATGTGTAACTGCCATCACTGCACATCACCTCATTGAGATGGGTCTCACCACAACACTGGCCATAACAACGCAACCAAACAACTACAGGCAAACTTAGTAATCATCGCATGATAACCCTAACCCATCCAGGTGCAATAAATGTGATTTGGAAATGTGACCAGCGGTCGTCTTTTGTTCTGTGTTTGCTCCGCATGGAGAAAATCAATGGACTGATTAAAGGGCTAGTAGCATTTTAATACTCCATCATTCTGCTGAGGGGATCAAAATATGAAATAACTAATTAAATATTAGCTTATATTATAAGGACCCATTTGTATATGAAATATGCTTATTCCTGGAATATCCCTTTAAAGGGGTTGTCCGAGTTTTGATAAAAAATATATGTGGCCGGGAGCGGGCTGCCTAAAACAATAAAGCTGTACTTACCTCCCGGTGCCCTCCCGTATCCAGCGCTGCTGTCGCTCCGGTCCGGGCGCCATGTAAACAAACATGGCCGCCGGAGCAGCGCTGCATTCAGCTTCCGGCCGGACACGACAACCTTCCGGCCCCCATACACAATGCTGTGTATAGGGATGGATAGGCGTACCCGGCCACTGCCGGCCGGAAGCTGAATGAAGCGCTGCTCCGGCAGCCATGTTTGTTTACATGGCGCCCGGACCGGAGCGACAGCAGCGCTGCCTGCCACTTCAAGTGGTAGGTTTCCTTTAAACTGCCACCATCATGTTTGATGCCGGAACTTAAGGGGTTTACAATCGTAGGTGTTAGCTGCATAATGAAATCTTGGTCTGGACGAGCACACAGCACATGTGAATAAGGCCTTATATTATGCAGTCAGGTAATGCTAGTTGTAGAATCCATAGAGCTAGACAATGCTCCAATACCTGTCTGGCACCAATATGTTAGATCAGCGCAGGAGAGGAAGGTAAATGCAATGTTTATATCATCTTGAGCGTCCAGTTATCCAGAAGACTAAATGCAATGTTTATATCATCTTGAGCGTCCAGTTATCCAGAAGACTGTGGGTGAGATGTACCATTCATGTTGGAGGTCCTCGGGCCTCACAGGATGCTGTCATTCCGGTCCGGGCGCCATGTAAACAAACATGGCCGCCGGGGCAGCACTGGACTCAGTTCCAGCCAGACCCAACAACCTTCCGGCCCCCATACACAATGCTGTGTATAGGGATGGATAGGCGTACCCGGCCACTGCCGGCCGGAAGCTGAATGAAGCGCTGCTCCGGCAGCCATGTTTGTTTACATGGCGCCCGGACCGGAGCGACAGCAGCGCTGAATACGGGAGGGCACCGGAAGGTAAGTACAGCTTTATTATTTTAGTCAGCCCACTCCCGGCCACATATATATATATATTTTTTAAACTCGGACAACCCCTTTAATTCTTTGTGTTTGTCATTACAGTTTAAAAAAAATAATAAAATGATGTTGCCGAGTCAGGCTGCAAAGCCTCCTCTGTCCTCTAGTGCAGACACTCTTGCTTACAAAGAATAGAGGAGGAAGGATTACAATGCAGAGTGGTGGGGATGACCAGGGGCAGACTGGCCATATGACCCACCGGGATTTCAGTCAAGGACCGCTCTGGGACTGGTGGAGCCGGTGGAAAAATAAAAGACTATGCACTCACCTTTCCGACACTCCCCTGCAGTTTCGCTACTTGATGCAGTCCCGCTGGCAGTGATATAGCTCTGTGTGCGCCACTGTCGCACAGACTATGGTGGCAAGTGGCTGATATCATAGTCTATGAGCCGACGGCGCGTATGGAGTGGTCACTGCCAGTCAGAATGACTGCATCAAGTAGCGGAGCTGCAGGGGAGTGTTGGAAAGGTGAGTACATATTATGTGCTGGGCAGGGGACTGGCTGGCTGTATACAGGGAGGATCTGTTTGGCTATATACTAGGGGGCTGTCTGTATACTGGTGAGGTTCTGGCTGGCTGTATACTGGGGGAGGCTGGCTGTCTATATACAGGAGACGGGCTGGCAGTGTTATATGGCATGGTAGTTATATTCCTGTACATAGCAGTATTATAGAAGATATATTTTTGTGCATAGGGGGTAGTATTATAGAAGTTATATTTTCCCACACCGGAGGCACACAGTAGTTATATTCTTGTACACAGTGGGCAGTATTATAGAAGATATATTCTTGTACATAGGGGGCAATTTTTATTAGTATAAACAAACAGAAAATATTACAATACATTCTCATCAGAATGAACAAACAGTTAATTGACAAATATCATACAGATCAGAGAATAATAAATTCATAATAATCTTAACTCAAAAAGTCCAGCACTGGTAAAAAGAAAAATGTGGAAATTAATATAATTACTTGAAGAATTATCCCAGACATATGTTCCTCCATAACTTAACATTATTACCAGTTTTTTAACCTCTATGGATCGTATCCACCTCAGCTGCGTTCATAGGCTGGAAGGACTCGCTGTGTGCAGACACTCTGGTCCTGGTGTGCCAGTGGTAGTATTTAATTGTAGTGATGATCAGGTACATGGTCCCTTGGTCTATGCCGGCTACCTGTGGTGTCACCCCATAGATTATGTCTGGGTATGTCAGAGACTGCAGTTTTGCTATTTTGAGTCTGTGGGACACCTCCTGCCATATCTGCCTCAGTAGTAAAGTGCTCCATGGTATCCTCCTGCTGACATCCCAAGGGGCACAAACGCTCAGAGAGATTCAAGAATTTTAAATTGCCCCTGACAAAAATCCTCCCATGCAGTGACAACCAGGCGATATCAAAGAGCTTTGCAGGGAGTCTCGGACTATTGAGGAACCTCAGGCTTTCCTGCAGGGTGGCCGTTGTGCAGTCCCTCAGAGCTGGCTGAACAGTATAGAAGGTCCTATAGATATTGGTATAAAGGTCCTTCCTGGTCTTACTCTCCAAAAATGTCTTGTCTAGCCTCCACTTTTTCAAAGACCTGAGACCATACTCCAGATACTAAGGGAGGAAGCCAGGAGTCCATCGACCCCTCTTGAGACTGCCGCCTCGCACCCAAGACTCTGCAAAAGGCAATATCCAGTCCATGACACTACTTACCCACGGGAGACCATTATTTGAGTCCAGGCAACCAAAATTTACTTTCAGAAACATGGAGTCAAAAAATACCCTTTCTCCTCTGCAGGTAGGTGATCCCTCTTTTTACTGGGTTCAACCTGTTTCCCCATAAAAGTTGGAAGAACAGGCTAAAGAGCCGAGCGGAGAAAGATTCTGGCAAAGGAAAGACGTAACAGGAAGACAGGGACCAGGTAAGTTTTCATCAGAGTAACTCTTTCTCTATAGGTCAGCCTCCAGTTCTTCCATCGCTGAACCTTTATATTTCCGGCTTCCAACTTCTCTTCCCAATTTAGTATGGAATTATCTTCCCTCCCAAATTTCACCCCAAGGATTTTAATATGGGTGGAGGCTTTGGCGAATTGTGGCAAATCAAAGCCAGGAGCAGTATCCAATGTCCAGAAAGCTTGACTCTTCTCAAAGTGGACCAAAGACCCAGAGGCCTATGAGTAACTTCTGATGGCTGCAGACAACATCTCCACCTCATGAGGCTCAGATATCACCACAGTCACATCATCCGCATAGGTGACTACATGCAAAGGCAAGCAATGGGGGACCGGCACCCCCTGAAAATCACACCGCTGCAATGATCGCAGACACAAGTCTATGGCAAACACATAGAGCAGTGGACTCAGGGGGCAGCCCTATCACATCCCTGCCTCTACTTCAAAAGTGTCCCCCTGCCAACCATTGATCAGAGGAAAGCTCTTCGCCTCTCTGTACAAAGTTCTCAGCCAATCTATAAATTCTCCTGGAATACCGTACTTTGACAAAGTGGCCCATAGATAATCGTGATCAACCCTGTCAAAGGCTTTAGCCTGGTCCAGACCTACAACATATCTCCCACACCTCAGAGCTTTACATCTCTCAAATATCTCTCTAATCGAGATGACTGCTCCACAGATGTTCCGCCCTTTTACTGTGCCGTACTGAGAGCCTGCCAACAGTGCCGGGGACAAACAGACTAACCTAGAGAATAGAATTTTTGCCAGAATTTTCCTGTCGACATTCAAGAGGGCGATCGACCTCCAGTTCTTGATGTCACTAGGCTCCTTACCTTTGGACAGCAGAATAAGGGAGGACACTCTCATGGATGGAGGCATTAGGTGATTTTCTATACAATTGGTAAGCACATCCACAAGAATCGGGGCTAAGAGGTCTCTGAACTTCTTATAGAATTCACATGTTATCCCATCAGGACCTGGTGCCTTCTTCAGATGTAACTTATTGATGGCCTCTTTAACCTCCTCCTCTGTTATTCCTGCTGCCAAAGGAGAAAAGTGTCAGGACCTGGAGTTGCCTCCAAGAATTGAGCCATTTTCTCTTTATCCAAAACCTTCTTCTGAAATAACTCAGCATAGGATCTCACCACCCCCAGGATACCCTCCCGAGATTCCTGTAAAACTCCCTGGGAGTTGGTGAGACCTGTGACCGATTTCTTGGCCACGTGTTCCCGGCAATTTTCATACGGATCAGGAACGCTCAGTTTTCCGTAGTCCCGCTCGATAACCAGGGACGTGTAGCGGCTGTACTGATACTGCTTTATCTCAGATTTCAGTCAGTCAATCTTTTGTTTTTCATCCCCACGCGCCGAATACAGTGACTCCAATTCTTTCCGTAGCTTGAGATACTGGCTGTACTTACTCTTATCCTTCTTAACTGACAGTCTCTTTAAGAGGGGCCTGATCTCCTCCTTGACGTTCTCCCACCAATCAGATATGTTGTCATAGAAATATACTCTCTGGAGCTGGTCCTGAAAAAGGGATTGGATACAATTTTGGACATAGGCATCATCCAGGATACTGGAATTAAGCCTCCATAACCCCCGACCAATATCCTAGCGGTTAGTGGCTCCTAGGTGAAACAATAAGACAAGATGGTAAGTATATGGGACAACCTTCTCGCTTATACCACTAACATTCTCTGAGGGACTCACAAATGCCATATCGATCCTGCTATGCCTGTCAGCACACGTATAGGTGTACCTAGGTTTCCTCCCGTCCAAGGTAAATACATCGCGTAGGTTTGCCTGTGATATTATGCTCTGTAGGACCCTGGAGTCCCTGACCACTGCTCTGCCTGAGGATCTGTCACCTAAAGTCATGACAACATTAAAGTCACCCGCCATTAGTAGAGGTAAATAAATGCTGCTAAACCTCATTGAATAGCTGGATTCTCTCTGTCACTGTCCATGGGTCATAGCTGTTGATCAGTAGGAGCCGACTACCATGGATGGTGACTTCTAGCACCAGGCACCTCCCCATAGCGACCTCCGTCAGCCTGTGCACCGTCACGTCTGTGGTGTTAAATAATATGGCGACCCCAGCGTACGGCTCCACAGCCAGTGACCAGTAAGAAGGACCAGACCATCACTCACACTCAGCCTCACGGAGATGCCCAAATGTGGTCAGATGGGTCTACTGCAGGAAGATGACATCAGCGTCCAGATATCTCAGGTGGTCATACACAGCGTGTCTAGTCCTTCTTACTTTAATGCTGTTGACATTGCTAGAAGTAACTTTAAGAGAACCCAGCCATTACAACGAAAAAAAGCAGAGCAGTGACCCCCATCATCATGAGTCAGAGTGAAAGTCCTCCATGTCTGAATCCTCAGTGTATCTACAGGAGGGGGCTTCTTCTTAGTTGGAGGATCCCCTGTGTCCACCTCACACTCATTATCACTTCTTTCCAGCTCTTTTTCAAAGTCCCCATCAGAGTCTGACAAAGCATCAAGTTAGCCAACCAAAAGAGAACCTCAAAAAAGGGAGGGGTCATCACCCAAATGTACCCACTCGCTCGGCTCAGAGAGCCACTACTACACACCAAAAAAGAGGGCGAGAGCACAATAATTATGTAAACGAAGTATAAAATTTCAAAATTTTATTCGATACAATAACAAGAATTATAAATGTATAAATTACAAGAACACTTATCATATGGAGAACCGTAAGACTATCACATTGAAAAAATATCTGGCTAAAAAAATGGGTAGATATAGAAGCTACCGCAGCATGTATGTGCACCTGGCAAGAGACTGAGGCCAAAGAAAACTATGGGGACAATACCAGTTATAACATGTCCTCATAGATAAAAAAGTAATTGGATAATATTGGCAAAGGTAGACAGGGAGAAAAGGTTGTATTCTAGTGCTGCCAGTATTAGTGACAAAAGTAGCCACCAGCAGAAATTGAATACAACAGTTTAAGAGCTGAGGATAACACAGGGGAAAAAAGTTCTCATGATAGGAGAATGTATCCCACAATCAAGTATATTATTCAGACCCATATATACCTTGTGTCATCTTGCCTGAGAACACACAGACACGCCGCGGTCCAAGAACCTCGACGTACGTTTCACCCTGCGGCTTCGTCAGGAGGCATATAACAGAAGTAAAAACGGAAGTATATATACTGGATCAATTGGCAAAGCATCAAACCTGTTGGAAAGGACAATGACCCCGGCATCACCACTGGACTTTCTCCTGGTCTTAGGCTCCGCACTGTACTCCTCAGGCTTACGGGAGGATTTGTCTTTTTTCTTCCTTTTATTCTTTTTCACCTCCTCATATTCAGTAGATGTTACAGAGGTGGCAGCCTGAGGCTGGTCGTGGGTTGTTACAACCTCCAAACTCCCCTGAGCACTGTCTGACTGCTGGGGTTCTGCATCACCTGACCCCTGTACCTCCCGCCAAGTCAGTATTTGCCCTGACACCAAGGCCCCCTCCTCTAAGGCGTCTGCCTCCTGCACCATCTCATCATCAGAAAAGTCCCTGGCGATGTCATGCCAGGCATCCGGGCAATCCTTGTGTGGGTGCCCAATCTCTCCGCAGAGGTTACATCTGACCGTCTCACAGGTGGCGCTGAGATGGCCGACCTCCCCACACAAGTTGCATTTAACTACAGTACATACTTTGGCCACGTGACCGATCCTACCACACCTAAAACACTTTCGTGGTTGCCCGGGATAGAAGCAGACGCCCTTTTCTCTGCCTATATAGAAGGAGTTGGGGACGTGTAGGGTAATGTTGTTAAACTGCCTCAACTTCACCAGAACCTTCCACCCTCCAGTCCAGATACCGTCGGCGTCTCGGTTCTTAGTGAGGTCATACACCAGATCACAATGGCGCCTGAGCCACACCAGAATGTCCTGAGGGGGAACTGACTTGTTCCAGAATATTATATTGACCACCACGGTACCTGGTCTGGATATGGGGACAAACACAAACTTGCTCCAACCATCAGTGTCCCTGAACCGGGGGAGTTTATCCCAGAACCTGTCCAGACTTGACATGAGCTTAAAGCTGACATCGTAGCCCTGTCTGTCTGGCAGGTTGATGACCGCCAGGATGTCATCTGGGGAGAACCCCATCTGGCGACACAGGAGATCCCGCACCACAAACCTCCCATCTGTGAGATCTTCCTTATTGCCTCTGTTTTTAAAGCGCACCACATTCCTCCTTTTGAACGCCTGCCCTGTGTAGTGTGCGCCGGAGAAGGAGGGAGCGCCGCGGCTCCAGGCGCTTTTAGGAGGTTCCGGATGGGGCTCACTCCTGGTATTGGGGGGCAGGGTCTGATCTAGAGGGACCTGACTTTACAAAGGGGGTGGATGTTAAAGGGGGGAAGTCACACACATTATCTTGTACAACCCCCTGCCCCCCATCCACCTCTATGTTATCCCCCAGTGGCTGTACCTCCCAGATAGACTGAGGGTCCTCTCCATCCCCCGGCCCCTCAGGTACAGCAGAATGTCCTACAGTGTCCCAGTCTCAAGCACATTAGAGTTCTCCTGGGTCACCGCATCACCCTGACCCATAGATGAAAGTTCACCATCCTGCTGCTGCACAGACACTGCTGGGACTTGTGGTACTACAGGTCCATGCACCTGCTCTGGTGTCTGTCCCTTCTGGAATGAGAAGCTTGCAGGCTTGATAATCTGTGTAACAAGTGGGGGGACATCTGGGGGGATGGGTCCTGCTTGTGCCCAGAGTCACAGCTCTGCCTCTGCTGGTAGAAGCGCTCCTGGTTCCTGTATGACTCGGCGAGGGGTCCCATCCTCTCCAGGGCACAGTCCATATCCCTGACCACCTGTGCAAGCTCTATGCTTAGTCCCTGCAGCTTGTTGTTATACAGGGTGCTGCTTTCAGGGTGCAGTGTAAGAGAGTACATACAGTCTATTTGCATCTGCAGCATTTTCTTACCAGGGTCGGTATATTTATTCCTAATATTATTGTTGTCATAGTTTGTACTTCACTCTCTGTACCCTCTCTGCTGCTGTAACGCTGTGAATTTCCCCACTGTGGGACTAATAAAGGATTATCTTATCTTATCTTTTCTTATCTCCTCCGTCATCTGCAGCTCTGGTGCCTGTGCGGTCTCCTTCCCCTGCTGTGCTGGTCGGGGTGCAGCTCCAGATGGTTTTGGTGCACTCGTCTCCTTCCCAGGCTTGTGGCTTGCACTGGCAAGGGCCTGTTCACACTTAGCAGGGCTTGTAGTAACAGTCTGCGGCTTTACTGCTGCTCCAGGCCTAGAGCGGACATGCTGGACACCACCTCCCTCTGCTGCAGGTTCTCTCGCAGAGTCTGTCTCTCTAGGGATGTTCTCCTCTGTCTGGGTGCAGGAGTGGGGGGCTGTGCACCTGCTGCTTTTCTCACACTCTGCTGCATCAGCGTGCTCCTCCACGCTGACTGGTCATACAACTTGCTGCTTTCATTGCTGCTTCAGTTACTTCCACTTCTTCATTCTGTCTCATCACAACTGCATTGTCTGCAATCTGTCCACAATCTTTACTGGTTACTTTGGGATTTGCATCCCTAGAAGGTTTTTGGGAGTTCACTCCTGGTGTAGGCCTGGAAGCCTAGGCCTTGCCTGGGGAATCTCCCCACCCAGGGTGGCCCCGCCCTGGGCTAGCTCCAGACGTGCAGAGACTCAGGAGCTCAGCTCACACACGTCCGCACAGCAAGGGGGCAGGATTATAGTAGTTATATTCTTGTACATAGTGGGCAGTATTATAGAAGATATATTCTTGTACATAGGGGGCAGTATTATAGTAGTTATATACTTGTACATAGTGGGCAGTATTATATAAGATATATTCTTGTACACAGTGAGCAGTATTATAGTAGTTATATTCTTGTACATAGGGGGCAGTATTATAGTAGTTATATTCTCCCACACAGGAGGCAGTATTATAGTAATTGTATTCTTGAACATAAAATGCAGTATTAGAATATATCTTACTTAGGGGCAGTATTATAGTTGTCACATTCTTGTTTATCGGAGAAGTTATTGTAGTAGTTTTTTTTTGTGTATATACGACAGTATTAAGTTGTGTTCTTTTTAAAAAGAAGCTTTATTCCTGTATAAGGGAGGCAGTCTCTTTCTCTACATGTTCATTTAGACCATCAATTAATAGTTTGTGTGGAGTTTAAGACAAAAAGGGAGAGAAGGCCACAGCATCCAATATGATGAAAAAAGGTTAAACCTTTATTCACACAGGCATAGAAAAAAGTGAATAGTAAAAAAAGTTTGTATGTAGCTCACCCACTCGTCATGCTTCTTAGGAACGATTCACATTGGGAGGTTACATTCAAACACGTATGGCTGGCACGTGTGGGAGTGCAATCGCGTTCTGCCGCTTGGACTGCGGGCGAAATTCTTGGACTTCAAAAAGGTGAGGAGACGCGGCACATCCTTTTTAAAATGTTGAAATTTTATTGAAGATTCTTTAAAACATCACGGGTGGTAGTGAAATCGCCTACGCGTTTCGAGCACGTCCGTGCTCTTAGTCATGGCATACACTTCAATACACAGGTAAAGTATTTAAAACCATAAACCACCAATCACCGTGGAGGGGGTGTGTGCACATACGTAACGTGTGACGTCACCGGTGGTGTGAACTTCTTGCGGTGGTGCCGCACGTGTGTGGATCTCCTAGATGTCAGCATGACAAAGTAGGGAGAAAAAAACACCCACGTGACGAATGACCTCACCGGAGGTGTGGACTTCCTGCGGCGGTGCCATACGTATGTGATTTACCTAAATATCAAAAAAATGGCAGAATAACAACATTTGCAAAATAGACACGTTAGTCTAAAACCTTGGGAGATAATAGTTATTGGTGTAGAAAACAAAAGAAGGAATGACATGCAAAAAATAATGATGTCACAAAATGTTGTGTTGTAATGTCTGCCAAAAATATATAAGAATATATGGAGAACAGCAAGAGAAGAATATAAGTTGAAAAAATAATGAATAGTCAAGTTATCTAATAGAGAAACGAAAGATCTGATCTTAAGTTCAAACCTCCAGGAGCCCTAGTGCCCAATTTAAAAATCCAGAAGGCTTCTCGTTTCAAAAGGATTTTATGTCTGTCGCCTCCTCTCTTGCCCTTATGAATTTTTTCAAGACCAAAGAAACGAAAAGTAGAAACATCCCCCGTATGGATAGTGGCAAAATGCCTGGATGCTCCCGACATGTTACTTTCAATGTTTTTGGAGCAATCCCGGAGGTGTTCTGCAATACGTGTCTTCAATTTTCTTGTGGTGCATCCTACATAGGATACATCACATATTTCACATCTGATAACATAGACTACAAATTTAGAATCACAATTGATAAACGTTTTTATGATGTGTGGTCTGTCGTCACTATCAAGTGTTAAAGATGATGGAGGCAAATTCCTTTTTAAAAGTTGAAATTTTATTGAAGATTCTTTAAAACATCACGGGTGGTAGTGAAATCGCCACGCGTTTCGAGCACGTCCGTGCTTTAGTCATGGCATACACTTCAATACACAGGTAAGTATTTAAAACCATAAACCACCAATCACCGTGGAGGGGGGGTGGTGCACATACGTAAGTGTGACGTACCGGAGGTGTGAACTTCCTGCGGTGGGCCGCATGTGTGTGGATCTCCTAGATGTCAGCATGACAAAGTAGGAGAAAAAAAAACACCACGTGACGAATTACCTCACCGGAGGTGGTGGACTTCCTGCGGCGGTGCCATACGTATGTGATTAACCTAAATATCCAAAAATGACAGTATAACAACATTTGCAAAATGACACGTTAGTCTAAAACCTTGAGAGATATAGTTATGGTGTAGAAAACAAAAGAAGGAATGACATGCAAAAAATAATGATGTCACAAAATGTTGTGTTGTAATTAGAGATGAGCGAACATGCTCGTCCGAGCTTGATGCTCGGTCGAGCATTAGGGTACTCGAAACTGCTCGTGCTCGTGACGAATACTTCGCCCTCGAGGAAAATGGCAGCTCCGCCGTTTTGCTTTTGGGCGGCCAGAAACGAGCCAATCACAAGCCAGGAGAATCTGCACCCACCCCCAGCATGACGTGTACCCTTACACGTCGATAGCAGTGGTTGGCTGGCCTGATCAGGTGACTGGGATAGACTAGCCGCTGCCGCCGCTGCTAGGATCTCTGTGTTGGATGCCGCTAGGGAGAGAGCTGCTGCTGGTCAGGGAAAGCGTTAGGGTGTTCTATTAGCTTACTGTTAGGCAGGAGTGATTCTCAAGAACCCAACAGCCCTCTTAGGGCACAATAACGTTCTACTTTTTTTATTTTAATTTGCATCTAGTACCATTTTGTGAGGAAGGATTAGCAGGGGGACTGCTACCGTTTTGTGTTAGCTCTTAGTGGCACCACATTCCATAGCAAAGACCGAAGTGGGAAAATTTAGTAGGGGTTGGATTTCAATTAGGCACTAACCTCAGTGTCATCTCATCTGGCAAGTAGTGTGCTTTGATACTTGGCTAGAAAAGCCATAGGAGAATACAAGAGCTACTTACGCCTACAGTAGCGTTCTTATATTTTATTTCTGATTGATCTGCTGGTCTGTACTTCTGCAGTGCAGTTACTAGCCAATTCTGAGCATTTGTAGTGAGACTGCGACGCGTGGTTCTGCGCTTAGTGACCCCATATCATAGCAAAGACCGAAGGTGAAAATTTAGTAGGGGTTGGATTTCAATAGGCACTAATCAGTGTCATCTCATCTGGCATAGTAGTGTGCTTTGATACTTGGCTAGAAAATAGCCATAGGAGAATACAAAGAGCTTACTTACGCCTACAGTAGCGTTCTATATATTTGATTTCTGGTTGATGTGCTGGTGGCTGTACTTTCTGCAGTGCATGTACTAGCCAAATCTGAGCAATTTGTAGTGAGACTTGCGAACGCCTGGTTCTGCGCTTAGTGACGCACATATCCATAGCAAAGACCGCGAGTGGGAAATTAGTTAGGGGGTGGATTTCATTAGGCACTAACTCAGTGTCTCTCATCTGGGCATAGTAGTGTGCTTTGTACTTGGCTAAAAAATAGCCATAGGAGAATACAAAGAGCTACTTACGCATCTCAGTAGCGTTATAATATTTGATTTCGGCTGATCTGCTGGTGGCTGTACTTTCTGCAGTGCATGTACTAGCCAATTCTGAGCATTTGTGTGAGACTGCGACCGCTGTGTTCTGCGCTTAGTGACGCACCTCCACGCAAGACCGAAGTGGGAAATTTAGTAGGGGTTGGATTCAATTAGGCACTAAGGCCCTTGCAAACTAGCTTGCGTTTTCACGTCAGGGTGCAAATGCGTGAAAAACTGACGTTTGGCTGCGTTTTTTTCATTTTCCTGGAGTAATTTGCGTTTTTGCGTTTTTCACGCGCGTGTGTAGCTGTTTTTGTTTTGTTTTCGGCGCCATTTTGACGCGCGTTTCAATGGGAGACTGAGCAGTT
This sequence comes from Engystomops pustulosus, assembly GCA_019512145.1. Taxonomy (NCBI): domain Eukaryota; kingdom Metazoa; phylum Chordata; class Amphibia; order Anura; family Leptodactylidae; genus Engystomops; species Engystomops pustulosus. The sequence continues at coordinate 114,328,115 of CM033644.1, read as the reverse complement.
TTCAAAGGGACCATGGTTTGGGATTAAAATGTGTTATTTAATTGAAAAAATGTCTTTGATAATTTGCAAACATCTCGACTTCTATTCTTCACTGCTCCGGCGTATATTATCTCCCGACAATTTAGCGATGTGAAGAACAGTGAAGATAGAATAAAATCATTGACACAGTGAACACAGTGAACACAGGATCATTTAAGAAGAAAACACAGTGCAGAACCACAGTGCCAGAATAGATTACAGATGTTCGGCACATCGCTTACTTGTGGGAGATACGCGCGGAACGGCGCGAACAAAATAGCATGTGAAGAACATATAATTGTGTGTGAAGAACACATGCAGATGTTTAAATACATCTGCAATGTGTTCTCACACATATATATTGTTCTTCACATGCTATTTTGTTCGCGCCGTTCCGCGCGTATCTCCGCAAGTAAGCAGATTGTGCCGAACATCTGTAATCTATCTGCACTGTGTTCTGCAGTGTTTTTATCTTAAATGACTTGTGGTCACTGTGTTCACTGTGTTCACTGTTTATTCTATTCTCACTGTTCTTCACTGTGTTTATTAATTAAATGATCGTTCGCGAGCAGGGGAAATAATGTTATTCTGGTCACCTAGCAACCCTTACGGTTTAAAAAGCATTGCACTCGCATTGCACTTGCAATGATTGCGAGGGCAATGCGTTTTGATACGTCCCCATAGATTGAATGGTGCGTGAAAAACGGCGCGTGAAACGCAAAAATAGAGCATGCTGCGATTTGACGCGCGTGCAAACGAACGCAAGCACGGCGTTTGAAAACCACGCAAATGGAGAAAAGACCCATGAATACAATGGGACAGGAGTGCAATGCAGTTCTGCGCGCTCAAATGCACGCGCAGAACCGCGCGTGAAAAACGCCAGTGTAGAAGGGGCCTTACTCAGTGTCATCTCATCTGGCATAGTAGTGTGCTTTGACTTGGTAGAAAATAGCATAGCAATAGGATAATGTTGTTTGGTTTTAAAAACTCAAAAAAAAACAAAAAAAAACACAAAAAAAAAACAAAAAACACAAAAAAAAACAAAAAAAGTTAAAAAAAAATAAAGTTATAACTCTCATTTTAAAAATGTTAACCCGAGGGTAGGGGTAGAGACGAGGGCGGGGACGTGGGCGTCCAACTACTGCAGGGTCAGAGGCCGTGGTCCTGGGCGGGGTGAGACAACCACTGCTGATGAGGGAGCAGGGGAACGCCGCAGAGCACACCCCAGGTTCATGTCTGAAGTTAACTGGGACTCGTGGGTAGAGCACTGTTGAGGCCAGAACAGTGCGAACAGGTGATGTCGTGGATTGTGACAATGCTTCGAGCAATTGTCCACCACAGTCAGTCTCCACGCAAGTCCACCCAGTCACCGAAATCGCCACTCCTCCAGCTCGCCACCTCACCTCCTCCCCCCAGTCTGCCCCTCCAGGAAAATTGGCATTTGAACCGGCATACTGAGGAACTGTTTCTGGACCCTTCCCACAGTCACAAACCATCTGTCCGGTTGCTGTGAGCAATTTTCCGATGCCAGTTTTCCACCAGTCACAGTCTGTGGGTGATTGTGACCTTCTGACGTAGTGGAAGTGTTGTAAAGAGGTGTCCGACGATGAGGAGACACGGTTGTCAGACAGTGGGGAAGTTGTTGTCAGGGCAGGAAGTCCGAGGGGGAGCACAGACTGAGGGATCGGAGGTGATGAGGGGTGACAGAACCCAAGCTGGGTTGAGAGGCGGGGTGAAACAGTGCTTCTGGACGGAGGAGAGTCTCGACCAGAAAGGTTGGAAGGGCAGAGGGTGGGGCCAGACGGAGAGGCAGGGCCAGAGCTGGTGCTCAGCGCCAAGGTCAACTAGTGAAGACTCCGTGGCGAGGCTCTTGCGGCGAGGGCTAGATCTTCAGAAGTCTGGAGGTTCTTTAAGGAAACACCGGATGACCGACGGACTGGGTGTGCACAAACTTTGCCAAAACCAGGCTCAGCAGGGGTTCCACCACTACAGCTTAACTCACCAGTATGCGCAGGCATATGAATGCTAAACACCCCACTCAGTGGCAACAAGCGTTCACCTCCGGCCGTGCCACCACTGCTCCTTCCTGTGTCAGCTGCTAGTCAGCCCCCCTGCCAGACCCCTGCCACAAAAACCCCATCGTCGCCTCCATCATGATCCTCCACAGCCATCCACCAGCGTTCAGTCTCCATACCCAGACGCTGAGCGGAACGCAAAATATAGTGAACCCACCCGCACGCCCAAGCCCTTAATTGCAACTCTCAGATTGCTTAGCCTGGAGATGCTGCCCTATGGCTAGTAGAGACCGGGCCTTCGCAACCTCATGGCGGCGGGCCGACCCCTCGGTATTCGGTCCCCAGCCGCCACTACTTTCCCGATGTGCCGTTCCTTCCCAGCCCTGCACCAGCACGTGTCAGACAACACAACCGTGCCTGACCAACGCCGTTTCTGACAAGGTCCACTGACCAGGACGTGGACGAGTGCTGCCGGGCAGGGCCACTATATATCGCTGACGGCACAGTTGGGTTAACTTGGTGGAGGCGGGACCGAGTCTGACCTGGGGCTGCTCATATTGCGGACGCCGGGATGGGGGGCCTACCTCGTCCAGTGTTTCAAGGCCTATAGCCTCCCTCCCTCCCCAAGACCTCCTCCACCTCCTCCTCCGAAAATACATCGTGGGCACGGCGCCATCATGTCGGGCTCTAGGCACAGCAGCAGTGCCGTCGCTAAGCGACAGCAGGGGTGCTCAAAACTGCTGAGCCTAGGGGACAAAAGGCACACCGCCCAAGAGCTATACAGGCATCACGGCGCAGACTGATCTGTGGCTGAACCTCAAGCCGGGAATGGTTGTGTGACAACGGCCGTAACCTGGTGGCGGCTGCAATCGGCAGACTGACACATGTGCCATGCCTGGCCCATGGTGTTAATCTGATAGTTCAGCGTTTCCTCTAAGACCCCAAAATCTGTCTGATTTGCTCACGAAGGTGCGCCGCATCTGTGCGCATTCAGGAAGTCCAGCCCAGATGCTGCCACTTCAGGGCAGCGCAGCGCCGCCCAAATGCCCGCTCCACCGACTGTGTGCGACGTGCCACGAGGTGGAATTCAACATGACCATGTTATCCAGAGTTTCCAGCAGGCAGAGCGATTTAGACTGCAGATGTCAACTTCCACCGAATGGTAGTCAGGTCAGTCGCTCCTCACAGTCTACAATGAGGAGTGGAGTGGATGTCTGAATCTGTCAGGTGCTGAGTAATTGATGGGTCACACAGATGGTCAAGTGCGATGTGCCGCCTCATCAGCCTCACACATCCGCTGCTTGGCCTGTTTTGAAAACTCTCTGGTCAGCATGACAGTACGGAAAGCTTTGGCTCGTACACAAGAGCACAGGGGAAGACTAAGCTTCCCTTTGTTGTAGCCAAGGCACCCTACGTCGTCTTCTCAGCGCATAGCGGAGGTAGGAGGTGGCGAGGGGAGGGGATGGAGGAGAGGAGGAGAATGTTGGCGAGGACACAAGAGGGGACCATTGTCGAGTCCTTACTGTGTTCAGCGTGTATGGGCAAGAAGAAGAGGAGTTGGAGGAGTAGGAGGAAGGATGGAAATGGACGTCAGGCCAGTGAGGGGAGTGAATGCTTACGCGTTGGTTACTCTGGCGCTTATGGCAATTCATGCTAGGCTGCCTACAGTGACACGCGCGTTCCAAGAAGCATTTATTCCAGCACCGCGATTACTGGGGTCGGTTCACTCTCGGACCCCAGCGGTACAAGCACAAATCTTCCCACCTCATCCGTGCAAGGAGGAAAGATGAGTGTGAGAATGCATGAATTCCCAGCAGGCCCCTGGTGCACAAGCATGAAACAGTAATTCCTTGTGACAGCGATTAGAGTCGGCAGAGGTGGTAGTTAATGTCGGGACAAGTGCGAGGGGAGAGAGAGTAGGAGCAGGCAGCTTGTCCAGCACTGGGCAGGGGTAGCTTACACAGGTTTTATGCAGCTTCATGGTCCACCCAGCAAGCGAAGTCACCTGTTCCCCAGTCTCGGACACGAGACTAGTAGGGCTGATCTTTACCAGAATAGAATGGTGAGGGAGTACGTAGCTGACCTACATCGTCCTAAATGATCACACAGCTCCATACAACTACTGTGGTTTCAAGATGGACATGTGGCACGACACTGGCGCTGTACGCCTTGGAGGGTCTTGCCTGCCCTGCCGTTAGCGTCTTGTCCGAGGGGGTTTTCAGTACAGTGGTGGCCTCATCACCGATAAGCGTACACGCCTGAGACTGACAGCGCTGACAGGTGACGTTATTTATTAAAATGAAATAAAGGCTGGATTTCTCAGAATTTCCAATCTCCACCAGGTTGAAGGAGTCAACCTGAATAAATTGATCCACTCCTCAGCCTCCAGTTTCCTCCTTCTCTCAGCTGTACAGTTAAAAGCAGAGGAAAGGAAAATGGCTATATTTTTTTGACAGGGCCCAATGGCTCTTGCTTATAGTACTTCATGCATTAATTTTTCTGGGGGCCACCTACCCGGTCCTCTGTTTGAAACAATTTTGTGTGAGTGACAAATACAGGCACTCAATCTATTCCATTTTACTGCAGGGCCACCTACATGCTCCTCTGGTTTTGAAACATTTTTGCGGACTGCACACATACAGGCACTCAATCATTCCATTTTACTGGAGGGCCACCGACCTACTGCTCCTCTGGTTTGAAAAAATTTTTGGGGAGGACTGCCACATACGGCACTCAATCTATTCCTTATGCCGCAGGGCCACCTACATGCTCCTTGGTTTGAAAATTTTGGGACTGCACATACAGGACTACTCAATCTATTCCCATTTTACGGAGGGGCACTACCTGAATTCTGGTTTGAAAAATTTTTGGGACTGCCACATACAGGCACTCAATCTATTCCATTTTTGGGGGGCCACCTACCCGGTCCTCTGTTTTAAAAAATTTTATTGGGGACTGCCACATACAGGCACTCAATCTATTCCATTTTACTGGAGGGCCCCCTACCTGCTCCTCTGGTTTTGAAAAAATTTTGGGACTGCCACATACAGACACTCAATCTATTCCATTTTACTGGAGGCACCTACCTGCCTCCTATGGTTTGAAAAATGTTTGGGACTGACCACATACAGGCACTATCCAATTAAATTGTCTCCATAGCAGCCTCCACACGTTGTATCCATTGCTACTCCAAAAGTCGTCCATTATAGCGGCCTCCATACATCGTCCCTTTATCAAACGAGGTGTGTCAGGCAGAAATTGGGTTGTTTTCATGGATTCCCATCAAAGTTGTTAACTTGTCGCCACCCTGCTGTGTATCCACAAAAATATACTGGCAAACTTTTTTTACCATTTAGGGATATTTAGTTTCAGCGCTTCTTGACGCATCTGTTTTAAGATTCCTACACCCGATAATTTTTTTCCTAAACTAGAAGAACGCTTGAACTTGATCTATACAAAAGGTTCTAGAAGTGCGTTGGGAGAAGTAGGCCTAGAGAGCCGGGGCTTGGCATGGCGAGAAAGCACTAGCCTGTGCAGCAGGATCGCCAAGCCCATGAAGAATCATGCGCATCTTGCGCATTCTGTTTACATCCCCTCACCCGCCATATCCCGAATCTAGATAGAACGTACATACTACACTTAAACTTGGTGCAGGCTGGGACCGAAGTCTGACATGGGGCTGGTCATATACTGCCGACGCAGAGAATTGGGGGCACTACCTCGGTCAAGGCCATAGGCCTACTACACCTCACTCCCACCACCTCTCCACCTCCTCCTCCTCCGAATTACCATCCGTGGCACCATGGCGCCATTCAGTCGGTTAGCTCTAGGCACAGCAGCAGTGCGTCGCATAAGCGACAGCCGGCGTGCTGAAACTGCTGAGCCCTAGGCGATAAAAGGCACACCGCCCAAGAGCTATTACAGGGCATTCAACATCAAAGTTGTTAACTTGTCGCCCCTGCGTTAATCCACAAAATATACTTGCAAACTTTTTACCATTCTAGGTGATATTATTCAGCGCTTCTTGAGCATCTGTTTACATTCCCCTCACCACGGCCATTATCCTAAACTTATAAAACGCTACTACACTTGATCTTATAACAAAGGTTCTTAGAAGTGCTGTTTGGGGAGTAGCCTAGAGGGACAGGGGCTGGGATTGGCGAAAAGCTAGCCTGGCTGCAGAGCGCCAGCTCATCCCAAGATCAAACTAACAATGTTGCTAGCACCTTTAATTCTACTCGAGTTCACTGCTCCAAATAATAATAATAATAATCTTATTTATATAGCGTCATCATATTCTGTTAGCGCTTTACAAATCATAGGAAACAAATACAAATGAATGTGAAACAGAGCACAACATTTGTATGGAACCAACAGGAGTAGTGAGGTCCCCTGCTCGCCAGAGCTTACGGGTTATGAAGTAAAAGATGAGGAGGGTAACACGAGGTAAAAGAATATTAATGGTTCAAGCCATTCTTCTTAGGGAATGAAAAAAATGATATAAATGGAATTGCTGGCGATTAACCACTCAGCCGTACATCTTATATACCAGGTCCAGGGTGAATGGGACTGCAGAGAAGTCTGTGGTGCCTGGTTGTTGCTGGATAACAGATGGCGGGAGGACGAACAGGAGGGTTAGTAGAAGAGTTAAAATTCATGCAGTTAATGAGTGTTATAGGCTTGCCTAAAGAAATGGGTTTTAAGAGCACGTTTGAAATCTTGGAGGTTAGGTATTAGTCTGATAGTCCGGGGCCGAGCATTCCATAGAATTTGGTTGCAAGCTTAGAGAAGTCTTGAGAGACGCGAGTGGGAAGGTCCGCACTAGGGTAGAGGTTAATCTAAGATCACGGAGGATTCTCAAGAGAACGGGTTGGGCATGGACTGAGATAAGAGAGGAGAGGTAGGGGGGTCTGCCAGCATTACTACGAATTTATGGATAGGGTTATTATTATTTTAAAATGTATTCGAAAGGAGACTGGCAGCCAGTGCACGAGAATGGCAGACATGGAAGCATACATGGTCCTCTCAAGATCAAAGAGCTGTGTCAGCAGAATTTTGGGTTGTTTTCATGGCTTCCATGTTAACTTTGTCGCCCCCCTGCTGTGTAATCCACAAAATATACTGGAAACTTTATATGTACCGATATTAGTTTGAGCGCTTTGCTCACCTCCTTTGGTCCTCTCTGACACCCATTGGTTTGAAGCCTGAGTCCAATTAGGGTTATGTCGCAATGCCATCTCTAGCCTGCTGCCGAATTGACTCGTAAGCAGTCCCTATAGTGTCGGGTCAATTATTGGATGTTTAGATGCATCTAGTTCATTCTGTCACTCTGTCATGGCCATGCGTTGCCCTAATTTTGGCAAATGGTGCGATATTAAGCAGTCCATCAAGAGGCATCCATGCATGATGCCCTGCTTGTTTCTGTCCATTTCCGTGGTGTTTATCATTTTTGAGGTTCCCAGGGTTTGCCAAGCTTCATGTGCAGAGCCTGGTCCCATGAAAAAAAGCTCGAGTCTCCCATGCTCAATGGGGGTTCGTTATTCGAGACGAGCAATCGAGCATCGGGAAAAGTTCAATCTAGAATAACGACTCCCAGCATTTAGTGTTCGCTCATCTCTAGTTGTAATTGTCTGCCAAAAAAATATATAAGAATATATGGAGAAACAGCAACAAGAGAAGAATAAGTTGAAAAAAATAATGAATAGTCAAGTTATCTAACGAGAAACGAAAGATAGATCTAAGTTAAAACCTCCAGGACCAGCCATTTTAGTTGCCAATTAAAAATCCAGAAGGATCTGTCAAAAGGAATTTTATGTCTGTCGCCTCCTCTTGCCCTTATGAATTTTTCAAGACCAAAGAACGAAAAGTAGAAACCTCCCCCGTATAGGATAGTGGCAAAATTGCTGGCTGCTCCGACATGTTACTTCAATGTTTTTGGAGCAATCCCGGAGGTGTTTGCAATAGTGTCTTCAATTTTCTTGTGGTGCATCTACATAGGATACATACATATTCAACATCTTGAGATAACATCAGAATACAAATGTAGAATCACTGATAAATGTTGTATGATGTGTGGTTGTGTCACTATTAAAGTGTTAAGATGATGGATTTCAACATTTTAAAAAGGATGTGCCGCGTCTCCTCACCTTTTTGAAGTCCATAGAAAAAAGTGCAACGTTTCGATTCACAATGAATCTTTGTCAAGCATGCTATGGATCCTGCACACTAGGACCCTGGGCTGTGTGCATCAAACAAACAGCTTTTGCTAAATAGATTGGTTGCTGTCTTTTTTCTTTTTTTGTGTGAAGTTTAGTAACTCCACCCACATCATATGGTCACTTGTTTTGACCCCGCCCACAGAATGGGGCCACTTTTGCAATTTTTTCCCGGTCCACTTTAAATTCCCAGTCCGCCCCTGCCTCATTTAATTATCATCATTACTATGAAGAGCAACTCCCTACAGACAATAAAGAACAACTTTCAGTTTTGGGGGGCTAGATTTGCCTGACAGGTTCCCATGGAGTTGGTCACAGCAGGAATTTCAAGGGCTTCTGACCGGAACATTGATAACTTTATATAAAGTATTTCTGTTTCCTCAGATATATCCCCCTCAGCCTCGTCGCTTGATAAACAGGTCTTTTTCAATTGTACTATGGTTAGTAAAAAGTAAATGACAAGAATTTTTTTTGCCCTTTACTGTTCCATTTTGAAGTCTTTTTTGCAGCCTAAAGCACATCATGGACCTCTAAAAGTTTAATGTACTCAGGCTTCAGCAAGCAAGCAGGTTAAGGGCAGGAAAGCCCCGCAATGGCCGTTTCCGGCGCTGGCCATATATCCTTCATGATCTCTTGGTGTGGAGGTGGTGTGAAGGGGAAAAGAATTACAATTACTGGCAGTTTGCATGCAATTGTGATTATTATTAAAACTGGCAAATGTCCCCTGATGAATGTCCCCCAATGTCTGGGTGTGGGGATCATACTATTTCCTACAAAAGATCGCTGGACCACTGTGTAAAATGCACACTTTTATACCTTTGTGACTGAGGATCATTGACCGGGTTGTGGCGGGGCTGCGCTGGCTTTCGTGTGACAGAAATGGGGGGGCAGGCCGTCGGAAGATCCGACTGATTCGGACTAAGCACGCATTTAACTTTCAAATTGCGTCACAGGATCAAGCACTTACATACTCTGGGAATAAGAAGGTGAACTCCGGCGATCCTGAGTGGGGAACCGACACATGCAGGATATCGGGTGCACGATCTTAGTGAATCGTGGCACAGTGCATGATCGTCGGACAATGCATTTTTGTGAACTCTGTAGGACTGGGTAAGTAAATTTGCCCCAATATATCATATTAAAGAATTGTGTATCTAAGTGCCAGGGTCCAGGAGATTTAGCCATTTGAAGTTAGTCACTGTCATGCAGTTTATAAATGGTCTTTCTGTGCAGGGCAGATGTGTAAATAGGATGTGTATAGCCATTTGGCAACGTTTGTGGTACACACCAGAGGAATGAGTACATCTGAAGAAAACAATACCTAAAGGTACCTACAATAAATAATTTTGTCTCTTATAATAATACAAAATGAATTAAAAAGTAATAAAAGTGTAAAACAAAATAAAAAAAAAGCAAATGAAAAGCTTCAATGATTCCCCGGTAGTGTTTTTTTTTACCCTGCAATGTCTTCAGGCATTAGACACAAGCGACAGCTGAGCTTAACTAGCAGTTCTGAGCTGATTGAAGTGGACAGAGAAGAAGCCAGAGTACGTGGATGTTTCACAGAAAGAATAGATATTCACCTACAGCAATAAAGAAAGCAGTGGGTACAACGGAAAAAATCAAATATGTTTTGCTTAATGCAAGCAGTCATTTAGAGTGCATGTGGGAAGGCTTATGAGACATGAAAAAAGTCAAAGTCATGTGAAATGTAAAAAAGAATAGTCTTTATGGTTAGATTGTTTTCTTCGCAGCCGTCTCCATAAGAACATGCTATTTAAAGGAACATTGAGGCTTTACCTAAATACACCAGCAGTAAGAAAAAAACAATGGCACCCCTTAACATGAGGGGAGAGGAAGACAAATTTCAATGAATGAAACTATACCAGTAAAATAAAATATAACTCTTTATTGTTGCAAGATATAATAAAATATAATAGTAAAAACATTTGTTAACACTCCAAATGAGGTGCTTTGGAGGTATGCGGTACAATGACACAGAAAGAGAGGCCGTCAAACCGGACAGACCTGGAGGAAATACAAGTAATAAATGTTTACAAACACTTATGGCAAGGAAAAGCAAGTGAAGTATAATGAAGTAATTTGGCATGTATATAGTATAGGAGAGAAAACAACTTGGTCCTATACTGAACCATATGTGGCCAACCAATGAACTACTTGTAGAACCTTACAGGTGAGGATAGTAAAGAGCTCCACTGCCCGTGATGATGGCAGCCCTGACACGCGTTTTGGCTCGGAATGAGCCTTCGTCTGGGGGTGCCGTCATCCCGATCAGAGGTGGGATATGAAGAACCATCTGCCCAATGAAATTTTTTTTTTTATATATACTTGTACAGCATCCTGTACTTGAATTGAGTCTCTTCATACTTACCCTGTTGTTCGTCTACACATCATTTTGCCTCTCGCCGCTTGTACATTTCACTATGTGCGCGTTCTGTCAAGTCACAGTGAAGTATCGTGATACCAGGCTCACGTGATCTCAGATCACGTGACCGGTCACCACATGACATACTACACCAGTGATGGCTAACCTATGACACGCGTAGCCATTTTCACTGACACGCGGCTGCCTGAGAGTTAAGTTTCATCCTACATGACCAGGTGCAGTAGCCGGGAGGCTGAGAGATTGCACTGAGCTTCCAGCACTCCCCCCTCCTCCCACGGGCCGGCCCCTCCCCATGTGTGAGCTGTGCCTAGTGTCTCCAGGCAGCACAGGTATCAGCATGGGACACAGCAGGAGAGGTGACCTGGCCATACACCCAGGAGACTCCTCTGCAGCTCCTGATAGTTGTGGTGGGGGGAGGATGGCAGCACAGACAGAGGCCACATCGCTGCTGCCTTGTGTGATGTCCCAGCAGCTGCCACCTCTACACTGACCATCTCCACAGCAGGGGCCAGGGAGGAGGTCCACTCCCATCATACAGTGAGTAAGGTCAGTGCACTGTATGATAGAAAACAGTCATCTGAGGTTGTGTGTCAGTGACGTACAAGCCCTGAAATAAATAATCAGCTATGACCTGTGAACTTTCATGACTGAAAGTTTGCAGGTTACTAAGCAATTCCACATGTGTCTGATTGTAACCGATCTATTATTATGTGCGATTTGCACATGGTATTAGATGATTGGGAAACCCCATATACTGCCATACTGTAGTATGGCAGTACATGGTAGGATCAATCAGACAACCTACGGTTAAAGTACCCTAGAAGTTAAATAATTATACATATTTGTTATTTAAACTATAAATATCACAAAATTATGTTTTTTTGTCAAGGTGACACACCACCCGAGTTATGGTCGTTTTTTTTTGGCGAATTTTGACACACCAAGCTCAAAAGGTTGCCCATCACTGTACTACACTATCGTTCAGTCCTGCGCCCACTACCACATGTCTCCAGTAGCGCGATTTAATTGGCCCGATGGTTCGTCAAATCCCACCTCTGACCAGGATGACGCCACCCCCAGACAAAGGCTCATTCTAAGCCAAAACGCGCGTCGGGGCTGCCGTCATCACGGGCAGTGTAGCTCTGCACTATCCTCACCGGTAAGGTTCTACAAGTAGTTCATTGGTTTTCCACATATGGTTCAGTATAGGACAAAGTACTTCATCTGCTTTTCCTTGCCATCAGTGTTTGTAAACATTTATTACTTGTATTTTTGTATTTCCTCCAAGTCTGTCCGGGTTGACGGCCTCTCTTTCTGTGTCACCATCATTGTACCGCATATCTCCAAAGCACCTAATTCGGGGTGTTAACAAATGTTTTTACTATTATATTTTATTATATCTTGCAACAATAAAGAGTTATATTTTTTTTACTGGTATAGTTTCATTCATTGAATGCTGTCTTCCTCTCCCCTCATGTTAAGGGGTACAATTGTTTTTTTCTAATATTATCCATGGAAGCACCAGACCTGGTGTGGCCACTAATATAGAGATGCCAGTATACAATGAATATTTGCCACAATAACCACGTACATACACATACATCTTTTTGGCATCTCTTATATATATACATATTCCTCCATATTACAACACAGAGTTGCTCAGCATGATGAGATTCAAATGAGTCAGCGGCTCCTGTGAAATGCCCTCCCAATCTGTAGTGTGACTCAGGACAGCTCAGGAACAACCGGCTGACAATGCAGAGAGGGAGGGTTTCAAATTATAATTCACAGAAATTATTCACTCATTTCAATACAATCATGCAGAGTAACTCTCTACAGTAAATCAGGTAAGGCTTTTGTTTTGGTTGGCTACATGTTCCTGGATAGGTTCCCTTTAACACCTTTGCACACCAGCTCTCCATACACAGCGGGTGTTGGCTGCTTAACACAGCTGACACTTGCCTGTAACTGCCGCAGGGAGGGGGGGGGGGGAATGATGTAATGATAAACTAACAATGTTAATAAAAGAAGGTTTGTAAGATATGCTTATATGTAAAGAATGAAAATTATACCCCTAAAGGGGGTGTGTAAGGTTTTCTAAAAATAGTAAAAAATCAAATAAAGAGGATTTAAAAAAAAAAAAAAAAAACTGTGGCATCTAACAGAACTGCTGCTGGGCAACACCGTCTTAGATGGCCGATCCCGCCTTCCACCATGACCTCATCAGAGGGCGCCGATCGGTTGCAATGGTAGCCTACATTCTCATGTAGGCCTGCCATGAATAGTGATCGATGCCAGGCTATTAGAGACCAGCAGTAAAATTAGCAGTATGAGCAGTCAGACCCTGCAGGATTAAACTACCCTACTATAAACATGTTAGGTATCGCCAATTCCCAAAATGCCCTTTCTATCACAATATAAAAAAGATAACTCCCGTCCGTGAACACAGTAATGGAAAATAATGCCCAAATGTTTGAATCACCACTTTTTCAACATTTTTCCATTCATAAATATTTGAATAAAAGTAATTATCAAACAGTCATGTGTATCCCAAATTGATATAAATTAAAAAAAAAATCCTGTAATGGTTAAGGAATTCATAGGGTGGACAACTGAAATGTTTAAAATGCATTTTCTGTACAGACATTTTCATAAAGGGGGTCTGAGGATCTTATCTCGGTACCTAATGGCAGTCAGGCAACCTCTGGTGAGCACATCGAGGGCTGTGCGGCCCTCCAAAGAAATGGCAACCCACACCATTACTGACCCACTGCCAAACCGGTCATGCTGAAGGATGTTGCAGGCAGCACATTGCTCTCCAAGGCGTCTGCAGACTCTTTCATGTCTGTCACATGTGCTCAATATGAACCTGCTTTCATCTGTGAAGAGCACAGTGCACCAGTGGCAAATTTTTCAATTGTGGCTTTCTCTGGCAAATCCCATGCATCCTGCACGGTGTTGGGCTTTGAGCACAACCCCCATCTGTGGACGTAGGTCCTCATTTTCTTACCATTTGTGCAGACAAATGCACATTTGTGGCCTGCTGGAGGTCATTTTGTAGTGCTCCTCCTTGGACAAAAGCAAGGTAGACGTCCTGCTGCTGGGTTGTTCTCCTCCTACTTGGCCCACCTACAGTCCCTTCACGTCTCCTGGTGTACTGGACTGTCTTCTGGTAGTGCCTCTAGACACTACGATGACAGACACAACAGACCTTCTGGCCACAGCTCGCATTGATGTGACATCCTAGATGAGCTGCACTACCTGAGCCACTTGTGCGGGTTGTAGAGTCCGTCTCATGCTACCACAAGTGTAAAAGCACCGCCAATGTTCAAAACTGACCAACACATCAGCCATAAAGCATAGGTACGGAGAAAAGGTTTGTGGTCCCCACCAGCAGAGCCACTTTATTGAGTGTGTCTTGCTTATTGCCAGTAATCTTCTTCTATTGTCTATTCTATATGCTCAACAGCATGTGAAATTGATTGTCTGTATTACTTCCTAAATGGACAGTTAGATTTCACAGAAGTTTGATTTCCTTGGGGTTATATTGTGCTGTCTAAGTGTTCCCTTTATTTTTTTGAGGGGCCCAATGTTTATACTGGCACAGCTTAATAAATGTGCACATTATACACATTTGTTGGGCCTATTGCCCACAAGTTTAAGGCGTGCAACAGGTATCAAACTAGCATTGTGTGCTTACTGGAAACTACGTCCCCCAACGACCATAAACCGTGACTTCAGTTCTGGTTTATAAGTGTTCGGCCCTAAGTCTCAGTCAGCAAGCAATCCCAGTTGCACTCATCACCTCGCTCATGGGCAATAGGCTTTAAAGTAATAGATATTTAAGCTAGAGGTATAATGAGAATGTCATTTTTAGTTAGAGGACAATTTTAAAAATATTGGCACACCCAAGTAAAAAAAAAAAAGGAATAGTATCGTAAATCTGGAGGGATTGTTACATTCACAATCTAGTTTTGGATGGGCAGGTGATGCACTGGTACATAGTATTCTTTCAGGCAAAGCAACTTTTTTTTTGGATTGCACTGCATTGGGAAAATACTGCTCTAGAACATTTTAGGGTACATTGCTTAAAGAAGACTTTCCTCCTATTATCTAAAAAACTTTAAAGGGATATTCCAGGAATCAGCATAATTCATTTACAAATGAGTCAGTAAAATATAAGCTAATATGTAATTCGTTATTTAAAATGTTGCTCCCCTTCGGAGAAAAGTGTTGTTGATATAGACTGTAATGAAAAATTTAAATGCTACTGGTCCTTTAATCAGTCCGTTAATCTCCTCCGTGCGGAGAAGACACAGGACAGAAGATGGCCGCTGGTCACATGTCCACATCACATGGCCTGCACCTGCCTGCGCAGGTCATGTGATCTTCACCATGTTTGGCTGTAGTCGGTTGGTTGCAGTGCATGCAGTATGGCCAGCGTTTTGGTGATGTGCCATTGTGGCACTTACACATCATTACTATGGTAACAGAGCAGGACAGTCTGTTACATCATCAGTGGGGGCAGGAAATAATAGGGAGGAGGAGTTACTGAGAACTAAAGGATCAAGGGACTTGTAGTTTCCAGTGGCAGCCATCTTGGTAATAACCGTGCCTACTTTAGAGAGCCCATAACATTTTGTGAATCATAAAATTAAACTATTTAAGCTCCATTTTGTGACTAATGACATTGAGTTTTGGAATATTAATTTATTTATAACATCATGGGTTTTTATATCAGACTTTCATATTCCCGGAATACCCCTTTAATCATTTTCTCTTGGTCTAGACAAGTAGGTACAATAATGGACATCTCTTCTGATTATAAAAGAAGCACATTTGGTCATCTGGACAAGATATGCAGTTTATAACACCAGACTTTTGATCCATTATGTGACTACTTCACAATGTTTGATAAGAAACAGTTATGGTTAAATGTCCCATTTCACATTTGTAACTGCCACAATTAAAATGGTTTTCTGAATTTCAAGAAAACTGGAGTGCATGGAACCCTTTCTATAACTTAATGGGGTGGAATCCCTATCCATTGGCATCCATAGTCTCAACCTAGGAGCATTCAAAACTTATTTTATGATTATGGGGTCCTCAGTAGTTTGGAAAGAGAACTGTGGCACTTGAATTTCCAATTATGATTACTGTGATTGGCGAGTCTGTACACACCCACAAATCACAGCAAGGAGGAGTGTCAGCTGTCAGCCAAAGCAGATCGTCCTGCATGGTGGCTCAGTGGTAAGCAAAATAGCCTTGCAGCACTGGGGTCCTGGGTTCGAGTCCCATCCAGGTCAACATCTGAAAAGAGTTCGTGTGTTCTCTCTGTGATTGTGTGGGTTTCCTCCCACACTCCAAAACATAGTGGTAAGTTGATTAGATTGTGAGCCCCATGGAAGCAGTGTCATTTGTGTGTGCTATATAAATAAAGGAATTATTATTATCCTGTTTCCCATTATTGTGGAGGAGGAGCAGAGGATCCTGTTCCCAGCTATGACAATTTACTTTGAGAGCTGCAACAATGTAAGTCGTGGTAAAGCAAACTCTCACCACTACATTCGGTAATGTCGTGATGCTTGTAAAAGTAAATAAACTTACCTTATGATTCTTTTCTGGTGGCAGCATTGGCTTGCCCGGGAATCCAGTTTTTCCATTTTGACTGTAATATGTGCTTTACATTGTTCTTTTTTAGCATCCTACTTGCAATGCAAAACACTGGCTTAGGCTACATTCCCACACATGTATGGGGGAGGAATATACGGCCGATATACGTCCCCCATACACTTCTATGGGCTCACGGCCCTGTACGGGAGCGGTGCGGTGCAGCACACGTGCGGCACCATACTGCTCCGTAGCCCGGGAAAAGATAGGACATGTCCTATCTTTTCCCGTAGTATGGCACTGTGGCCCATATGTTCCTATGGAGAGGGGCGGGGGTGAACCTGACAGATTTTGAATGCAGAGTTGTATTAAAATAAGTTGACAAATACAAAATTATATAATTATCTATGCTCTATGTGGAGCCATGCTTCATACGAACACTACAAAATGCCTTTTCAATAGAATATATGAACAAGGGAAAGCATCCCAAATCTATTTTTAATCTTTAGGATACATTTTAAGTGGTCAACATTTTCATCATCATGATTTTCATCATCAATGCTCTTTACCTAACATGTAAAGCTTACAAGCAGAGTAACAATAATGGTAGAATTGTTATCAGTGTTACAATTGAAAATGGACAATGCATCTAAAAGCAACATCCTCAAGATACGTCATTATTAGTGGATGAATAGTTAGGACAATAACTGCATTCATACAACATACTGTAGGGAATAGAAAGACTTGAAAAATACTTGCAAATGAACCAACGTAACAAAAGCGCCAGACATGCATACTTGCAGAGCAGAGTAACATGCCTTTCATTTTAAAAATGTCATTATCATTCTCATTAATGCTGATAAATAAATTTGCCCTTTTAGAATACACATACCAAATTTATTTGTGTAATATATATATATATATATATATATATATACACACACACACACATACCAACACGCACACATATATATATACACACATACATATTACAGACCAAAAGTTTGTACACAACGTCTCTTTCAAAAAGGTTGGGGATTTATTCAAAATTGAAGGTATACTGAACCAGATTGGTTACCACAACATCTTGCAGCGGCATGCTATTCCATATGGTTTGTGTTTAGTTGGGCCATCATTTATTTTTTAACAGGACAATGATCCCCAAACACACCTCCAGGCTGTGTAATGGCTATTTGACCAAGAAGGAGAGTGATGGGGTGCTACACCAGATGACCTGGCCTCCACAGTCACCAGATCTGAACCCAATCGAGATGGTTTGGGGTGATCTGGACTGCAATGTGAAGGCAAAAGGGCCAACAAGTGCTAAGCATCTTTAGGAATTCCTTAAAGACTTTTGGAAGACCAATTCAGGTGACTATCTCTTGAAGCTCATTAAGAGAATGCCAAGAGCAGGGGAGGCGTGGTCTGGCTGCCTAACTGCATGGACGTGTAGAGAGCCAGCTCCAGTGCTCTACTCCCTACAAAGAGACTATCCAAAGCAGAATACCAATACCAAGTTCTGGAAAAACAACACCCAACCATGCAAACTGACAGATTTTTATTTCTCACCACCCTCGGGCCTGACCAGCAGAATGCAAGACCCTCATCACTTCAACAACAGTTGAGAAGAAATGAGAAATCTATTGCCTCACCACAATCCAGCAGAAGATCTAGCTCGGCTCCTGCTTCCCCCTCGTCTGAAACATCAAAAGGGAGAACAATTCTGCAGGAATTCCAACAAGCATCTGCTGTGTCCTGGATCACATATCAGTAGGTATGAGAACACATTGGGGTAGATTTATCAAGTGTCTGAAAGTCAGAATATTTCCAGTTGCCCATGGCAACCAATCACGGCTCAGCTTTCATTTAACCAGAGCTCATGAATATTTTAAAGGGGAGCTGTGATTGGTTGCCATGGGCAAGTGATGAGACCCCTAGGCTGTCTGGTGTCCAGTACAAAGATCCAATAGAATTCTCTATTTAGTAGTTTTTTTGTGATGGTCACTCCCCCCCCCCCCCCCAACTGGTTTACTGACTTTTTCAATGCCTGTCCACCTGAGGTCAGTAACATTCCCCTTCATGAATATCCCTGAAATGACATGCGAGACACGACACATTGACGGAAAAAATTGTTACATCTGTGATGTGCCGTCTAATGAGTCTTCACAGGACAAATCCTGCAGCCTAAATATTGAACCCAACATTTAATACAGGCTGCTAGGGAAATCACTTAAGAAGTGTTAAATTAATACAATTTTTTATGTTAGAAGTGGTTTGTGTAGTATAAGACGTGAACGTATTTCCTTGGTATATTTGATCACATGATTTACATTTTCTATCTGGGGCTGGTATGTCACTTGTAAACAAGCTGGGGGATAAGATGGTTCCCAAGGTGGTCCTAGGTGAGATTGATTGGGAGTTCTATTCAAATACAGTATGTTTAGAGAGAGAGTCATGTTAGATCGGGACTAAGGCGCTCAGCCGAAACGCGTTGATCGTAACTCTGTGTTTTACCCAATGTAATTTGCTATGCTGTATCACAAATAAAGAATTGGATTTTATAAAACCCAGGTACCTCCACTGGAGTTTTTTCACTTTTTCTGCTGCTAATGCCTTTGCCTTGGGCACTCCGAGCACGACTGACCGGTCTCCAATCAGGTGGGAGAAGTTTGTGCTGACTAATCTGTGACTTTGAGTTGTGTGAAGCTTAAAGAGGTGTTCAAGAGCATTTAATGATCCACTTTCTGGGTATACACAGTTAAGATGGACATACTGGTGTTGAGTCAATCAAATGGATTTACAATTTCTGAATGCTGCAATAAAGCAGCAGCCATCTTCAATGAAGATGCACCAATGTGTTCCTTGACCAAAGACTGCTCTGCTTTTAAAGTACAGCTGTTTAAACACCATGAAAGGGAACTACGTATTTGGTGGGACTTTACAGACGTACATTGAAATGAAAATGATCCCCCATGGACTGTGAATTAAAAAGATCCTTACTATCATCTACAGCAGTGGTTCTCAACCTGTGGGTCGGGACCCCAGCGGGGGTCGAACGACCAAAACCAGGGGTCGCCTAAAGCCATCAGAGCCGAAATTTTACTGCAAGTTGCATAGTTTGGGGTCACCACAGCATGAGGAACTGTATTGCGGAGTCACAGCATTAGAAAGGTTGAGAACCACTGATCTACAGTGACAAGTTCATGGCTGAGTGAAATGACTTACTTTGTGAATGTTCAGACAAGTTAATGAATCTAATCGTACAATATGAACATGATTTGCTAAAAGGACATTGAAACATAGATAGAAGATGTGAAAAGAGCAATGTTGGATAGTAAACCCACAATGGATATGGACACTATTATGTCAGATATTAAAACCAAATTTGGGGATTTAGAGAATATAATAGTAGAAATTCCAAAGGGATGTCATGGAGTGTGAAAATAATAAAGTTTATGATTGGAAAGACCGTGTTAGATCATACGGCAGTACAGGATTGAGGTTAATTTTAAGAAAACGCCGTAATAATTCCAAAAGAAAGTCTTGTTCCAAAGTAAGTTTTTCTGACACGCAAGAAAGCTCATCTGCTAGTTATTCAGGGGAGAATGTCCCCTCGGGAATGCCAAAGCATGGACATAACAGCCACAGCCACACGTTCCACAAGGGCCAAATGTTTAAAAAAAACGGGGTAGGAGGGCTGGAAGAGAACATAACAAATATCTGTGTTAAATAATGGGTTAAGTTTTTCTCCAACCCAGGATTTTAATCTCTTTAATACCATATTAGATGTTAACAAATTTGCATGCAATCTTACTGTAAAAAACATTTCTCTGGTATAACTAACCCTGTTGATGAGGTTATTTTGTATGAACAAGTAGATGAACATAGCAATATACAGAATATCCTATTAGACAATGAAGTTTACGTAGATATCAGATATCAAGACAATGGGGCAGATTTATCAAGCTGTCTTAAAGTCAGAATATTTCTAGTTGCCCATGGGCATGATTGGTTGCCATGGACAACTAGAAACTAGCCCAGGATGATGATTTAGTCCCTAGAACCTTCCGAGCCAGCAATCCAGGCTTCTATCCTTTGTCATCCTGAACGGGTGAATTGGATAAATTCCAGGAGCTGGTTGAAAGGGATCTAACAACCCTCAGCCAATGTAGGCAAAATTTACGACAGAACTAACCTCACAAAACAAGAACATATGGCTATTCAATCACTTAAAAATAATAAGGTCCTAATGGTAAGGTCCGCAGATAAGGGGGGGGGGGGGGTCTGTGGTAGTCATGAACTTGAGTCATGAAGTTGAATTTGAATGTTTTAGATGATAAACTGACTTACTGCAGACTCCCCCTCAACCCTACAAAATCTTGTACCATTGCACTAAAATGCCTACTGGAAATGGGACTCCAAATGGGAGCAATAAACATGAAATTGAGGGACACCCTTATCCCTGACTGTCCCATTACCCCCATTTTTCACTCTCTCCCAAAGATCCATAAAGGGCTATTCCCCTCTCCCCTATTGTGGCGGGGATTGGATTTTTGGGAGAGAAAGTAACCCCTAGCTACCTTAGAGATACCCAACATTTGTTGCAGACCATTAAAAAGATTGGGATAATGGATGGTTGTAGTTTAACGACCAGCGATGTGGTGGCACTATATTCCTCTTTTCCCCACCATTTGGGCATTAGTTTTTTGGAAAGACATTTACACTGCTACAGTACATATAGCCCTGCCTTAAAAAAATTTATTGTTATGGTCACAAAATTTCTGTTGGAGAATAATTTTTTATGTTTGATGGAGAGTACTATTTGCAAGTGAGGGGGGGCCCTCTATGGGAGCCAAATTTTCCCCCTCACTTGCAAATATTTACATGATAGGATTTACATGATAGTGGGTTTATAGGGGTTGGAAGATCCTATCAAATGGGTTGGTAGATTTATTGATGATCTCATATGGATTTGGAAAGGTACTAAGCAGGAATTCCAAACATTCATGTGCTTCATAAGTGACAACAACATGAATCTCAAGTTTACATATGATTTTGGTGATTCTAGTTCAATTTTCTTGGACGTCAAACTTCAAATTATAGGAGATGTAATCGAAATATAACTAAATTCTATTTTCCAACTCATGCCACCCTAAACATGTAACAAGAAATATCCCCTGTGGGGAATTTATTAGAATTAAAAGGAACTGTTCCAATAAGTCCCGCTTCGTAGAAGAAGCCCGTCTGGTGGAAAGAAAGAGATTGAGAGAAAGAGGGTATAATACCAAAACGATTACATCATAAAGTTCAAAGTAAACCGAGATCATCATTGTTGGTCCCCATAAATGATACATCATATGCTACATGCTATACTAAGCCTAAACCTGCCACTTTTGTAAGCCAGTACAGTAGACAATTCAATGAGATTAAACAAATCATCAGAAGGTATTTACCTATATTATCTAAGGACAAAGATTTACATAACGTAGTGTAACAAGGAATTAGGTGCTCCTAGAAGAGGTACCACCTTGGGAACCATCTTATCCCCCAGCTTGTTTAAAAGTGACATACCAGCCCCGTATAGACCCACAGGCTAGACCATCCAGGTTGCCACAAATGTGGCCATAGAAAATGTAAATCATGTGATCAAATATACCAAAGAAATACGTTCACGTCTTATACTACACAAACCACATTCAACATAAAAAATGTTATTAATTGTAACACGTCTTACATGATTGACCTGTATTAAATCTCGGATTCACTATGTAGGCTGCAGGATTTGTCCTGTGAAGACTCATTAGACGGCACATCACAGATGTAACATATTTTTCCGTCAATGTGTCATCTCTCAAACGTCATTCAGGGACATACATGAAGGGGTTGTTACTGACCTCAGATGGACAGGCATTGAAAAAAAATCAGTAAACAGTTAAGGGGGTTTTTTTTTTTCTCGGGGGGGGGGGGGGGGGGGGGTTGACCATCACAAAAACTACTAATAGAGAATATTGGATTTTGTACTGGACCCCCGACAGCCTAGGGGTCTAAATGCACGACATGATCTCATCACAAGTTACTGAGGTGTGAACTGTTACATAAATGTTCATCTTGATTACATCTTGGAATACTACCGTTATCTTTTTTTCCTACTGTATACATCCACCTTTATTTTTGATATCATTAATATTTCATTGTATTATATGTCTTCACATATCTGTGTATTGCAGTGCCATATTGTCTATTCCACCTATGTTAAATAAGCATTGGTCATGGTCTTTTAAGAGTTAATGTTTTAGTTTCATGTCTTTTCTCCTCCCACTAAAACCAGGTGAGATTGATTGGGAGTTCTATTTAAATCTATATTTAAGGCGCTCAGCTGAAACGTGTCGATCGCAAATAAAGAATTGGATTTTAGAAGACCCAGGTACCTCCGCTAGAGTTTTTTCACTTTTTCTGCTGCTATTGCCTTGGGCAATCTGAGCACGGCTGACCAGTCTCTAATCAGGTGGGAGAAGTTTGAGCTGACTAATCTGTGAATTTGAGTTGTATTGAATTTTATTTAAGCCACTTTTGATATTACAGGCAGTCCCCGGGTTACATACAAGATAGGGTCTGTAGGTTTGTGCTTAAGTTGAGTTTGTATGTCAGTCGGAACTGTCAAATAAATAGGTAGACGGAGCAGCACTGTGGATAACCGGATTAAATCCATTGTGGGTGCAGGCTTCAAGGAACTGACTCAGGATCTCATATGCATACAAACTCCAAGGAAGTAAGCAGCACTCCAAGATAAATAGTGAATGTTTATTCCACTAGTGGTAAGAGCTACGTTTCGGCTGACTCTATGCAGCCATTCTCAAGCATAGTGAAACAGTGATACAGGGCGGGTTTAAATCCCGGAAATCAGTCGGAACTGTATATTTTATCATTTTTTGGTCTTTGTGACAATTGATTTTAAAAATGTTGGGTTGTCATAAGAATCAATATTAACACTAAAGCTTCTTTACAGACACAATTGATAACTGTTACAGCTGATCATTGTAGCCTAGGACTAAAGTACAATAAATTACCAATATCCAGGGGTCCGTTTGTAACTAGGGGTCGTATGCAAGTCGAGTGTTCTTAAGTAGGGGACCGCCTGTACTGGTATTTGAGGAAAAGCGTACATTAGAGACGCATTCCAAAGGTGACTGAAGGCATCCAGCTGGGAAATTGTAATTGTTCCGTCTAGAAAGAAGAAAGATTCCACCTTCGCATTGGTTCGGGTAATGAACACATCTTTCTCTGGGGTCCCCCATTTCTATGTTAATTGCAGAAAGATTTCATCGTTCAAACACCATTCATTCTGGTTGATTGTATTTCTCCTTATAAAGTCTGCTATTTTGTTTTCTTCCCCTTTTAACTTGTTTCGGAGTACCCGCTGACTTTAGAAAATTTTAGCAGTTTTCTGCTGCTCCCACGCTAATGGCGGGAGCAGGACCCGGTCTCCAGGTGTCAGAAGCACCCGGAGACCCTAGGGAAAAGGGAGCCTCATGGGGAACATATAAAGTAAAAACACACACACAAAAATGAACCTGTTCACGCTACTTGCATTTTGGACGCCACCCTGTCGCAACGTCAGCCGACACCCCTTCGATGACATCACAGGACCAATCTGATTAGACTGGCTAGTGACAGCGATCAGTGACAATTTTTGGGCAGATCTTACAGAGCCCAACGCTCTCCAACATCTCTATTTTGTGTTTGATGATGTTGGAGAGAGTTCTGCTAGTGATCCTTTTACAGTACCCGAAAACACACGATTACCACCCATTGTCCATTTTCCCTATCCCCCACAACCGCACAATCAGTAAGTGTGAGGGGTGGATTTGTCAAACCAGGTACTTCAGCCATATAACGCCATGCGGAAGTCGAGGGTGTGGTACAAGAAGCTGGGTGTGCAGATCATACAGATAACACTATATAATGCTTACATGTTACATCAATGTGCAGGCCTGAAATTTCTAGAAGTGGTAGTCAAGCAGTTAACTTTTAGAGACCAGGAAGGGGGGGAGTGCTAGTACGTCTGGAAGCAAGGCCACATCACGCATTGTTCCAGCTCTTTCCAGGAGAAGTTCCCGAAAACTACCAGAAAGGGAAGGACACAAAAGAGGTGCAGGGTGTGCTCCAAAAGTAACTTAAAAAAAACCAAACCATATACCAGTGTGACATGTGCCCCGAGAAACCAGGGTTATGTATGAAAGATTGTGTATATTAGTGCCACATATGTGGTGTTGCCGTACCCGGGAGAACCGACATGTTTTTTGGGGTCTTTGTCTTTAAGCTGGGCACAAGATGACATAATGGATATTCTGTACAATGCATTATCCATTATGCTTCATCTTTGGTGTCCACCTGAGATCTTTGGTGTCCACCCCTAGATTAATTCATGGAGGTGTGTTGTTTTTTTTTTTAAATGTCTGTGCTCTAAATGCCATTCTCTTCCGAGCCCTGCCGCGTCTCTATCTTGTAGATTAGTGCCACGTGCCAGGGAGACCCTACATGACAATGTTTGGGGTGTTTGTCTCCAGTGGCATGCATTCCAATTTTTGTTACATTTGAGCCAGGATCCTATGGGTTAAAATGCTCATACAACCTAAATAAATTCTTTGAGGGTTGCCCTTTCCTAAAATGGGGTCACTACTTGGGGTTTCTATTGTACTGGTACCTCAGGGGAACCCTAACACCTGTCTAGTGAAAATGGTGCTCGAAAAGCTAAATTTTGCTTGTTGCTTCCCAGGCCTGCAGTGTCCCTAGCCTATAGACTATTGCTACACATTGGTTATTGCCATACCCATAATAACCCACAGAATGATTTTGGGAGTGTTTATCCAGAGTGGCATGAGTTGGGCTGAATACATTTCTTTCTACTATGACACATTTGAGAAAACAATGCAATTTTTACACTGCCCCCCCCACACTTTGTATTACATTTGGGCCAGCATCTCACGGGTTAAAATGCTCATACAACCCTACATACATTCTTTGAGGGGTGCCCTTTCCTAAAAAGGGTACTACTCAGGGGTTTCTACTGCAGTGGTACCTCAGGGACACCCCAACACCTGTCTAGCGACATGGGTGCTCCAAAAGCAGAATTTTGCTACTTCCCTTCTCTGCCCTGCTGTGTGCCCAGCCTGTCAATTATTGGCACGTGTGGTATTTTCGTACTCGGGACAACCTGCAGAATGATTTTTGGGTTTTTTATCTAAAGTGGCATGAGGTGGGCACAATATATTAGCCACTAAAATTACATTTTTGAGATAAATGCAATTTTTACTATGCACCATTTAATTTGCATTAGATTTTGACCAGCATCCTGGGGGTTAATATGCTCACCACACCCACAGATAAGTTATTTGAGGGGTCTAGTTTCCAAAATGGTATAATTTCTCAGGGGTTTTTGTTGCATTGGTACCTCACAGGCTCTGCGAAAATGACATGGCACTCCAAATCCAAACGTGTGAAAACAGAGCTCCAAAAGCAAAATTTTGCTCCTTCCCTTCACAGCCCTGCTTTGTGCCCAGCCTGTCAATTATTGGCACGTGTGGTATTTTCATACTCGGGACAACCTGTAGAATGATTTTTGTTTTTTTTTAATCTGAAGTGGCATGAGGTGGGCACAATATATTAGGCACTAAAATTACATTGAGATAAACACAATTTTTACTATGCACCATTTACTTTGCATTAGATTTTTACCAGCATGTTGGGGGTTAAAATGCTAACTACAGCCCTAGATAAATTCTTTGAGGGGTCTAGTTTCCTAAATGGTGACATCTTTGGGGGTTTTCTATTGTACTGTTACTTCAGGGGCTCTTCAAGTACACTGTGGCACCACTAAAAATTTGTAGTCAAATATCCAATAGCACTAATTCTGTTCTGGACATCGCTGTGTGACAAAACAGCAGTTGACATCCACATGTCTGGTATTGCCGTACTCGGAAGAAGCAGGGCAAATTCCTCAAATTCCTTCTGAATGTGTCTATTTTGATGTCTAATCTTATTCAAAAATGTAAACTTCAAAATGTTCAATCCATTTTTGTTTGCTTCCAGAGAAAGAATTAAAGGGTTAACAGACTTCCAAAATGCTGATTTGAATAGTTTGAGATGTTAAATTCATAAAATGGTGTTACTTGTGGGGGTATATAGTACATAAGCCTTTATAGGGCGCTTCCAAACTGAATTGATCACCAAAAATTTAGCATTTTTTTTCAAACTCTTGAAAATCTGAGAAGTTGCTACTAAAAATTGAAACCTTCTCACATCTGTAAAAAAAAATGATACTACTAACATAAACTACAATGTCTCACAATAAAACAATCTCAAAATCACAGGGATATCTTAAAGTGTTGAAAAGTTATTGCCACAGGAAGATACACTGACTCCAATGAACCGACTGAATACAGGCTGTTAACGGACTTGAAATATTCATTGCTGCCCTTATGGAGCAGATGTTTTTTCTCTTGAAATTTCTTTATCTGATGGATCAACTTGAATTATTTGAGAGCGTTGAGTTAAGACAGGAAATGTAGTCGTCCTGCTGGGAATTAGATTTGATTTGGCCCAATTTATGATCCATACCAATCCATAAATTGGGGTTTGACAATAGTGAGGTTTCTGTGCTGGACCAACTTCTGTTCTGTACATGCTATTATTAAGAGATCATCTAGATATGAGACTATGACGACTTCCTTTGTCCTCAGACCACTATCTCTATTAAGATCTTCGAGAAAGTTCTTGGAGCTGATGAAAATCTCCTTTAGGTGTGAGTACAGCAAACCTGGGGAACCTCTGGGATGACTCTTATATAGGCACATGGTAGTATGCATCTTGAAGGTCAATCGTGCATGTATATGCCTCTGAATGAATTTCTGTGATTGCCGAACTCACCGACTCCAGCTTGAACTTCCTAAACAAAACATACTCCTTTAAGTGTTTTAAGTTGCAGATCATCCTGTTTCTGTTAGCGGAACCAGTTTTAATATTTTTTGAATAGGGGTTTATTTTGTATTTTTGTTGATTATCAACGTTTCACTTAACATTTGGACCTGATGGACCTTTGGTTTTGGTAGGTACTGTGGTTAAATGTATCGTAGTAGATAAAGTTGCAAAAAGACCCGTCAAAGTAAGCACAACTGATAAAAAGTACATGGGCACCCAAGTATGTGGAGTAAATACTGCATATTCAGCTGCCTAACTATACTACAGGCATGCAAATATAAGAACTTCAGAATATAACAATGGTAGAAGGTGGTCTGCTGTGTATAATTTTTATGTAGATTGATTTAAAATCAAAGTAGATTGTAACAGAAACGATTTTGCATTAACCAGAAAATTATCAGTATTGAAAGTATCGAGTCTTAGGGATCTAACTGTCTAGTCACATCTTTCAGGTCAGGAGAACCCGGCCTATCTGGGGCATGTGCTGTTATCACGATGTATCAATATGTCAACTCAAACAAACCAATTAGTTACCATTATGAATAAATGTGATGTGTCATGGCACAGCCAACTGTGTTAACTGCTTGTTTGAGTTTTTACCAAATGTAAAGAAAATATAAGGCCTCATGCACAAAAACATATGTCTACGGCCAGCGAGTTCTTTAACCCTCCATAGGGAGCCGTGCAGCACATTCGGCTACAGTGCATTCCCAATCTTTTTTCTGGAGATGGCACAGTAGGGTGTGAGTTCACTGTACCGTGCCATGCACAAAGAACTTCTACGGCGATCATATGCTAGTTGCCCGCCATATAGATATGTGTGCATGAGGCTTAAAGATGTAAAACATAGTCCAATACTCACATTATTTAGCCAAGAGTAAATGGTCAGTGACTTCTACTAGACATGGTCTTCAAAGACATTGTAAGACATGGGATATTAAACAAATGTAGATATTTAATTGTACAAAACTACAAATACTGAACACGTTTTAGAAGTTTAGATGTTAGAAACAAACATCCTCAGAACAGATTCCCAGGCTCCCATTACAAAATCATGGCCATCCCAAATATATATGAAAGAATTCTGACAGGTCAAAATGAGGTTTGTTTTTTTTCTCTCAATGCAAGGATAATTCTACAGACTTTGCTTGCAATCAAAAATTTCAGAAAAAAAATACTGCGGCAGTGTGAACAGAGCCTAAAAAATGGCTAATTTTTCCATTTGGTGCATCTAGGTTATGTTACTTTATGGTGATCAGTTCAAATGGGGCATAGAAATGAAAGTGTCAAATATTTCATAACATATCTGTTCTTTGCCTTCGTTATTAGCATTGTACGATCTTATGCAACAATCCATCCAGGGAAAGTCACCTAAAATTACAATAAAAAAAGAATATCGTAATCATTTAATAAAAGTTGTGAAACATTTGTTATTTCTTAAAGCAGTGGCAGGTGTTACCAGAGATGGAAAAACAATATTGAACATATAAGAGGGCAACACTATAGTTTAGATCTAGCATGAGTGGAAAAGTGTTACTGGTTTAGAGAAATATGCAAATATGTTTACCAGGATGGGAGAAGGAAATATCACCGCTTTTGGCATACTGGAAAACATATTTACTTATTTCCCAGAATCCCTCTGTGGAGAATCAATGGTTCTAAGTCTCCACACCCCTGAAAGGCGGTCTTAATTAGCAAAGTCTTCATGAGGAGAGCTCTTACATCCGACTCTGGTATACAGAAAGAAATATATTGCAAAAAGCACTTACTCATCTGTTTTTCTGGTGGACACAATACATTCATGATCTCATGAAGTCTTTCTTGAAGGTTACTATCCATGAGTATATCTGAGGGAGGAATCCTAAAGAATTGTTCCTATATTGGCACAGCACAAAATACATTTTTTTTAGCATACAGTTAATGAAAATACTTAGGTTTATGGTATTGATAGTTTATTAATACACAGAAAGTGTCTGTAAATTCTAGTTAATACAACAGAAAAGCACCAAAACGGGGCTTTAGAGGCATGAACATCATCTTTATTTTGTAAGGATCCCTTGAAGAAAATTAGTTCACTAAATACATCTGAATGTAGTTTATTATAAGACATGCAATTATTTCTCCATGTCCCATCCAGATGAATAAGAAAGTGACTTAATCCTTACTGCATGGGCTCTTCTTTCTTGCATGAGTTATCTTATAGGCATCATGTGTTATTCCAATCTTGAGTGATAGCAACAGATAAGACCATTATTGACACTATTCACACTCCTGGCCTTAAGGCTTAGGAAGAAAATGCAGCCAACATAATTGAACACTTGACCAATGTCTCAGGGCAGCTCCTTACAAAGAAAGTGTCTGAGGTCACCACAGTGAATTAAAAAAAGGTAAACTAGACCAGGGAACCGATTGGCCAGTTTGAGACCACTAAATCACCGGCATGCCATTATGCAGCTGAATATTGGGGCCCTATTTAAAGAGAACCTGTAATTTTAGTGAAAATTAGCTCCAAAGACAGCTAAATTACACCTGCATTGCAAAGATACCTTTGTGGGGGCTGAGGAGTGATTGAGCAGTCCAGACAAGACAACCTCAAGGTTGATTTGTTGGAGTTCAACACCTGGTACAGTTGACCAGTGTGCTAATGCCTGCGCACCTCTACAGGAACAGAGAAAGCACGAGAGATCACCAACAATAAAGAATAAGCAAGAATCGAGGGTGCATCTTTCATTCACTTCTATGAGTTCTGCAGTCTGGCTGATACTTTATGGATCAGACTATGAGCTTCCTGCTCCAACGGTTATTAGCCTTCATTAGAAAAGGAATATATAGCTCTTTACAGAACTGGTGACACAAAACTATTTTTCTATTTTATGCTACTTTCATACAAAACTGACAGTGTAAAGTGAGATCCATTTTCGTGCAGGTGACAGAAGAAAAGACTGTGGCTCAGGCAGTTGTTCATACATGGGGGTGTGGAAACCATGGCTGTGTGTATGAGCCCACAGAAATACATTGGGATATGAACAAGTAGTTGAAGGAATAGCTAGCACACAGCCAGAAAATGTTGTTCACGAGCCCTCAGTTTGTATAATTAATGTAACAGAAAATTAATGGAAATCTACCATCAAAATCAAGCATGGATAAACCAGGGACAAATTATATGTGTTATCCATGGCTTCTTTCCATCTAAAATACCCTTTTAAAATTATACTTATGCGCCCTAGGGGTTCTTGGGGTATCCAGAGCCCCTCAGTGCTGTAGAGGCACAAGCTGTTACGAAAGTGCAGGGGGAGGGGAGACCTTTTCTGCTCATTGTAACAGCCTGTAAAAAGACATCAAGCCCCTAATGCTTATAACCATAATTTTTAAAGATTTAGAAGGAAGGAGGTCAATGATAACAAATATAAGAAGCACAGTCATGTTGCCTGGTTCTATGAGTAAGTGCCCCTGGTTTGTTATGCTTGGTTTTAATGGTAGATCAGATTTGAATGAAAGTTCCTACAAATGCTGAAACATGGGCAGTATAGAATACTGTACAAAGAATGGATGTGGGCTACAGATTTGTTATATAGTTTACATGTAGTGGGGCCAAGATATTATCGCAAATAGAAGTTAACAGTATTAGAAAGTCATACTCACAGAATGTTGCCATAAATAAGCATTAAGAGATCCAGTTTCATCTTCAAGAGTGAAATTCATAACAAAGAGATGTCTTAAGAGTTCAACACCCAAAGCTAATATAGGAGAAATATATCAAAATTATAAATTATTATATCATTTTCAGAGCCCTTTTTCATGATTTTCAATGTTATACTATTTACTCGGTAGCCAACAACTACATATACTGTTCATCAGAGTTGGTGCCATAATGGCTTAGTAAATTCTAAAAACAACATTGGGAGATTGTGAAATTTGGAAATACAGTTTACATATACAGGGGTATAAAAGACTACAATACCCAATATCTCATGAATAAAATCTTTATTAGACGAATGAGTTTACTATTCGACAGCTATTTTAACCCCTTTAAGACGCAGCCAGTTTGTAGTTTAAGGCTCAGCCCCATTTTGTGAAATCTGGCATGTGTCGCTTTATATGGTTATAACTTTTGAACACTTTAACTTACCAAACGTGATTTTGAGATTTAATATTTTAATTAATAAATGCAAAGCTAAAATTTCCCATATGCCTGCTTTATGGTTTCATAATTTTTTAGATGTCTGGATATTTTATTTTTATGTGCAAATAGAATCTTGTTTTTTTTTGTATTTTCAAGGAGCTTTAATTAAGTTTAATTAACTTTTTTTGGGAATCCTTTTTGTTTTTAATGGGCTTTGAAATATATAATATTAGAAAGCCACTATATATCACTCCATTTTTTTGAATCTGCACCACTTAAATTTTTTGAAAAAGCTTTAAAGAGGACCTGTCACCCAGAAATTTGTCACCGATAACACCTCTATCTAACACCGCCGCGGAGAACATTACAAACTAGGGAGCGGTCCGAGGTACTGCCTCTTCCCCGGACAGCCGCGCTCCTAGTACCAAATTCCTGGGTGACGGGTCCTCTTTAAGGAACATTGTTAACCCTTAGAGACCCTTAAAACAAAAAAGAAGTACAATTTTGAATGGCCCAGTTTTGTCATTAATATATTCATTTAGCCCTATCATTTACACATTGACAAAAGATAAAGAGAAAACACTTCTTAAAATTTGTTGATTAATTCCTTCCGTGACACCCCACATGTGGATGGCATGTGGGTGAAGACGAAAAGGAGAGTCATGCAGCAGACAATTTTTCCCTATAGGATGTAATTATTTTAGTTGGTACTTGGATGCACTTTTGTGAGCTATAAAATATTTATTTTTCCGCTAATGCTGCCATGTGAAGGCTTATTTTTTGAGGGATGAGATGCATTTTTCAGCAATAATATTTTGGGGTGTCTTAGACCCTATTGCTGAAAATGTATTAAAGGGAAAACTACCATCAAAATCCAGCATAATAAACCAGGGAAACTTACTCATAGATCCAGTATCTGTGACTGTGGTAATCTTCTTATATGTGTTATCCATGGCCTCCTATCTAAAATAAACTTTTAAAATAATCCTAACCAGCCTGTGGGGCTACCTTAGCCTGCCAGTAATTTGGCTTTACAGGCAGTTACACTCGTTCCCTGGAATACAGCAGGAAGTGCTCACTGCACAAGTGCTCAGGAAGCAGAGCGGAGGATGATGATACAGTGTAATAGCCTATAAAGTTAGATCACGGAGGGGCTAGAGTAGCCTCTTAGGCTCATTAGCATCATTTTAAGAGTTGAGTTTAGAAAGAAGGAGGGCATGGATAACAAATAGAAGAAGGTTACTACAGTTATGGTGTCTGGATCTGGATGAGTAAGTTTAGCTAACTTTTGGGGGTCAGGGTTATAGAAAATATAATGGACACGGAGATACCTTATATGTGGGGTTTGTGTGTTGATTTTCGCTTTTTTATGTTACATATTAGTGTTAACAAAATAATAATACATATTGCGGCTTCATTATTAATTTATAGGTTTATTTTTAGTTAAAATGACATGAATAAGCAGTCATGATGACACACAGGTATACCCTGATGTATTGCAGGTATTATCACCGTCAGCCTGTCACAGACAGGACCTTAAAGGCATTTACTATGAACAGCCCTGGGTTTTTATATCATACCCCAGGGTTGCCATAGCAACAATCCTCCCCCCTTTCACCAAAGACGCTCCAGCCAAGGAATGGACCTTACAGGCATTTACTATGGACAGCCCCTAGAGCTCTTAGATCAGACCACAGTGTTGCCATAGCAACAATTGTTGCCACCTGAAAAAACTTGAAGGGGTGCCTATCGGACAGGGAATCTCCTTACAGGAATTTAAATGCTTGCGTTGACTGCGGTTGCGTTTTAATGGTCATGCTGACAGCGGCATTTAAAGTCTTAACACCCGCAATCGGAGCTCGCTCCGACTGTGGGTTTTACACAACGATGTCAGTGAATAGCTCTGGTGAAGAGTTGAACTGGCATTGGGTCCATGACATACTATTACGGCATGGAGAATGATCTGTCGATCTCCATGCTGTAATAGTATGCCATGGAGTGGAAACAGTTTAAGCAGGAAGTATCAGACAATTAGACCTGTGCATTATAACAAGATGTGCACCTGTGTGACATCACATGACCCTGGACAGATTTCTATACACTGTTTGCTAGGTAAGAAGCCCTCTGTAAAATGACAGCAAGCAGAGATCTAAAAAATTGTACAATGTATTTGCTGAAATTGGACAACGCCTTTAACCTCTGGAGGACTGTCCATGGAACATGAATGTCCTCAAGAAGTTAAACGGGATGTCCCCTTACACAAACAATATCAATTATTTGCTGCAAGTTTTACAATTTTCCAATATACTTTCTGTATCAATTCCTCATGGTTTTCTATATCTCTGCTTGCTGTCCTGCTACAGTAAATTTCTACATTTACTTCCAGAAATCTGTCCATGGTCATGTGATGGACATGCAGGTATGACAGATCTAGAAAACCGCAAAGAACTGATATTGGAAAATTGTATAACTTTTTCTTATACAAATCATATCAATAAATCTGCTGAAAGTGGACAACCACCTTTAAGACTGTACAAAGAAGGTTCACAGGAATTTTTTTGAGTTTTTTTTTTTACGTCGTTCACCGAGCGGGTTCAATATTGATTTAGATTTATTGTACAGATACCAAATATGTACATTTTTCATGTGTTTTTTGTGGAACCCGGGGCTGAGGCAGGAGGGATCGGATCCCCCGGTAAGCTCACCGGGGGGGTCCGATCCACAGGGGACACATTTGCACGCCGTGGTCAAGCTTGACCGCGGCGTGTAAGGGGTTAAACACCCGGGATCAGAGTTTTTCCGATCCCGGGTGTTAGTGCCGGGTCTGGGCTGTGATATCACAGCCCGACACCGGCACTTGCAGGACCCGATGTCCCGAAATCTTCTTCTGACGCGCCGCCGTAGAAAGGCGTACGCGCCAGAAGAAGTACCCTTAATGACCGCCGTAAAAAGCCGATACGGCGGTCATTAAGGGGTTAAGTTGGTATCTGTGTGATTGCACCAACCTAATGAATACAAGAGAAATGTGATTTGGAGCTACAGTGAGAGCCGTTAAACAGTGTCCACAAGAAAATGGAGCTAATACATCTTTTCTACCATTTCATCGCAATTGGAATATTTTTTACAGCTTCCAAGTACACAGCATGGACAAATAAATACTGTCACTTGAAACAATTTGTTACACAGAAAACAACCCCCTGGATATGGAAAAATAAAAAAAAGTTAAAGGGGTGTTCCCATTTCGTCAAATTAATGTTATTCTTTGTATGATGAAAAGTTATACAATTTTCCTATATACTTTCTGTATCAATTGCTCACAGTTATCTAGATCTCTGCTTGCTGTCATTCTATGGAAAGATTCATTGTTTATTTCTAGTGGACAGAAATCTGTCCATGGTCCCACAGGTGCATGGCTCGTTATAATCAGAGAGTAATCACAGCTTGGGTTATAACGAGCGTGCAACTGTGTGACCATGGTCAGATTTCTATGACAAATGAGGGTTAGAAATTGATTCTTATTCTCACCTTCTGCAATTTCTGTAACATCCCATCCTCCTTTCAGTGATAAGGACTTCAGCTCCTCCAATGACTTAATATTGGAACACTTTTTGCACCTATAAAGTAACATAATGACCTGAGCAAAATACTAATAGCCCAATTGAGAATATTCACTGAAACTTTTTAACAGGAAAGAGTCTAGCTAAAACCATGCCTGCGTCTTGTAGTCTGAAGTCAGAAGGATCCTGCACTGCCACTTCCCCCTGACCGCTGTCCTGGAGATTGAGTGAAGCGCTGGCAGAGGATCTGAGAGTGAGCAGTTAAAGGGGTATTCTCACAAAGACTAGTTTCTTATATGTATAGTGTAGCCTTGGTCTTCCTGCGGTATCACCTGGGCGTTGGGCCCAGTTTGCTTCAGTTATATGGTGACAGGTAGTGGTATTTAGCACTTGTACTTTACTTTTATGTGTTTACATACTATGTCGTGTTGATTGGTAACATTGGGCCCTTTGGCAAGAAAGGTTCCATCCATCTCTGATTTACCATTGATGTAGGTGTCGACCTAGTATATGTGTATTGTATTTTTGCCACACACACCAGTTGTAACCCGGGTATTTTACCTTGTTACTTCATTGCACTCACTCTATCCAGAGTTTTTGTTTAGGCATTTTTAATTGATTTTAATCAATGTGAAGTGTATTGCATGAATTGTTCAATAAAGATTATATTGCTTTATTTTTTGATCCTCAGTAGCACACTTCTTTTTCTTCCTGTGTTTATACAATGTCAGAAGCCAGATGAAAGTATATATACACCTGTACCATGATAAATTATAATCCATCTAGTTCTGTGGGGTTGCCAACACATGCTGCAGGGTGGTGGCCACCATCAGACCCAGGAAACACATCATTATAACCCAAAAGCCTCACAATGTCTTATACCAGTCTTTACAGTCCATCACTTTGTGTTTTGTCTTTCCTCCCTCTCATCGAGCCAAGTGGACGCTTCGAATATGCCTATGCTCATTGGACCACTTTCACAGTCATGTTGCATACAGCTTTAAGGACTCCCCCCATCATGCTTTTTTTACCACATTCATGTCGATTGGTACACCTTAATTGATAGCGTTCATGCTCTCTAATGGCAGTGTTACTGAAAACAATATTTAGTTTAGTGGGGTGTTTTATTTTTTCCTAACGCATGACGGGTTCTCCCATTTAAAGCCAATACCACAACTGCATGGCAAGCTCAATTACCACTACACTCCCTTTTTTAATTCAAGACCTCTTTTTCCGGCCATCTTCCCCTTTTTTGGTTTTTGTTTTTTGTTCTTTTTCCACCATGGATCTTCCTTTCCCCCCTAAATCAGCCCAATTCCCTTTTACGATTTCTTATCCGCCCGTCTCCCGTTCTCTCTTTTTCCTTTCTCTTTCGTTATTTTCCCTAGGCCTGGAAGGTGAACCTTTTCAGCATCTAACAGGTTGTCCTCGCATGAATTCCTGTATTCCACACCATCCATCTCCCTTGAACTTTGACCAGCATCCTAGTCACCTGCTGAAGCAAAGCATCCCCCCACATGTGTATGCTGAGAGCACCATGGTTCACACGATATTGCTGTTGCATTGTTTGCGGGGATATTTGTCCATCGGTTCTATGCTAAGTTCAGTATAAATTGATTGATGTGCATGGTGTGGTGTCGGGTCAAGGCGTAAGGCTACATTCACAACACAGGTATTGGGGGACATATATAGTACGTATATACTTCCCACATAGCCGCATGGGCACACGCGCCTAAAGAGAACCGCATTGCAAAATACCCCCCTAACCTAAATATATTTTCATAACTCATTAGAAGCATTGCCGCATACATTTCCCTTCATTGTCCCTCTACTATGCCTGTAAACCTAAGCATGAGGTCCTAAAGCTGTATGCAAATGACCTGTGAAATGTCCAATAAGCATAAGCATATTCGCTGTCCACTCTATTCATGAGTGGAGGCACAGCCACACCCCAGTGCATGACTGACAGCCTGTATAATGATGTGAGGCTGTATAATGGATGTGCTCCCTGGTGCTGGTGGCCACACACACCTGAACGCCTCGCAGCCTGTGTGTGGGTGTGTTTAGGAGAGATACAGCAGCTCCAGGCAGCCATGTACAGCAGAACATGTCAGATTCATGTGTAGCTGATGTCTGTGTCTCTCACCTGTATCATTAGGAGGATGCAGCATGTCAGCAGATGCAGGACACACTAGCCATGCTTTACTATACATTACACACAGACTATGAGCAGGGGAGGAGGGGAGGGGTAACAGGGGTGACATCACTGCCTCTACCATGTGACCACCTCATTTATATGATAAAGAATGATGAATCTTTTATAATGATACATGCATGAATAACTAGATAAATGCTGGGATAGATCCTTGTGAGCTGCTCCAACAGGTAGTGGTGACAGGACAATGACCGAGACCTGGAGACAGGTGTCCTTTAAGGGAGCGCCATATATTGCTTTGAGAGGGGCGCTGGTAAGCGGTGCTCAACCCCTTCTCCTTCCCCCGCCTGCTCGATTGTCCTACCATGCTACGGTTCGGTGGACACACATCTTGTCATGTACCTTCAACACTGTTGCATATTTATCACAGGTATGTTGCTGGATACATAAATCTGATGAAGATTTAACAACCTATCATAGGTTTATACCTGTGTTAGCTCCTTGTTAGCTCAAGTGGGTGATGCTGGAATGACACGTCTTCATCTTCACGTGTTATGTTTTATTCATTCATCTTTTTGAAAAAAAAAACAATAACACATTGACCAAAAAAGGCCATTCTCCCTAGTCAGAATTTAAAAAAAAGTGTCTAAAATGATTATAAATGTGGCAAAGAATGTATACCAATTTTTTAAATTGAAATCATGTCAAAGCCTCCTGGATGCTTTTACATTAATAATTCTTTATTCTTTATGCGATGTATAGTTACCTTTGTGTTATGATACTGTAATACAGGCAGGCCCGGGTTACATACAAG
This sequence comes from Engystomops pustulosus, assembly GCA_019512145.1. Classification (NCBI taxonomy): domain Eukaryota; kingdom Metazoa; phylum Chordata; class Amphibia; order Anura; family Leptodactylidae; genus Engystomops; species Engystomops pustulosus. Next base: position 114,290,224 of record CM033644.1, on the reverse strand, counting down.
ATATGTTCTTTAGGTTTGTTCTTAAGTTGAATTTGTATGCAAGTTGGACATGTATTTTATAATTGTAGATTACAGACAAAAATTTTTGTCCCTGTGACTTTGGAGTTTCACATTTTTTTGCTGTAATGGGACCAAGGATTATCAATAAAACTCATTGCGACACCTTACAGCGTGATTTGCAATCTGGGACTAAGTAAAGCATCCAGTGACTTCACCAGAGGTCACAATGGCCGGGGGGTTCATCTTTAACAGGGGTCTTCTGTAAGTTGGGTGTCCTTAAAGAGGATCTGTCACCGGGAAAAACACCACCCCACCAATTACTCCACCTCTTCCTGTCCCCAGCCCCTTTATATTTATTGAATTTTTATTAAATTTGTGTTTTTATACTTAGTTTTAACAGCTCCGACCTCTTATCGTTGTAAAAGTTCCCTAGCAGGCGGCCATATTCATGAGAGGGCCGGCCGACACCACCCCTTCACGCCCCTGTCAGTTCAGGACCTGTAAGAATCCGGGGGGGGGGGGGTTTCAGGGGTGACAGGTCTCTTTAAGTAGGGACTCCTGTACTTGAAAACACAGGTAAACTATGTTGTTGCAGTGAATTTACTAATGCAACTTACCTTTACTTTCCACTTATTCCCACCATGCTTATTTCAGTAAAAGTATTTCAACACATAGGGGAAGATTTAACAAGCTGTCTAAGACAGAATATTTCTCGTTCCCATTGTAAACCAATCACAGATCCCCTTAAATATTTCGAGCACTAGTAAAATGAAAGCTGAGCTCGAATTGGTTGCCATGGGCAACTACAAATATTCTGACTTTCAGACATCTTGATAAATCTGTCCCATAGAGCTTGCGATTGCAAAGTACTATGTGATGTCAAATGCTGCTTTTCTGCAGTAATTGACTTAAAAATGTTGAATACTGCAGTGAAAAGACTTTTATAGCACATTTTAATGTAATAAATTGAAATTTTTACTTGAATGGCCTTTTATTGGTAGTGGTTTCATCTCATCAACAATGGCAATAACGCCTCTTGCCAGTATCATTACAAGAACGCTCCTCGAAATTCCATGTCAGAGTAAAGCTAGAAGTTTCCAGCCCCATCCGCTGTATCAGTCTGTGAAGCTTTACTGCAGTAATGTCATTCATTGTAAGTATGATTTCATACCTAACAAATAGTGTAACTCTGTATGCTCTCGTTGTTGTGAATATACGTGTTTAGGGAGAATCTTCTATTGTGTATGGCATCTTTTGGTTTGTTAAAGGGCAGGAATACATCTACCGATACTTTCATATGCACTGCCCCACTTTCACTGTACTTCAGTCAGTCCAGTCCCATGTGCATTCCCCATACAAACTGCAGCTCCAGCCAAACTCGTCCTGTCAGGCAGTAGAATGATTCCAGCTGCTGATGTTGTTGCGGTTCTAGTTTAGGGTGCCATTAGTCAGGCATTTATACCATACACCGTGGTTAGTATAGGATATTATTATCGCTGTTGCCACAAGTGACTTTGTTCCAGCAAATTCTCTTCCTACACATCAGTTTTTAAGGGACCAACCTAAAACCATCGACCGGTACAGTACAGTACACTCACACTGATACTTATGGGCATGTGGACCTTAGAAATTGTGAAAACCACAAGTTTGATTTTTTAATCTAGTAATTACAAACCATGTTACAATGTGTCCTAGCTATTTGTTCTTATGTTCTCTTTTGTCAGACTTTCTAATACTATCTGGCAGGTTTATGTAATATTTTGTCTCACAATTTACTGACATGGTATCTCTACCTACTGTCTTAGACTGGATTCACCAGATGACACAAGCCTTAACAAAATATTTGAAGATTTCTATAACTGTAGTCCGAATACCAGTGCTCCAAATACATTTTGGTATCAGTCAGCCATATGGAACACAGTAAATCTTGAAACCGGACTGTAGCTATTCATTTTGTGAAAAAATATGATATTTTCAGAGTCCAGAAGACTCTTCTTATCATGGTAGAGGTAAGAGCTCTGTATCTAAATGAAAGCTTGGATGTATTTACTATGCAGGCCTCTGGTGGCAGCATTGTTGCATGTAACTTTTTTCTAATGCATGTGGTGCATAGTGTTTTTACTTTTTTTTTTTTTTCCTGCGTTTTTTTTTTTTTTTTAAAGTTTATACTGAATGTGGAGAATCTAACATTTTTGGAATACCTTAAATATACAACAAAATTTTAATTATATGTAAAATGTTTTTTTTTTTTTTTTTTTTTCCCTCCAAGTCATCCTAAAGCACGCATAAATGTTGCCTGACCAGGGCAACGGTTCCCCCTGTGACCCACCTCTTTTGGCATGTGGGGATAAAACCCAAAAGTTGCTGAGTCTGAGGCGTGCTCCATTTGCAACTTTTAAATCCCGTGTATGGCAGAAAATGGTAAACAAGATATAATATATATATATATATTATATTATGTTTTATAAGAATGAGGAAACATAGAACGGTAGCTTATTTTTCCTAACACGAATGGATCTCACTGACTAGTGAAGGTTGCTGGGTTTGTGCTTTTCTCAAATTTGCTACTCCTCAATTCTGTACCTGCTATTCCCATCTATTCTAAAGCACTTTTTTAAAACATCTCTGGAGTTCTCAAGGAAATACCTAGAAAGACCAAATGTTAACCAAATCGCTTTAAAAGAATGCAATTGTGGCATTAATAGACATATCTTGTCTGGTGTTTTATTCAAAGGTGGATCTTCAAGCAGATCTGTAAACTGTCAAGTCAATTCAACACCTATACAACCTGTGAAATCAAAAGAAGAGCACTTGGAAATTGACCTCTCAGCTCCATTCTCATTCAGGCAATAATGGTGCTTTATGGGTATGTTGTATTTGAGGGTGACATGTCTGTTCCTTTTTTTGTACATATATTGAATTGCCATAATTTTTTGACTATGAAGCGTTCTTTACTTAAACGCACCCCAAAAATATATTTGAAACCAAAATTCCCTGTAGTCACATACATATGAGTGCACCTCTGCTGCATCCTTTCGCACACACACGCCCTGCTGCATCACTAAGGTCCTTAAAGGGATTTTCCCATGAAGAAATTCTCCCATTTCAATCCCCTAGTAGTGATAACACAAAGATCATTTTAACCCCTTCTTTACAATTTTACTCAGTGTTATTGCTGTTTTAGCTCCTATCACTCCGGGCTGCTCATTGCAAAATCCCAAGGTGTGGGCTGGGACTCTCTATACATACCGTATTTTCCGGGCCATTAGGCGCACCGAAGTATAAGCGCATCAGTCCGATGCGCCTTATATATGTAATAATTCCATATATAGGCCATCGGACTATAAGGCGCAGGGTCCGGGGGTGTGGCGGGAGTCCGGGTGCGGAGCGAGACCGACGGGACGCGACGACGGAGACGCGGAACGTGGGGAGGTGAGATTGGCATACTTACATAGGTCCCCCGCTACCGGAGACAGCAGATCTCCAGCGGGAACTGCAGACCGACGCGGCGAAGTTTCGTGCCGCGTGGTCTGCAGTTCCCGCTGGAGATCTGCTGTCTCCGGTAGCGGGGACCTATGTAGTAGGGTCCGCTGCCCTCCTATAGGGCGCACCAGACTATAAGGCGCACTTTGGATTTCCAAGGAAATCCAAGGCTTTTATGTGCGCCTTATAGTCCGGAAAATACGGTAATCTAATCACATTGTACCCCCCACCCATTGTCACTGGTGTGACCTCAATGTCACTGGATGTACTATCTAGGGATTTCTACTGTGTTTTGTTTAGCTGCATATTCCGAACCTGATTTTTAAAAATATGTTATGGTCCAATTACCTGCCAGTAATGCCTAGTATCATCCCTTGATAACATCTGCCTGTTATTAAGGGACTCCTGGATGTCCCAATGTAAACAATCTGCTTCATAAACCCAAGCGCTACCTCTGTTTTGCCAAGTGCCAATTTTTTTACAATATGCCACTTATTTTTCAAAGTGCCCCCTATAATTTATAACAAGTGTCCCCCTTTTTTGACAAAGTTTTGGCAGGTTAAGCAAATTACTCCCCTTATACTAAAGAGCTTTGCATTTACAACAGATTTTCATAGCCTCATTATAACACATACATGTACCGTATTTTCCGGACTATAAGGCGCACATAAAAGCCTTGGATTTCCTTGGAAATCCAAAGTGCGCCTTATAGTCCGGTGCGCCCTATAGGAGGGCAGCGGACCCTACTTACATAGGTCCCCGCTACCGGAGACAGCAGATCTCCAGCGGGAACTGCAGACCTCTGCCGCGCGGTCTGCAGTTCCCGCTGGAGATCTGCTGTCTCCGGTAGCGGGGACCTATGTAAGTATGCCAACTCCACCTCCCCGGCGTTCCGCGTCTCGTCTCGGCGTTCCGCGTCTCGTCTCGTCTCGGCCCCCGGACCTCCGCCACACCCCCGGACCCTGCGCCTTATAGTCCGATGTGCCTTATATATGGAATTATTACATATATAAGGCGCATCGGACTGATGCGCCTTATATTCCGGTGCGCCTAATGGCCCGGAAAATACGGTATGTACTTTAGAGAGTCCCAGCCCACACCTTGGGATTTTGCAATGAGCAGCCTAGGGAGTGATAGGAGCTAAAACAGCAATAACACTGAGTAAAATTGTAAAGAAAGGGGTTAAAATGATCTTTGTGTTATCACTACTAGGGGATTGAAATGGGAGAATTTTCTTTCATGGGAAAATCCCTTTAAGGACCTTAGTGATGCAGCAGGGCTGTGTGTGCGAAAGGATGCAGCAGAGGTGCACTCATATGTATGTGACTACCAGGGAATTTTGGTTTCAAATATATTTTTGGGGTGCGTATTATAGTAAAGAACGCTTCATAGTCGAAAAATTATGGCAATTCAATATATGTACCAAAAAAGGAACAGACATGTCAACCCTCAAATACAACATACCCATAAAGCCACTTATTGCCTTGAATGAGAAATGGAGCTGAGAGGTCAATTTCCAAGTGCTCTTCTTTTGATTTCACAGGTATTATAGTGTTGAATTGACTTGACAGTTTACAGATCTGCTTGAAAGATCCACCTTTGAATAAAACACCAGACAAGATATGTCTATTAATGCCACAATTGCATTCTTTCTAAAGACGATTTGGTTAACATTTGGTCTTTCTAGGTATTTTCCTTGAGAACTCCAGAGTAGTTTAAAAAAGTTGCTTTAGAATAGATGGGAATAGCAGGTACAGAATTGAGGAGTAGGCAAATTTGAGAAATGCACAAACCCAGCAACCTTCACTAGTCAGTGAGATCCATTCTGTTTAGGAAAAATAAGCTACCTGTTCTATGTTTTCCTCATTCTTATAAACATAATATAATTATATATTATATATATTATATCTTGTTTACCAATTTTCTGCCATACAAGGGATTTAAAAGTTGCAAATCTGGGAGCACGCCTCAGACTCAGCAACTTTTGAGGCTTTTATACCCCACATGCCAAAAGAAGGTGGGTCACAGGGGGGAACCGTGCCCTGGTCAGGCAAATTTACTGCCGTGCTTTAGGATGACTTGGAGGGGAAAAAAAAAAAAAAAAATAAACATTTTACATATAATTAAAATTTTGTTGTATATTTAAGGTATTCCAAAAATGTTACGATTCTCCACATTCAGTATAAACTTTAAAAAAAAAAAAAAAAACGCAGGAAAAAAAAAAAAAGTAAAAACACTATGCACCACATGCATTAGAAAAAGTTACATGCAACAATGCTGCCACCCAGAGGCCTGCATAGTAAACTACAATCCAAGCTTTCATTTAGATACAGAGCTCTTACCTTCTACCATGATAAGAGAGTCTTCTGGACTCTGAAGAATATCATATTTTTTCACAAAATGAATAGCTACAGTCCGGTTATCAAGATTTACTGTGTTCCATATGGCTGACTGATACCAAAATGTATTTGGAGCACTGGTATTCGGACTACAGTTATAGAAATCTTCAAATATTTTGTTAAGGCTTTGTTCATCTGGTGAATCCAGTCTAAGACAGTAGGTAGAGAATACTCATGTCAGTAATAATTGTGAGACAAATATTGTACATAAACCTGCCAGATAGTTATTAGAATGTCTGACAAAAAGAGAAACATAAGAACAAAAAGCAAGAACACATTGTAACATGGTTGTAATTACTAAGATAAAAATATCAAACTTGTGGTTTTCCAAAATTTCTATGGTCCACTGCCCATAAGTATCAGTGTGATGTACTGGACTGTACCGGTCAGTGGTTTTAGGTTTGGTCCATTAAAACCTGTATGTGCAAGGAGAGAATTTGTCGGAACAAAGTCACTTGTGGGCAACAGCGATAATAATATCCTATACTAACCACGGTGTATGTTATAAATGCCTGACTAATGGCCACTAAACTAGGACCGCAACAATCAGTACAACTGGAATCATTCTTACTGCCTGACAGGACGAGTTTGGCTGGAGCTGCAGTTTGTATGGGGACTGCACATGGGACTGACTGAAATACAGTGAAAGTGGGGCAGTGCATATGAAAGTATCGGTAGATGTATTCCTGCCCTTTTAACAAATCCAAAAGATGGCCATACACAATAGACAGATTCTCCCCTAAACACGTATATTCCAAACAACAGAGAGCATACAGAGTTACACTATTTGTTAGGTATGAAATCATACTTACAATGAATGACATTTACTGCAGTAAAGCTTCACAGACTGATACAGCGGATGGGGCTGGAAACTTCTCAGCTTTACTCTGACATGGAATTTCTGAGGAGCGTTCTTTGTAATGATACTGGCAAGAGGCGTTATCTGCCATTGTTGATGAGATGAAACCACTACCAATAAAAGGCAATTCAAGTAAAAATTTCAATTATTACATTAAAATGTGCTTCATAAAAGTCTTTTCACTGCAGTATTCAACATTTTTAAGTCAATTACTGCAGAAAAGCAGCATTTGACATCACATAGTACTATGCACATCTACAAGCTCTATGGGGCAGATTTATCAAGCTGTCTGAAAGTCAGAATATTTGTAGTTGCCCAAGGCAACCAATTACGGCTCAGCTTTCATTTTACCAGTGCTCGTAAATATTTTAAAAGGGGATCTGTGATTGGTTTACATGGGCAACTAGAAATATTCTGTCTTTCAGACAGCTTGATAAATCTGCCCCTATGTGTTGGAATACTTTTACTGAAATAAGCATGGTGGGAATAAGTGGAAAGTAAAGCGTAAGTTGCATTAGTACATTTCACTGCAACAACATAGTTTACCTGGGTTTTCAAAGTACAGGCAGTCCCCTACTTAAAGAAGACCTGTCACCCCCTAAACCCCCCCCCCCAGATTCTTACAGGTCCCTGACTGACAGGGGCGTGAAGGGGGTGTGTCGGCCGGCCCTCTCATGAATATGGCCGACTGCTAGGGAACTTGTACAACGATAAGAGGTCGGATTGTTTAAAACTAAGTATAAAAACACAAATTTTAATAAAAATTCAATAAATATAAAGGGGCTGGGGACAGGAAGAGGTGGAGCTAATTTGGTGGGGGTGTTTTTCCCGGGTGACAGATCCTCTTTAAGGACACCCAACTTACAGACGACCCCTAGTTAAAGATGAACCCCCCTGCCCACTGTGACCTCTGGTGAAGCTCTCTGGATGCTTTACTTTAGTCCCAGACTGCAATGATCAGCTGTAAGGTGTCTGCAATGAAGTTTTATTGATAATCCTTGGTCCCATTACAGCAAAAAAATTTTAAACTTCAATTGTCACAGGGACAAAATTTTTTTTGTCCGAATCTACAATTATAAAATATAAAGTTCCAACTTGCATACAAATTCAACTTAAGAACAAACCTAAAGAACATATCTTGTATGTAACCCAGGGCCTGCCTGTATTACAATATCATAACACAAAGGTACTATACATCGCTATATAAATAAAGAATTATTATAGTAAAGCATCCAGAGAGCTTTGACATGATTTCAATTTAAAAATTGGTATACATTCTTTGCCACATTTATTAATCATTTTAGACACTTTTTTTAATTCTGACTAGGGAGAATGGCCTTTTTTTGGTCAATTGTTTTTATTGTTTTTTTTTTTCAAAAGATGAATGAATAAAAACATAACACGTGAAGATGTGTAATTTCCAGCATCACCCATCTTGAGCTAACAAGGAGCTAACACAGGTATACACCTATGATAGGTTGTCTAAATCTTCATCAGATTTATTATCCAGCAACATACACTGTGATAAATATGCTACAGTTGAAGGCTACATTGACACAGATGTGTGTCCACCGAACCGTAGCATGGTAGGCACACGTCGACGCCGGGGAGAGGAGAAGGGGTTGAGCACCGCTTACCAGCGCCCCTCTCCATAGCAATATATGGCGCTCCCGTAAGGCGCCGTATGCCCATTGCCGGCTATGGGGAAGTATATACGCCCTATATATGTCCCCCATACCTGTGTGTGAATGTAGCCTTACACCTTGACCCGACACCACACCATGAGGGATAAAGCACATCAATTCAAAATTTATCTAGAATTATGGCATAGACCGATTGACAAATCTCCCCGCAAACAATGCACAGCACATCGTCGTGAACCATGGTGCTCTCAGCATTACACTGTGGGGATGCTTTGCTTCACCAGGGACTAGGATGCTGGTCATAGTTCAAGGGAGATGGATGGTGCGGAATACAGGGCATTTCTGGAGGACAACCTGTTAGATGCTGAAAAGGTTCACCTTCCAGCAGGACAAACTACATATACAGGCAAAGCTATAATTGAACGGTTTACATCAAAGCACCTTCAAGTGTTAAAGAAGACCTGTCACCAGAAATCCCCCCCCCCCCTTTGCCTGCTGGTAAACTGTTAAAAGTTGCAGTATGTGTTCTTGCTTAAAAGACGACAGTATAGTGAGCACAGTAAAACGGCTTTGAGGGTAGAGTATACATGTAGTAACACTGTTGATGCGTCAGTAGTGGCATGTGACGAGTGGCCGGAGGATTTTGAGGGATATTTCAGCAGCAGTGGCGCAAATCTAATCTAAGTACTGTAAGGGGGATAAGGGGAGCTTGCGAACATGGTAACAGGTTCCCTCCAAAATTGCCTGGTCAAAGTCCAGATCTAAATCCTAACAAGTTTTAAAATGTTTTCTGACTAATATGACTGAGCTAAAATGTATTCAAAGAGCACAACAGTGAGAAAACAGGTTACAAAAAACATAAAGGCGCATCATTCTGTAGGATAAAGAAAATGACGTTTGTCCAGATTGATATGGACCCTACAACAGCAGAATAGCTCATTTCAGGTAACTACACAACCTGCTGTGCAGGAAGCTTTTTCTCTGTGATCTTCAAATCCATTAATGGCTTTATACCTGTCACAGAAAGCTGCTGGCATCCCTCCAGAGCATCAAAGGATGGCGACATCTGACCTGCTTGGGAGATAAAAGAAAAGAAGTTACTGTAAGATTGCACCTCAACAAACAATTCTCAATATTTTTCTGAAAATCATGACATTAATTATACTTGATTTATATTATTAATGATACTTTTTCCTGAAAAAAGAAAAAGTAAATTGACACCAGTTTGTTTCTCGTATTGATTTGTTAAGCTACTCGCTACACACATATGATTTGGACCAGACATCACATCAAAGATAGGGCCTATGGTGCTCACATTACCACCTCCCCCTATGCCGGGGGAGCAGTAAATATAAGGAGCTAGGTCTCCTCCTACTAGCTATGAGGCAACTGCAAACTTCCTCATAGAGACTGCAGTGATGAGAACTACAGACGTCCCCGATGTAAGGTCAGCGGACTTACAGATGACCATTAGTAACAGACCGCTCTGCCCACTGTGACCTTTGGTGAAGCTCTCTGGATGCTTTACTTTACTCCCAGGCCGCAATGATCAGCTGTAAGGCGCCTGTAATGAAGCTTTAATGATAAACCTTGTTTCCAAGAATAATCCTTGTTCAAAAAAACTTTCAAAATCCAATTGTCAGTGGGACAAAAAAAAATAATTTATAAAATATATATATAAAAATATACCAGTTCCAAATTGCATACAAATTCAACTTAAGAACAAACATGAAGAACCTTGTACGTAACCCAGAAACTGCCTGTACTGAAAATGTTTACACGTCACAGAATGCCCAGAAACAGCATTATAACTCATTTACATACACAGGTCTACCGATTCCTGCCAGGTTTGTAAGAGGTTAGAAACCCCTTTTCCATTCTTTTGAGTTGTACCTTCTTTTGATTATTGTGAAGATGAATGGGGTAGATATGTACTAACAATAACATGTCGCAGACCGTGAATAATTTTTTATTTATTTTGTAAAATCTGTGGTATCTGTAATATTGCTAATTTGGAACATCTTTCAAAAAACGGTTTACAAACACATCTTGGCAAGTAGAACCAATTAAATTTATTACAACCTACTGAAGAATACTGGTGTATGTTCTAGCTAAAACCTTGCAAAGATTTCATATGTTTGTCAGACATACCAAGGGGATAGATCTGCAACCATTTGCCTGCTAGCAGGGGGTTTACCTTGTCCCCCTGGCTGTATTTGTTTGGTTGATTGTCAATAGAATCTATGCCAAGACGGTGGAGAAGCGTAGAGGGTGGGTGGATGTTGTTGGTAGAGTTTACTGGGGAATGTGTATGCCCCTGATCAGTAGCATGCTGGGTGTAGGAGAATATTATCATTTAAAAAAAAAAAAAAAAAAACACACTACGACCTTGTGTGACGTGCTTCAGGTCATCCATTACATACCAGAAATGGTATGTAGCAGTGTTGTCTGTGTTTGAAAGTTTGAATATAGCAGAAATGTTTATGCATGAAAGTTTGAATGCACACATAAAGAGAGCTCAGGCTCAGCATCTTTTGATTTCTATGTAGGTGTTTTGGTATAGGTGGACATTTTTAATTCATCTTTTTCCTTCTGGTGTAGTAGATTACTATATGATCATTTTTGACCATGATGCATCTATTAGCCTAGATCTTTGGACATGAAGAAAGTGAGAAGCATTATACAGGTATCATTAGAATTGCTGCTCTCTCCAGCTGTGCTAAAACTATTTTTTTGTCAAGAAACTTAACAGTAATGCTTTAGTATTCACTCAGCAGTGTTAGAGTTATGCAATGTTCATTGAGAAGTGAGTGAGCATTTAAAGTGGTATTCCCATGAAGACAAAATTCTTAAATATACTCAGAATAACAAAATAACACATTCTATCATTTACTTTTATTAACAAAAATACAACACAGATATAATTCACAGATATAATTCAAACCTGTCTCCATCAGTCCTGGTGTTTGTCCCTGGATCCGATCATAAACTCCTGACACTAATGAATTGCTTTTCTTGAAATGGGGAAGGGCAGAAGGTAGAGAGCACTGCAGCGTCTTGATCCATGGGGAAGGGTGACATAGTAGTGCTGACTCTGGGGTTTATTTACAAAGGGTCGCGGATCGCACTTTCGTCAGACGGTTCGTCTGTTTCCAGGATTACTTGGCTCGGACAGGTATTTAAAAGGTGTCTGCGCGGGGATTGTGTTTAGGGGGCTTGCCGTCGGACAATCCGACTGATTCAAACCGAACGCGGGATTTAACATTCAAATTGGGTCACAAGAAAATGCACTTACATGCACCACGAAGAAGAAGGTAAACTCCGTCAGACGTGAGCGGGCAAGCGAAACATGCACGATATCAGGCGCACAATCTTAGGCAGAGTGCATTCTTGTCGGACAATGCACTTTCAAGTAACTTCGTCGTACAGGTAAGTAAATGTGCCCCTCTGTGTCTTATTGATTAGGTGAGACAGCAGAGCCAAGTGTCTCATCTCTCTTTTTCTGTGTGTCTAATATTAGAAAGATTCTCAGAAGCTAAATAAAAGTGTAGATAAACCCTGTACCATGATAATCTAACACTTTCAGCACACAGCATGAAGTGTCTGCTTAGCTAGTGCCTGAGCACACCGCTGAATCTCACACTGATGATCAGTGATAAGAGCAAAAACAAACATAAAACTGAGTAAAATTGTAAAGTAAGGGGATTAAAAATGATTTTTATTGTGTAAACATCACTAGGAGATTTATTCATGTGCAAACCCCTTTAAGGCCGAAACTGGCTAAACATTTCAGAATATACTATCAATACGCCTAAATGTCAACAAAAAAAACACTGTTTTGGTTATGTTATTACATGGTCAAACAATGAATTTCTGTATACATACCTAGTTGAATATCCAACACAGGGTTTAATGTTTGATTTTGTTGAAGGTCTAGAGCATCCAGGACGCTATCATAAAGCAGACAAAAAAGTAAAAAGGGTATTCCCATGATGGCAAAATATCATTCAGCATAGCATTTAAAATATTTTGTAATTTGAAGTTATTAAAAATAAAATATTTCACATATATATGTATAAAATGTAATTTGGTTGCCTGTAGATCTGACTACGGTCACGCAGGTCTTCCTGTCAGGCCGGATTCTCTAACAGTAACATGTGTGTAGCAGAGCCTGCAGTGCTTAGGTTTGTGAGTATGGTGTAGTGTTCATGTGTACGTGGGGCAGAACTGAGGTATGTGTGTCTCTCCTGTGCATTTCTAGCCTTTTTTCCTGTCCTCGCATTAACAGTATAAAAGTATACTTGTATAAATATACGTACATTTACTGTATAAATACATGTATCTTCTCTACCCAAATCATGTAAACATAACAGAAGGTCCTGTATTCCCCCTGACTGTAGCACAGCCTTCCTGCTGGTGTGGGGTGATGCAGGCTACACAGTGTACAGAAAACCAGAGGCTGTACTGCCATCCTGTCCTAAAGCTGCTGGGGATGAGGAACTTCCAGCATACACTGCCAACATGTTTTCGTCCAGCCGTTGAGAGACCACAACACCCTGTATATCCCTCCCCCCCGTTGGTTGGCAGGGCAAGCCCCCCCCCATGATGACCCCCCCCCCCCTTTGTAAGCGCCATGTGGGACAGCACCTTAAAAGAATGAAATCATTGTAAGTGTCTACATATGCAAAAGGGGTGTGCCTAGGGTGTGTGACCAGGGGCGAGGTTTATGTCCCTCTTTCTCTTTGTGAAAAGTTTGGAGGTAATGTCTAATATCCTGGTCATATCAAATTTTTCTGTGGGTCAGATATTAGGAAACTAAATGAAAGGCTAAACCCTGGGGAATGATAGTCTAGGAAAGTGTACAAACACTGCAGACAAAAGATTCAGGAAGTATCTGCTGTGACTACTCATCTAGACCACGCCCACACATCTGAATCTTAGACTGATGCTGGGAAGAAGAAAAAACGCAAAAAACTGAGTATAATTCCAAAGCGAGTAGTTAAAAGTTACCTTTATCATGTTAGGATGACTAGTGGATTAAGATACGAGAATACTTTCTTTTGTGGGCAAACCGCTTTAATAATAGATCTACGCAGAGCTGGCTGCTGCGCATACTTGGCTCCGAAGCCTGAGCTATTAATCATGCGCAGTAGCTCCGGATTCACAGCCAAGTACGCGCAGCCGCCGACTCTGCATAGAGTCTATGTAAACTTGTGGGCTTGGATTTTGCGGCTTTCACTGTGCGCCTCAAATGACATGGCTACTTCCTTCTTTGGGTCGGTACGATCATCGGGTTACCAAATTTGTATAGTTTTATAATGTTTTCATACATTTACAAAAATTAAAACCTGTACAAAAACATTTTAAACTTCGGTGTATACGGAGCTGTATGTGGTGTCATGTTTGCGACTTTTGAAGCAGTTTTCAATGCTACCATTTTAAGCACTGTATGGCCTTTTGATAATTTTTATAGAATTTTTTATATTTTCCAAAATGGAAAAAAGTGCCATTTTCGACTTTGGGTGCTATTTTTCGCTACAGGGTTATCCACCGTGAATAACCATTATAGTATATTAAAAGATCTGACATTTTGGGGCGCGATACGTAACAGGTTTATGATTTTTTACTGTTTACAAAACACACATTGTAATGAATGGGTTAAAACCAAACAGCATGTCATGGCATCTGAGTGCTGCCCCCCCACCCCATGACGTCCCATTGGGGCGGTGATCATATGCAAAATGGTGGCCCCAACATTTGCTAAAAATGCCTTTTTATGACCGGGACAGAAAGAGGTAACTCTTTAACAACGTGTGACGTATAGTTACACGGGCTGAAACCTCCCCATACCTGCATATTGCAGCAAACACCTGTGATCTGTGCTAGGACCGGCAGTGGGGTCTTGGTCGGTTCCGGCCTACCGGATCCAGTTACTATAAATGTTCTGCATTCGCAGATGATGTGCTTTTATATATCAGCAGGCCACTCACTTCCTTGCCTGCTCTTATGCGAGTGCTTGAAAAGTACAGCTACTTTAGTAACTACAAAGTCAATGGGGGTCATTTATTAAGGGCCCGATTCGCGTTTTCCCGACGTGTTACCCGAATATTTCCGTTTGCGCCGCTTGTACTTAAATTGCCCCGGGATTTTGGCGCACGCGATCGGATTGTGGCGCATCGGCGCTGGCATGCGCGCGACGGAAATCGGGGGGCGTGGCCGAACGAAAACCCGACGTATTCGGAAAAACCGCCGCATTTAAAAACCGAAAATGTGTCGCATAAGGACCGCTTACCTTCACCTGGTCCAGCTCGGTGCATTCCGGCGCGATGAGTTTACTTTCAGCGCAGCAGCGCCACCTGGTGGACGGCGGAAGAACTACCTTATTAAATCCCGGCCGGACCCGAATCCAGAGCGGAGAAGCCGCCGCTGGAACGCGAATGGACCGGGTAAGTGTGGCGATGGGAATCAGCATGGACCTTACTTTGGCGGCCACTCAGTGCGATTTATGTTATCTTGGGCGTCACAATCCATTAGGTTTTTACGCAAACAATTCCCTGCTGACATAAAAAGACTTTTTCTGTGAAATACACTCCTTTTCTTTTCACACTGAAGAGGGATTTTGCCTCTTTGAGGGGCTTACAGATGGCTGGGACATACCAATAACAGTAAATGGTGGTCGTGCCGAGGCTGCTGCATTTATTCCAGACTATGGTTAGCCTGCCTGCTTCCCTTTTCTGAGGTGTAAATGGAAAGTTTGTGTGGGCTTCATCCCCATATAGGGTAGCGTGAGCGATCTTAATATGTAGGAAATCAGCTGGTGGGCTGGCCCTTCCAAAACTGTAGAGTGTACTTCATAGTTGCTGTTGGGACTAGGATACTGGACTGCTGGCACCATGCAAAATCCAAACTTTTGGTGTGTCTGGAAGCTGAACTATCCTCACACCCGCTCCCTCCCCTGGTTAACCTCTGCTGCGTTTTGAAAAGCCGAGGTGTCACGGGTAATCCTGACTTTGCCCCTGGCGAGAGTGGTTCCTTCCAGGGCAAGGGTGACCCCTCTGTGACCTTCATGGAGGTCTTCCTGACCTCCGGTATTTGGCCTATTGAAGCTTTTCTTCCTGATTACAGAAGCCCTGCAAGGTCATCCTGGGAATACCAGCAACTTGTGCATTACTAAACCTCTCAAAAGACGAGCCGTAAGTTACATAGGAATCTTACCCTGTTTGTCACAGAAGGTAACACATAAAGACTCTCAAAGGGCTGAGTTTCTGCAATCTATGCCATAATTATATCCTCACAGTCCTTTTCCCTGATGTCTTTGCTCCACAGTTGGGAGTGTGAATTAGGCAAAACCTTCCAAGAAGCTGTTTATCCCTTGCGCTTTGCAAGATATTGAGAACTGATGGCAAAGATCAAAACGATTTGTGCCAAACTACAAAATATTGTCTCGCTGGTATAAAGTCCCTGCTAAATTGCACTCTTTCCCTCAGTTTCTGATCAGTGTAAGCATTGCTTTCAAGAGGTGGGAACGATGACTCATGGTGGGGATGTCCGACAAAAGTTTTTTGGGACAAGGTTCTTGCTGTAGTTAAGAAGCTTTTGGGCTTTTCTCTGGCCAACGAGCCTTGCATGGTTTTGCTCTCCCTACTGCCTCATCCTATTTGAATGCCCTCTTGTTTGCTCAGCCACCAAGTGGTAGCCACCAGGCCGCAAGTGATGCTGTGCCACCTCATATGCACTTTCGGTTGGTGAGATAGTAGGGAGGAGAACACTGGCTGTAGCCGAAAAAAGGTGTGAGGAACTAAAGAGCGGAATCGCTTGAGCCTGGAAGGCAAGTTAAAATGGAAAGTGGAGAATGAGGAAATCCCTAAAGGGAGAACCAGATAAAGAAAGAATAATGGAAATAGAAGAGCCAGACCTCTAAAAGAAATAAATGGTTCTGAGGTGCATAAAAAGAGTCAAGATGCCTAGATGAGAGGAAAGAACAACAAGAGAAGAGAAGGGAGGAGAAAAGGGGTATTAAAGTCTGAGGGGCAGAGTTACATGAAAAGGGATTCAAAGTAAAGGACCATTGGCGCCCCCATCTCTGTGCCACTTCCCCGCTCATTTCTCCTCAATTTATTTTTGGCCCAGCGCCTGTACCCACAA
This sequence comes from Engystomops pustulosus, assembly GCA_019512145.1. Taxonomy (NCBI): domain Eukaryota; kingdom Metazoa; phylum Chordata; class Amphibia; order Anura; family Leptodactylidae; genus Engystomops; species Engystomops pustulosus. The sequence continues at coordinate 114,273,695 of CM033644.1, read as the reverse complement.
CGTCCGTCCACCTGTGGCGAGTTCCTCAAAAGACTCCACACACTATATACGGTACATGTTATACCCTTACCCTCCAGCAATCAAGTAGGTGGCCCATTATCTGATACACCGATATACACTCACCGGCCACTTTATTAGATACACCATGCTAGTAACGGGTTGGACCCCCTTTTGCCTTCAGAATTGCCCCTCATTCTTCATGGCATAGATTCAACAAGGTGCTGGAAGCTTCACTCAGAGATTTTGGTCCATATGACATGATGGCATCACCCAGTTGCCGCAGATTGTCGGCTGGCACATCCATGATGCGAATCTCCCCATTCCACCACATCCCAAAGCTCTATTGGATTGAGATCTGGTGAGTGGAGGCCATTTGGACTACAGTGAACTCATGTCATGTTCAAGAAACCAGTCTGAGATGATTCCAGCTTTATGACATGGCGCATTATCTTGTCTGAAAGTAGCCATCAGATGTTGGGTACTTGTGGTCATAAGGGATGGACATGCTCGCAACAGTACTGCTCGAACCGTCTGCCCATTCTCCTTGACCTCTGGCAATCACAAGGCATTTCCGCCCACAGAACTGCCGCTCACTGGATGTTTTTCTTTTTCGGACCATTCTCTGTAAACCCTAGAGATGGTGTGTCGTGAAAATCCCAGTAGATCAGCAGTTTCTGAAATACTCAGACCAGCCCTTCTGGCACCAACAACCATGCCACGTTCAAAGGCACTCAAATCACCTTTCTTCCCCATACTGATGCTCGGTTTGAACTGCAGGAGATTGTCTTGACCATGTCTACATGCCTAAATGCACTGAGTTGCCGCCATAAGTGTTAACGAGCAGTTGGACAGGTGTACCTAATAAAGTGGCCGGTGAGTGTATTATGCCATGCATTTCTATGTAATCATGACTTTTACCATAATAACCATTGTGTAACCATTATTCTTTGTAATCATGACTATTACTATAATAACCATTGTGTAACCATTATTCTTTGTAATCATGACTATTACTATAATAACCATTGTGTTACCATTATTCTTTGTATTTCTATGTAATCATGACCATTACCATAATAACCATTGTGTAAGCATTATTCTATGTAACCATGACTTTTACGATAATTACCATTATTCTATGTATTTCTAATCATGACTTTTTATTTTGTTCTGGGCCCCATGGAGACACATGACATTTGATTGTCCCCTATGTATTTTCATATGTAGTGTTACAAGTCCTTGGATGTCTCATACATTTGTATCAACAATACCTTTTCATGACACTGGTTATGTTTTCAATCTCTGACTGTATTGTTTATATGTTGTTTCATTGTTTCATGAGGAAGGTCATGATTTGACCAAAACATCAAAGAAATTATATGGATTGTTTGTGATGAAATAAAACAAGAATAAAGCATGACGAGTGTCGAGTTATCTCTTTACTATTGATTGGGGTTGTACCCTACTCAAGCACCTGCTTCCCCAGAGGAGTGACGTGTGCAAGAGACATAATGAACTCACTTAGAACTTCTGTACACACACTCAGCTCTGCTAATCAGTCACATGCATCTAGCCCAGACCAGAGGAAGCACTGCATGCTTACCACATTCTGACCGGGAGCTATAGTTCGCAATGGGGATGGAGATCTGGCCTCATAATGTGCGCCAGATCATAGTGCCCATTACGGTCGTGTAAACGTGGTCTAAGATACAGGCATTTTTTAAAATCCCCAAAAAAAAAAAAAATAATAATAATACAGCATTTACTTACTTTTTCAGTTCTTTAACATCTGAATTGTCTTCTGGTGGCACAGACATTCCTCGTCCATAGCATGTTCCCCCATGAAGGTGAAATTCCACGTATGTATCATGACCAGGGTTTTCAATAGGCGTGCTGTGTAATTTTGCATGCACATTCTGAATTACAATGTAACTTCCAATCTGAAATGTTAAAAGTATAAATATTGTGTGTGGATTCAGTATATATGCCACTGTAAACTATATAATGTAAACGCTGCTTGGCCATCACAGGCTCAAGCTAGGTCCTAAACGTGGTCCATCCAATAAAAAGGAAAACAAAAAGGAGAGAAGAAAAAAAAAAAAAAAAAAAAAAAAATGTATATTATCTACTATCTTTATTCAATTATATGGAACAATAGGAGTGGGGGTCCTGCTCGCAAGAGCTTACATTCTATGAGGGTAAGGGGTGACACAAGAAATAAAAGAGATTGTATAATGGTCCAGTCAGTCTTAATAAGGGAACAGAATAAAAGTTTAACCCCTTAACGCTCTGCGCCATAGCTCTACGGCACAGAGGTACAGGGAATGTATGAAGAGGGCTCACGGGCTGAGTCCTCTTCATACAGGGGCGGGAGTTGTTGCATATTGCAGCAAACCCCCACCGCTAATAACCACTATTAAACCTTTCATTGCGCCGCCATCCTTATTCCGACCGCTGTGATCGGTTGCCATGGTAGCCTCGGTCTTCGTTTGACCCGAGGCCATCTAGCTTCTGCAGAGTCGTTACAATGAGCCAGTGGCTCATTGTAAAGAATGAGCTGCAAAAATGCCATATATTGCAATACAAATTCGTAGATCTAGGAACGTACCCTAGAGGTCTAAGAATTAGTGAAAAAAAAAAAAAAAAAAAAATTAAAAAAAAGGGTTTAAAAAATAAAAAAATTCAAATCACCCCCCTTTCGCGAGAACTGATATAAAACATAATAAACAGTAAAAATCAGACAAATTAGGTATCGCTGTGTCCCAAAATGCCCCATCTTTTAAAATATAAAAACGGTTACGGGCGGTGGTGACCTCCGAGACGGGAAATGGCGCTCAAATGTCCGAAATGCGACTTTTACACCTTTTTACATCACATAAAAAAAATGGAATAAAAAAAGATCAAAATGTTGCACAGACTTCAAAATGGTAGCAATGCAAACGATGGCTCATTTCGCAAAAAATGACACCTCACACAGCTCCGTGCACCAAAGTATGAAAAAGTTATTAGCTTTTTATACATTCGTTTAATTTTTCAAAATGTATTAAAAAACACAATAAAACCTATATAAATTTAGTATCACCGCAATCGCACCGAACCAAAGAATAAAGCTGTGGTGTTATTTTGAGTGCACAGTCAAAGTCGTAAAAACTGAGCCCACAAGAACGTGACGCATGTGCGTTTTTTTTTTCAATTTTTCCACATTTGGAATTTTTTTTCACAGCATGTTAAAATAAATAACATTACGGGAAAGTAAAATTTGTTACGCACAAAATAAGCCCTCACACAGGTCTGTACACGTAAAATGAAAAAGTTATGGATTTTTGAAGGTGGAGAGCGAGAAAATGAGTGAAAAAACCCTGCGTCCTTAAGGGGTTAATAAATAAAGTGCCAGGCAACTAATACAGTGACTAATTCAGTGTAGCTTTTGGTCTGAAAGACAAGCCTGGAGGTTGCATAAAAAAAAAAAAAGACAGGAGAGCGTTTAAAGAGTGGAAGACTGGTTAGTAGGGAGTTACAGTAGTCTAGGCAAAAAGTAATCAGACAGACAATTGGCTTTTTGAGAAATGTAGTAAGTTAGTAGTAGTTAATTTACGATTACCATATTTCCCTTTAGTATCATGTATAGTGTAGTCTTAAAGATTTACCTTCAAAGATTTTGCAAGTGCCAAATGATTATCATAAACCAAAACATCAATGGTAAAGCCTTGTAGCCGATTTATAGCATCTCTGTCTCCTTCAAGTGCATCATCTTCAACATAAACCTTCCATGGTAGAAAAGCGCATTTAGTACCATCCCAAACCTAAAAAGAGAGGAGACATGCATATTTCAAAGTCCAGATGGTTACCATAGGTATGGCTATAGAATGATGTAGAAGAATAGTTGTGCCTTGCTGTCACACTACATTGCCTACTAAGCAACAAGATTACTGCTAAACAACTTCACTAGTACAGACAGAAGAAAAAAAGGAGTCCATATCAACACCTGACTATTAAGTTACTTATGTTTAGGTGTTTGACATTCGAGTTTATTTCTGGAAATCCAATGCACAATTCATACAGGACCTTCCACTGCCTCCACCAAACCTTTTTATCTGTTAAAATTTGGTATTTTTAATTTACCGTATATACCCATGTATAAGCCGAGTTTTTTTTAGCAGAAAAAAATATGCTGAAAAATCTGACCTCGGCTTACACACGTGTCAAAGAAAAAAAAACCACTTACATACTCACCTTCCAGCATCCCCGATGCGGCTTCTTGATACCCGTTGTAGGTCCCCTGTCTCCCCTTCAGCTGTATTAGCCGGCAGGGACGCATCCATGTGATCTCCCGGCCAGCGTACACTATGACATCACCAGTGGCATCATAGTGTGCGCTGGCCAGCAGATCGCATGGACAGAAGAGGACCCGCGCTGAGCATTGGGGACTTCGGAAGGCGAGTATGTAAGTTTTATGCGGGCTGGCTATATACTTAAGGGGGCTGGCTGGCTGTATGAGGCATCTATGAGGGACGGTGTCAAATGCCTTTGCAAAGTCCAAGAACACAATATCCACAGCAGCTCCTCTGTCCAAGCATCTGCTCACCTCTTCATAGAAGCAGATCAGGTTAGTCTGACGACTTCTATTCTTAGTAAACCCATGCTGGCTGTCACTTATTATACTATTTGATGTCACATACTCCAGTATATAGTCTTTTACTAACCCTTCCAGTATTTTCCCCACAATGGAAGTTAAGCTTACAGGCCTGTAATTGCCTGGAAAAGTTCTAGAGCCCTTTTTATATATTGGCACATTTGCCTTGCGCCAGTCACTTGGCACTACACCAGACATTACAGAATCCTTGAAGATTTTAGACAGCAGTACAGCAATAACAGAACTGTGTTCTTTAAGAACTCTGGGGTGTAACCCATCTGGTCCAGGAGCCTTGTACACATTGATTTTATTGAGCTTAGAATTGATCATGTCTACATTCAGCCATTCTAGTATATTACAGGATGCATGACCTTGATGCTTTGGCCTACAGCCCGAGCTCAACCTGTGAGCCCAATCTTGTAAAGTCACATCATTGTGAATGCAAGGTCTTTTTATGTTTCAATTACTGCAGAATGCTGCATCGGACAGGACTAGGGACACAATGTTACGGTTCTTAATTTCAGCAGCAACTCTGGTGACATAGTATTATATGTGGCAGGATTTTTTTTCTTCACATTTCTACACGTTATCTAATGGTAGCAAAAAAGGCTAGTTTAACATCAGTGTATTCCAAGCAACTCAAACTTCCAATCCAGCCTGGCACCCAATTTTTAAAATAAAAGCACAGACAAAATGAAAAAAAAAAAAAAAAGCCAGTGGGGTCTCTCACTTTGTGAGGGAACCTGCAGAGCATAGGATTCTGCTTACATTATTACTTTTTGTAGCAAATGTAAAGTTTCACAGACTGACCAGTACCAGAACCTGTGCATCATATTGATGTATTAAGCAAAGAGGGGGAATTATCAGAGCTTTATAAAAAGTTGCATGTCTGTGCCATATGTCACTGTTAAACACTGTGGTCAGTCTCCTTCATTCACCAAACTCTCCTTACTTTTTAGGCTGAAGAAATGAAAGGCAAAATATTAGGGAGAGGCCGAGAGCAACAAAACAGTCTAAATAATAGACAGGAGGGGGATGAAAATCAGACCCGTTCCTCATCTCTGCTTTGTCTCAGCATCTGTGTGTTGTGTGACCTCTTCTAAGATGGAGCCATTTTGTTGTGAGGGAGAACCAGTGATAAATGCAGGCAAAGCATACTTCTCCCCTCGCCTCAGTGATAGCAGATAGATGTTTTACACGTGTGGACATCTACGCTGCCTTTCCCCAGGTCTTTGGAATGGGGCCATGACGCATAAAGCTCTTTACTGACCTACCATTAGCTGTGAGTAAAGAGTTTTATTACTGGATAATAAGCAGTACTTCTGTACTGCCCAAAGCTCTTCTAAAAAAAAAAAAATGTAAAACTACTGGTACATAGGCAATTTATGACAATTGTACAGGCATTAATACGACCTCAGGTTTCATTTAAAGATTGAAAGATTGTAACATTCATTTAAAAGGGAAAGTGCTGCGCAGCCACTACTAAATATGAGCAGCTAAAAATTTCTGTATATGCTTTAATTTTTTTAACATATATTTCTGCTTCACATGTTACTTGCAACAAGCAGTGCTTATGGGCCATTTTGTTTTAAGGTTTTTATTAGCCCTGCAGCACATATGATTGCAAAGGTCACCCACCGAGGTAAGATCTTTCAAAAGGAAATCCTGTATACACCACTAACATATTGTGTGAAAATGTTTAACAGAAGCAAATCAAAGTCACTATAAATAGCTTTTGTACTGAATAACTCCACATACACAAAAGGTTAGAAAGCAAATCACATTTTGGTTAGTTCAATTGACCCGTGCACCAACAATATATGTTGATGCCTGTATGTCCACATTAAAATTTGTTGATTCTAAGTCAAAACTCCAATGTTAAAATAGTTTTTAATAAACTGTCATAAGTTATTCCCAATTAAAAACAAACAACACAATGCCCATTATTTTTCTGAACGCCAGTGTTTCCAGAGCTATGGCATTTTATGTTATGAGGCTGCTTATCAAAATCTCTCAGCAGCAGTGAAGTGGGCAGAGACTAACCTCTTCCTATATCTGCCTTGAAACCGAGTCAAACTGAGGTTGTCTTCACTTCCCATGAGATCTTGTGTTCTCTCGTTCATTAATTTAGCAGCAAATCCACTGAAATTCCTACAACTAAATACACTGAACATTGCGTAGTGTGCATGTACAAGACGATATAGTGATTACCCTGGTAGCTTTCATTAAAAGCAGGAATATGCATGTAATAAACAGTAGAAACCAGCAGTGAAACAGTTATCATGCCCTTCAAGCCAAAAAACATGTGTACAAGCAAGATACATGCCCCCATTTAATTTATACATGCTTTCCATTCCTGATGTAATTTCTGTAGGAGTTATAAGTGTAACATTTTGCAGTATACAGGAAATGATAACTAAGGTGCAGTTAAAATTGGCTAAAAAGTTTATAGAAGTACATTACCTTAAGAAGATATGAAGCTTTGTCAATCTCAGCTTTTCCAACAAGCTGACAGAGTAAATCGAAATATTGTCCAGGCTGAACATTTGATAAGTGTTGTCTTGAGCTAGAAATATTTGGCAGTCTTAACTGCCAACTCCGCAAGGTTTCTACCGCTTTCTGGTCTTCTGTAGTAAAGTTGTAAGATTTACTAGATGTTCTTGGAACCAATGGAGCATCAATGATACCTTCAAATACTAAAGCCGAGAAACCACTGCTACTGATGCCTTGAAATTCATTGTTATACTTCTGGATCTAGGAAAAATAAACCACATGTTTATCTCTGTATTATGAAAATTGAAAAAAATTTTGAAGTGTCGGCAACAAATAAGAATGTTTACCAAGGTAAGGACAAAACACTAATAAGGTCACTTACCCTAGTAAACTTGCTCATTCAGCCTCTGGAGCAGGTCCCATGACCCACCGGAAGTGGGTTTTGGTGTTCTGCAGACTTCTGGTGGGTCAAGGGGATGTGCCAAATGTTAAATGAAATATTAAAATGCCAAACGAAAAATTATATGCCACAATTATACCCATGATGAAGCTTGTGGATTCAAGTCATATGCATGGAATTTCTGCCCCTGTACCTCCTGTGACCTAGTCAGGTATATAACCTTTTTAATCTGTTATGCGTGTCATTTTTGTACTAATGACTAATGTTTTTTGAGTGGGCTGGTTGTCATGCTTATAAATACACTTAACCCCTTAAGTGCTGCTGCCTTTTTTCATTATTCGGTTTCCATTTTTGCTCCCCACCTTCAAAAACCCATAACGTTTTTAATTATTCCGTGTACAGAGCTGTATAAGCTTGTTTTCTATGCAAATTGTCCTTCCTAGTGACTATTTAATATTCCATACCATGTACTGTAAAAAAAAAATCCACATATGGTGAAAACACCTTTGTGTAATTTTCTTGTAGACACGATTTTTAAAACTTTTACTGTGCGTTCCAAATGACACCTCAAGTTTATTTTTTGGTTCAGTAGAATCACAGCAATACCAAATTTATACGTTTTAGTATCTTTTAATAGACTTTAAAAAATTAAAACCTTTTATACAAATTTTTGATTCAAAATTTGGGATTATGAATATAAAATAGTTATATAATATAGTTTTGACTTACATATTTAATTCAATTAAAGAACCAACCTACATAACCTATCTTGTACATAACCAGGGGACTGCCTATAGCGATTAAAAAATAAAAAAACTCATTAACCTTGAGCTACTACTGTGCAGAAATGTGTATACACTAGACACAGGCTGCTGCCGTGGTGTTTTACATCATATATAGGTAAAGCTATGGATATTTATTAGTTGAAGAACACTACAAGATGCTGTGAAACATATTTTATCAATGGGATTTGTAGAATATTGTGCACATGCAATAGGACAAGCCCACCCATCCAACAAATGACAGCATGATCAGAATGTTTTTCCTTATTTGTACTATAAAGAACCTGGATAGCACTCGGAGTGGTAAGGGGTATAATGGTCAAGAAGCATGGGAGGACACTTGCAAAATCGGAGCTACAAATTGAAGACCTTTATAAAGGCTAAAATGCATACCTTTATTCTGTGAAATCTAACAATATCCCCAATTTTATAAATTTTTGGAAGTGCATCTTGATTTCCACTGAAAAACATGCACTTGAGCTTGGCATTGGATTGGTCTACTATATTAACAACAGAGCAAAAATCTGAAAGAAAAAAAAAAAGGAAAGATAAGACTTTGAATAGCAGTTCTATGATGTATTACAATCTACTTATCCACAACATCTTCACCTCCTACACTGATCATTTATTCCAGATTCACTTGTGTAATCGTCAGAGGCAAAAATAAGAAGGGGTTTGGGCATCTCAGAGACACCATGTTGGAGCTTCTGTGAGTAAGAGACACACACAAAAGCTACTGCTGGTTCGAGGGTTAAAGGTCTCACCCAACTTCACTGCGACAGTATGGTCTTTTTAGCAAGATAATTTACATGTCAAATTGCAAAAAAAAATAAAAAAAAATCACAAATGGTGTAAGAAACATATCAAAAAGTTCAGGTTTGACTTGGCTCGGTAAACCTCCTGATCTCATCCAGACAACCCTGCATTTTCCTTGCTCCGACATCCTATTTATACCCTTCGGCCGTGAAAAGTTGGGGGTCACATCAAAACTGCTGAACATCACTGTCCTCTCTCCTGTATCCACTTACACAGAAGATACATACACACATATATTATGTCCACTTATGCAGAATATCTTGCTAAGAAAAAGAAAAAATTACTCCAAGGATGTAAACTTTCAGGTGAATCAATCAGGTAGATTAGCTGCTAACATGGAATAAATCCACCTGATCACTTTACATCCCTGGAGTGCTGCCATTTTTTTCTTACATTTGGGGGACCTGTCGTCTGGCCTTTAATAGCGTTTTCTTGCATCTATTAGTGCCGTTGAAGATTTTCTTATCTATATTTATTATACATACAAACACTCTTTTTAAAGCCCCAGGCACTAGCCCCAAGAGGTTTTTCAAAGAAACATTAATTTACATTTGTACAAGAAATGTAGGAGGGGTCAGGACTTAGTGCTGAAAATAATCTTCAAGACAAGATGACAAAGGTGACTGGGGCAGGATTCATACAGAGAAACGAACACTCGCTGACTGACATACATCTCAATAACCCCAGGATATCCCACAGAAGTCTCTTACATTTCATTTCAAACATTTTATTCTATAGGTCATATCTATGTGGTTCACAAAAAATTCTTGCCATTCAACATATCCTAGAATGCATTCTAATGGATAATTTATTTATGTTCCTGTAACACTCATTATTTTGTACCTTCAAGGGAAAGCTAGGTAATTTGGAATATTTAATTAGAGTTACATTATTGCTAGAACTCATTGAAAATGTATTACTGAGAAAAATCTTGACTAACAAGATCCTTACTTCAAGTAAAAATTATCTACTACAGAACTGACCCTTTTAACCCAGTGGAAGCAAAAACAACAAAATGAATATAGTACAGTCACTAGTAGAGTACAAATGGTAAGAACTGAGATGATTCCCCCTTGGAGCTGCAGCGTCCTCCTAGGATCTGGTCTTGGTTGAGGCCAGATAAGTCGATGCAAATTGAGCATGTATAAAAAAATTCAGGTAGATTGACTCGCTGCTACCAATAAGAAGGATTCATGGGATTGGATTGAATGGAATTCCTTTAATTAGGGTTTTCAAAATATGACAAAGTGTTTCTGGGGCGGATCGCCCCCTTCATCGGGTCTAACAGGTACAAACAGGGAAATAAATATAAATAAATATTTAAAGGAAACCTACCACTTTAAAATGACCCTTCTGACCCACAAATACCTTAAGCTAGCTCAGGATGAGCTGATGCCGGACCATATTTTCAATTAAACCAGAAACCGCTGTATTTGTAGAAAAATGATTTTCTTGTGGTAGTAAAATCTCTCTTCGGCGCTTCTATAAGCGTCATACAGCGCGCACCCCGGACCCTGCTCCGCGATCACGCTCTCGTCAGCGCCGCTCCCGTCACTAATTTTGCTGTGCCCGAGAGCCGGTGACGTCACCGAGCTCTCGGGCACACTAGCGCATGCGCACCACCTCCTCCTGGCGCGTCGCGGCCGGATCCCATTGCGCATGGGCGAAGTCCCGAAGCCTCGTAGTGGCAGTGGAGGGAGCCCCCCCTTTCGTTGGTGGGAGCGGCGAGCATAGTGTTTTCTTAATGTTCTCTCACCCCCACGGTCTTTTCTCTGAAGCCTCGCGATACTACGAGGCTTCGCGCATGCGCAATGGGATCCGGCCGCGACGCGCCGGGAGGAGGTGGTGCGCATGCGCTAGTGTGCCCGAGAGCTCGGTGACGTCACCGTCTCTCGGGCACAGCAAAATTAGTGACGGGATCGGCGCTGACGAGAGCGTGACCGCGGAGCAGGGTCCGGGGTGCGCGCCGTATGACGCTTACAGAAGCGCCGAAGAGAGATTTTACTACCACAAGAAAATCATTTTTCTACAAATACAGCGGTTTCTGGTTTAATTGAAAATATGGTCCGGCATCAGCTCATCCTGAGCTAGCTTAAGGTATTTGTGGGTCAGAAGGGTCATTTTAAAGTGGTAGGTTTCCTTTAAGGCATTACTAGTATTACTGTAAGAGTTCATGATCATAAAATACAATAATGTTTAAAATGCATATAAATAAATAAAGATAAATAGATCGATTGTTACATAATGAAATAAAAAAAATCATGCAAAATACAATAAAAAGTATACAGCATACAGAATTACGCAAATAAATGAGTGTAAATAGATATTACTGATCCCCAAAGAACTCCCACATTCAGCTCTTAGGCTACATTCACACTAACGTATGCCCGCTGGGCTGTAGCACACAAAAGCTCCGTACACCAAAGTATGAAGAAGTTATTAGCCAGAAGATGGGGAAATAGATATATATATATTTTTGTACAGAAAGTTTTAATTTAAACTCCCATTTTAAAATCAGTTTTTTTAACCACATGTGCATTGGAAGAAGGGTATTCTTATACAGCGAGGATATCCCAAACTCTATATATTACCTTATATACTCGAGTATAAGCCTAGTTTTTCAGCACAAAAATATGTGCTGAAAACCCAAACTCGGCTTATACTAGAGTAAACAAAATGAAGGTTTTACCAGGTTTTTGTGGTAAAATTAGGGGCCTCGGCTTATACTTGGGTCGGCTTATACTCGAGTATATACGGTAACTGGAAAAGTTGGGGGGTCATCTTGTACACCTGAAAATACAGTACATGGGAATGTTTAAGTGACACATCCACATTAATAAGGCTTTTTATCACCATTATGATACAACAACCATTGTATTTATTATTTAGGTAGAACATAAAACATATTTATTAAAATATAATCTTAGAACTATAACTTTAAAAAAATTGGAATTATGCAAAACACTTTAGAAAAAAAAAAGTTTTCAACAAAAATGTACGATTTAATATTTGTTTAGCGATTCTCTGAATTTGTTCTTAGAAACAGTATACTGTCCATATATCCATCTGATACTTCTTCATAGATGACCTCAAGTCTGATCTAATTATTTTAAGGCTAGAGCACAGCCTCTCTACACTGACTTGGGTTAACGGCAATGCAGCAACCACATAGGCAACATCTTTGTGTTTTTATACATGATTTGCCACTGGCACATTGTAATGATTCTGCAGAAACCATACGCCCACTGGTCTTATAAAGGAAGACGAACTGCGAATATTTCAGGGCATGCAAGTCAGAAAACTGTTGTCCTGTGCTCCATTTTGTGGTGCGGTGACTTCCATCAAGTAACCAATCTACTATTGGTATAGGCAATCAAATAATTCCTAGAAAAACCTTGTAAAATCCATGAGTTTCTTGCATTAGTTATTTTTCAAAACTGCCATATGTCGCTTTATAACTTGAGAATGCTTTTACTTAGCAGATAGTTTTTTGTGACATGTTGGACTTGTAAATTTTGGTTCATATATTTTGTATTTATTTGTTTATTTATGAAAAAAGGGCGAATTTGGCAAAATGAACCATTTTCAAAATTAGGACCAATTTGAACCCAAATTAGATACTAATTACCATTTTCAAACTATCAAAACAGCAAAGAACAAGCTTGTTAACACTAAATAATTTTTCTGAAATGTAAACAAAATTGAGGTTTTAGTTGAAATTTTCTAGCCTTAAAATTTACCACTGAACGACCAGGCGCTTTTTCGTTTTTGCGTTTTCATTATTCATTCCCCACCTTCAAGAATCCATAACTTTTTTAAAGAACTGTGTGAGGGCTTGTTTTCTGCATAACAAATTGTACTTCATTGTGACAGTACAAAGAATGTGCTGAAAAACCTCACCTCGGCTTATACATGAGACAAAAAAAATAAACGTACATACTCACCTTTCGGTGCTCCTAATGTTTGGCACGTTTCCTCTTCTGTCTTCTCCGCAGCTACTCTTCTGTCTGCTGTAACGGGCGCATGTTACAGCAGACAGAAGAGGAGCTGACGGGACCGGAGTCAAGTCAAGCATCCTGGAGCCGCGCCAAACATCCGGACTGCCCAAAGGTGAGTACGCAAGTTTATGTTTTTTAAGTGCTGGGTAAACTGGGGCTGGCTGGCTACATACTGGGAGACTGTGACAAAAGGGAAAAAAAGTGGCATTTTCGACTTTGGGCGCTATTTTTCGTTACGGGGTTAAACGTCGGGAATAACCGTTACTATATTTTGATAGATAAGACATTTTGAGATGCAGCAATACCTAACATGTTTATCATATGTACTGTTTATTTATATTTATATCAGTTCTAGAAAAAAGGATAGTGATTTCAATTTTTATGTTTTTTTACTTCTTTACTTGCACAGTAATGGGATATGAACTAGAGATCCCTTGTTCATACTAATGCACTGAAATAACCAGGTATTGGAGTGCATTAGTAATGTCACAGGCAGGTGCAAGATAGAGCAGGCAGTTGTCCAGGGAGGTGCTGATAAGCTAAGGAAGGGAGCTCCTTTCTCACCAGGTAAGTAGAGTCTACAGGCTCAGCATTATCCACGGGATCTAACAGGTTAAACAGTCTGGATCGGAAAGATATCCTAACTGGACTGGTTAACCTGTTAGAGCAAGGGCCCGGCTATCATAAGACAACTGAGCAACTGCTCTCCCACGCACTTGGGACCGATGCAGAACTTAGGAAGGGCTGGTGGAGAAACCCGTATGGGTGGTCATTAAAGGGGTTGTCCACCTCTTGAAAATCCTGCAGACGAGCTGGAGCTGTACTTACCTCCTCTGTCGCTATCAAAAGAGTCAAAAAGCGCATGCACTAGTAATGTCAACCTATGCACTTGCATAGACTGAAAGCAGACAGTTTGGTCCTGCCAGGTGTTAGATCGATACATTGCCGCAGTGCCATCATATCCATACAGTGGAGTGAAACATTTAGGACATATTGTTACATTTCGGAAGGTATAAAGGAGAGCAGGAGTAGGAATTTCCTGGCACCAACTTCCACCATGTGTATATAGTGTATGTATATGTGTATATATGGTATGTGCCGTTACATTGTGTATATACTTTATGTATTTGTATATGTTATTGACTGAATGTGCATGTAAATGTTGTACTTGTGATAATGGTAGCAACTACGCCACCTCCACGCAATGTGGGCTTTAGAGGGGCATAGACGGAGGGGGACGCTGGGCATTCCGCCCCTTTCCGGGAAAACCTTTAGTTCGTAGGTTTTTATGCTAAACTACATCAGGATGAACTGCTATCATTCGTCAGTGCAAACCCCCCCTCCCCCATGTATGTGTATTTGAAAAGTATAAAGTTTCCCCTTCCCCCTAAAAATGCTTAAAAATCATACAGGGCAATCTGGGACACAGTGGGTGGCTTAGTGTCTCAAATTGCTCTGACAGGTTCCCTTGAAGGAGAAGTGGTAGCCCATACAAAAGTCTGCTATGGGGCCCACTCTTACCCCCTGGTGGTAGAAGAAATGCAAAGTGAAAGCCTAGTCACTGCCAGCAATGAAAACAGCAGAACCCGGAGGGTTGGTGGGCACAACGCCATTTATGCTGCACCTGGCACAGTAATGGGTTCTGGGGAGGGGCCCTTTAATTGCAGGCGTGGTCACAGTGAATGTGGGCGGGACCTATATGACACGCATGCCCGTTGAATAACCTCTTTGCAGTATTTCTTACCTGTGCCTTTACTTCGATACGGAAGTTTGAAAAATGACACCACCCCAAAGACGTTGGCGATTGTGCCCTCCTTCAGCTGATCAAGTGGCGTATACACGTACTTCTGCGGGGGACCCTAAAACATGAAGACAAGAACACCATGTGACCAGATGCAGGACTATGTGCGCGTCCATTGTAGTGGACAGGACAGGCACATACACTCATCCTCCTCGCATTTCACCGCCACAACATAAAGACACGTGACAGGCACACGTGACACTCCGGGGCGCGCGCTCATCCCAGTCTCCGGATCGGAGCTCACGTGACCCGGCAAAAACAGGCTGGGAGGGGCTTGGTTTCCACGCGTCTATGGGGAAGCGGGAACTGACGCTTCGTATGGGTCGTGTGTGTACGTTGTCACATGTGTCGTGTCATGTATTTTCTTTACAGCAGAAGCTTATCTTCAGAGACTCCGCCCCTTATTTAACTCCTGAAGGTGGAATACAAGAGATACTGAGGATGTGCTTAATAGGGGAGGGCGGGAGTAAGGGATTAGAGGTAAAGGTGTCCTTTATATATGAGGGAACTACAGGAAGTATAGGGCTTTATGTTGGCTGCCGTATGAGATGGAATGCTGTACTCAAAAAGTTGCAGTTATTTGGATAGTAGGGCATTTAATTTATTGAAACAGAACAGTGGCGGATATACCCTCCCAAAAAAAGGATAGCTCCTCCTCTAAGTTGGCCCTTCCCCACCTCCGAGTCACAGAGCCCAGGAGAAGAGGTAGTAGAACGCGAAAAGCGCTTTGGGGTATTACTGTTTCATCACTAGGTGATTGTGATGCAGGGCACTTGGTGTATAGAATTTTACATGCACTAAGCACTTTATATTTATGTCTTTTATACCTATATTGTTTAACGGGGTTTTTACTGTGTTTGTTCTCTGAAGATGTATTGGGCACCATCTCAAATGTTGCTAGGCTACCAGTTAGTTAGGTAGTTAGGACAGGAAATAGATTAGAAACCCATCCGGGTTTGAAAAAACTTTTGCATAGAATATGGACTGCACATACATATTTTAATACATGTGAATTAAGATCTTTAAGGATTTTTGGAAGTCTTTGCAGCTTCTTCTATATTTTGCCTTCAGCTGACCAGCTGGAGGGTGGCACACTTCAACCACCTTTATCTCCTGCACCCTTCCACCTAGAAACATATTTATTGTGTAATATTAAACAGGAGAGTATCCCTGTGTATGAATGCTTAACAGAACCTTCATTGGCAGTCTCCATAAGGAGAACTCTTACTTTCTACAGCGCTGTCTACAGTTGGGAGTCTTTTCCTTCTGGAATAGATATACTGGTCTGGTTTTAATCCCGCATCATGTCATAAGGCCTCTTGTAGGTCATGCTTGATGTCAAGGGAGCTGCCTTACAATGCAGCTAAAAGAGGCATGGTTTCCTTATCCCATCCTGGAAAACTTAGCATTTTAACAGAACCGAAGATATTCACTCTTAAAGTTACAGTCAGAAATAAAAGCTGTGCATAAAAAAATAAAAATGTGTTTTTACAGACGCCGGAGTTCCAGCGGGGAGCAGCGAACGTGACCGGAAGTAAAGTACTAAGTACTTCCGGTTCGCGGGGCTGCGATCTTCAACACGCCGCCAAGTCCAGGAGGAGCCCAGGGATTATAGTACTCCTCCTTGGGTGAGTGTTTTAGTTTGTAGTTTAGATTATTCCATTTTTTACTTGCACTTTCTGGGGTTTGAATGAGCCCAGAAGAGTCGAGGGGTGGACCCGGAATGGGGGCGGAGCCTAACTCTTATAAAAGCCCGGGCTGCAGGAGGACGTGAAGCTCCTGAGCCTTTGAGAGCCCCAACTCCAGTAATCAGTGTGGTGAGTGTTTGCTAAGGGTAATTTTTCTGACTCCTTATACTGATGGCAGTTTTTATAAACAAAATTTTTAGGGAGAAGAGGTCCCCTAGGGATTGTAGAATCTGTAATCGGAAATTACCTTCAATCTATGAAACAAGTACCTGCTCAGCATGTATTGCAAAAATTATCACAGAAGAATCCTCTTCTTGGCTAGAATCTCTGCGATCCGTAATTAGAGAGGAGGTACAAGGGACGGTCAAAGATATTATTGACCAGAGACCAACCCTAATAGAGAAAGACCTCCCGGGACCTTCCTCAGCAAATCCCATTGAAGTGTTGTCAGAGGAAGAGGGAGAAAAGGGGGATGCCTCTTCAGTCTCGGAAGAGGAATTATTGGGGCGCCCTTTATTTCTAGTGGAAGATACAGAAGGGTTATTAAGAATGGTCAGATCCTCCATGGATATAGAGGAAAAGAAACTACATAAATCAGTCCAGGATATAATGTTTGAGGGGTTAGCGGAAAGGAAAAGATGTACTTTTCCAATCCATAATACCATACAAGCCCTTATTACTAAGGAATGGCAAAACCCTGATAAAAAGTCATATATCCCTAGGGCTATAAAAAGAAAGTACCCGTTTGAGGAGAGTGCTACGTCTTCCTGGGGCCTTCCACCGAAGGTAGAAGCCTCCATTATTAAGATCTCCCGTGGCGCCTCCTTACCTTTTGGGGATATTAACTCTTAAAAAGACCCCATGTATAGGAAGGCGGAAGGATTCCTTAAAAAAATCATGGGAATATGCTACCACTTCCTTTAGGACAACAGTAGCGGCAACTTGTGTAGCCTGCTCAGTTTTATTATGGTTAGACCAGCTAGGGGGGGGGGGATATCCAAAATAAAGAACCTAGGTATTCAAAAAGGGGCGGCGCTTCTGGTGGATGCCTCGGTGGATGTGTTGAGACTCTCTGCTAGATCTGCAGCACTGTCTAATTCGGCCAGAAGAGCGTTATGGTTGAAGAGCTGGTCGGGTGACATAGCCTCCAGAAGCAAATTATGTGGCATTCCTTGTGATGGAAATTTCCTGTTTGGTCCCATTCTAGATGATTTATTGGAAAAAGCTGGAGATAGGGAAAAAAGGTTTCCCCACTACCTCCACTCCCTAAAGAGCCAAATCCTTTTGGGCCTTTCGTAAATCAAGGTACCAGAGGAGAGATAGAGAGAACAGACCAGGTCCGTCCAGACCCATGCAGACAAATACAGGTTATTTGTTCAGCCAACAGTATATGCAGTTCAGGCAGAACACTTCTCTGCCGCAATGACGCGAGGCCCCAGGTAGGAGGAAGGCTATCCCACTTCTTCCCTGCCTGGAGACACATTTCAAACAGCCAATGGATTCTCAGATCTGTATCACAAGGGATAACATTGGACTTCAAAAACCTACCCTTTTGAAGATTCAAGATAACAAAGGTTCCATCGGGAGAGAAAGGCAACACGATGGTGTCAGAAATAGCCGAATTACTCTCCAAAAAGGTACTGTGTCCAGTCCCAATAGGAGAGGAACGTCAAGGGTTCTACTCAACTCTATTTTGGGTAAAAAAAAACAAGTGGGGCCCTGACAACTATAATAAATTTGAAAGAGTTAAACAGGCATTTACAGGTACCAGTTTTCAAAATGGGAACGCTAAAATCGACAGTAAATCTGTTATATCCGGGATGTTTTATGGCGTCAATAGATCTCACAGACGCCTATAACCATGTAGCTATTCATCCGGAATATCAGAAATACCTAAGGTTTGCGGTTCAGTTGGGGCAAAAGATAATCCATTTTCATTTGCGGAAATGGCAGCCTTCATAAGATTAGATCAGGGGCTTTTTATACCCTACATGGACGACTTCCTCTTGGTAGGACCCTCAGAAGAAGCAGTGAGAAATCAGGTTATCAGAGTTCGGGAAATACTAAAATTTCTGGAATGGATAGTAAACATAGAAAAATCAGAAATAACCCCGTCCCAACAGAAGCTCTTCCTGGGGGTTCTTGTAGACTCGAGTTGCCAAAAATCTTTTCTTCCCTAGAGAAACAAGGAAGTATAAGGGAAAATAAATATAACCAAAATAAAAAGGTTCTCCCGAACAACCATCAGGGGGGTATGTCCCTTTTGGGAAGTTTAGTGGCCACCATTCCAGCAATTCCCTGGGCTCATTTTCACGTTAGAGTATTACAGAATTTTCTACTTCCTATTTCCCTAGACAAAGAGATAAAGATACCAGTCTTAGTACTAGAGTCCCTAAGTTGGTGGTTAATTCAGAAAGATTTAGAAAAGGGTCTCCCCTGGGTAACAAGTCCAGAAAAAATCATCACAACGGATGCAAGTCCGTGGGGATGGGGTGCACACTTAGAAGGCAAAATGTTTCAGAGCCAGTGGAACACTCAGGAAGCAAATTTATCCTCAAAAGTCCCATAAATGTTGCATTTTTCTTTTTATACAGCTTATTAACAAGTTGCAGTTCATAAATATGGCCGTGCACTAGCCAACATAATGATAACTTGATAGGTTAGTGCACTTCTCTGTATATTTGGCCTGAAATTTCAACTTTTTGTGATCAAAAAGTCGCAAAAAATATGAAGCAACTTTTTATGCTACTTTTTTAAGGCCAAAATGTCTAGGAAATCCTATGATAAATCGCCCCTATGGAATTAACAAAAATAATTACTTAAAATATTTTTGACATTGTATCATTTTTTTATCATAAGAACTTGGTTAAAAATATAGGTAATTTGCAATTACACCTTCCCTTTAAAGGCTTTGCCAACTTTTTTCCTTATTATCTACAAGCTAAAATCATTTAACCAAAAGGAAACTTTCCTATCATTTTCAGTCAGTTTGCTTTACTAGCTATACACAGCAGACCTTTCTCACTTAAATCTCCTGGTTCAGATGGTGAACTCTCTCTCCTAATCCATGAGTCTCTGTACAAGATCCAGCGGCTGTGGAGATCTCCTTCAACCCCCATCTTCAGCAAATGGCTCAGCATTATAAGGCTCAAACCCTTTCTAAACCATTCCACCTCACTTGGCCACGCCCTGTACTATTTCACAGAAGACGGCTCAGTATGATGCAGTTCAATTTCTTCTCAGTCATTACCCCCTGAGAAGAAATTTCTTCTCAGTATCAGTATATATAAAATACCATGTGATATGAGAGTTTGATATAGACAAATTGCAAACAACATATGACCGGTGCCAGAGAACACACCACAATCAGAAGTCCAATAGAGAAGAGGCAGCAACTTGTAAATTATGATGTATGAATGCATGACAAGAAATCATCAATAAAAAAAAAAACAGCTAAGTGCATATTACATTACAACTTGACCCTAACACAATGTGTCTGTATTGATTTTTCTTGCACAAAGCTGTATATAAGTCTACTTTAGACATAGAACCATAGGAAGAATTTAGGCCCCACTAAAAGTCATAATATAGATTTCCATATTTATTGACTAGCAAAGATGGGAAGTCATGTGGAAATAAAAGAAGACTTACATTTTCATTCTAGGGGTTGACACTTCCAGCAGTGCAGAAAAAAATTCCTGACGGTCAGGGATGCAATGGACAAGGACTAATTTTATATAGCTACAATTAAAGGACACCTGTCATCAGGTTTCTGTCACTAATCATGTCACCAATACCTGTTGAAGAAGCTTACAAGGATTCCGTCCCAGCCTTTATCTAGTCACTTCATACATTAATCATTCTAAAATCATATTTTCTCTATTATGTAATGTACATAACTAGGCACATGGGACATGGAACAGAATGTCACCCCTGTTACGCTCCCCCTTCTTCCCTCCCATGTCTGTGTGTATCTAAGTAAAGCATTGCTATGTCTGCTGTACGCTGATGCTTCTCCCCCCTATAACTCATGTTGGGACCAGACATCAGCTACACATACCTGACATTGGTTTAACTGTGAGGCTACCCAGGACACAGGTCAGCCTACACGCAAGACCTGAATGGATCCCTCCTATACACATGAGATGCCACGACATTCAGATAAACCAAGTACCGAATGTTTCTGCATTCACACATTGTGAGAGACAAAACAGCCATCAGCTACACAAGACCTGACATGCTATTCTCCTTCCTCTATAAGACTGTGAGATACGAGACCGACATCAGGCTGCCAAAGTACCTGACATGCACTGTTATCCTATAACCAGTGCTGATGAGAGACTCAACATCAGCTACCACAGTACTGACATGCTACGCTCCTCTATAAGAACATGTGAGAGACCAGACCATCAGCTGCACTAAGTAATGACGCACGTGTTATCCATATCCCATGTGAGGACCTCAGCATCACTACACAAGTCCCTGACATGCCTCTTTCTATAACACTGTTAGGACACAGGCTCAGCTACACACAGTCACCTGACATGCATGTTATCTTATACACACGTGAGAGACACAGACATCACTACACAAGCACTGAATGCACTGGTTATCATACACATGTGAGAGCCACAGGACATCGGCTCCAAAGCTAGCTGACGATACTATCTCCTCCTATACACTGTGAGACAAAGACCAATCAGACTACACAAGTAACTAACATGGGCTGTATAAATTAGAGACACAGACATCAGCTGTTACAAGCACCTAATGACTGCTCTCTACTTCTCGCATAACACGTGAGAGACAAACAAATCGCTACACAAGTACCAAATGAGAATGCCTGCTATACCACTGACCTGATCCTGGATCTGTTATATCTCTCCATACTTACCACAGCTGCAAGGGACATGGCCCAGCACCAGGAGAGGCACATCATATAAGTCATGTGCTGGCTATGAAACGGGTGTCTAGGTCATAAGGCAGCTGCGCTGACCAGTTCGCCCGAGCTATGACGTGATTACATATAAGAGCTGTAGTCAGTCGTGGCATGGCCAGCCAGCACATGATCTACTTTATACAGGTTACAACGCATCGTGTCAGCGAGTTGAGTATGTCATGGACGCTGTGTACGGCTGCGAGGGAGGGTGTTCGGCCGCACAGCCCCATGGCAGTCAATTAACAGGCTTTGTAAAGTGTACAAGCACGTGGGTGGGGTGTGGCTGTGCCACCCACTCGATGAACATAGATGTAATGACAATGACTCTCAGTCTGCAAATCGCTCTATTAGTACTGTAGTGGCTCAGCTTTAGTACCTGCTGTTCTGTCCCCTACATGCCTGTTAACTCAATGAAGTGGAATGGCAGCTATGCATTCTAATGGCAGTTTATGAATTGTATTTAGTTTGGGGTTAAAGGTTTGCTCATGGATGATCTCTTAAGCAAAGTATGATATAGTAATATATGAGTATATTATTCCCTATAAAATGCCTAACCTACAAACCACGCGTTAAATCCAGGAAGACTGAAATGCAGAAGATGTGAAAAGGTTAAGATAATTGAACGTGTTAGTGTGAAATAATTTTTCGATGATTAAATGCACGCTTGCATTCAGGTGCACTACATGAATTGCTAGACCTTACTTTAATCCCGTTTTGAATTTTGACAGCAAGAAGCTTTAAATGCTTAATACTTAGCACCACAACTATGTACTCCCTCTTCTACAACTCTGCTATGTTATTTACTTAATGATCCAGTGGCTTTTACTTTTAAAGCTAATCGACATCTAAAAGTCTGTTTCTTTCATGGTAAAGCTGGTGATAGGCTGGCGCCGCCAAGAATATCCTCATACCATAGAGGCTTCTTGTTTTTTTATAGCTGTCTGTGGGGGTTGTCATAATGGGATGTCCAGAGATCATTGCTTGTATCTATTCCTTAGTACTGACATAATCAACTTGTTGGTCGCATGCCCTGTACAGGCTATGGATTACCAATGCGCTGGAATGCTGTTCAGTAGGGTTGAAGCAGTGGATTTGGCAGCCTGCTTGAGTTTTCTAAGCAAACAGTGGCAATTTATATTCGTATGGATGCACTTTGCACAGTTACTGTAAAGCGATATAATAATTATTTTTTTTAAACAGATTTAGTGAATGTACTCTTCCGCAAAGACACAGCGATTTCATGGCTGCCAAGACATGAATTATGCATGGACACTATGCGTGAACAGTGGGCAGATTTAGCAAGCTGTCTGAAAGTCAGAATATTTCTAGTTGCCCATGCAACCAATCACAGCTCAGCTTTCATTTTACAGTCTCATGATATTTTTAAAGGGGAGCTGTGATTGGTTGCCATGGGCAACTAAAGATATTCTGACTTTCAGACCGCTTGATAAATCTTTGCCCCACTGTGTCCCCTCACAGCACTGTGATCGGTTGTGCTTTTTGCCCACAAAGGATAGAGCAGTCCATTCCTTCCAGGCTTGTGATGCAGCTGCACCTCCTATGGAGAGGGAAGGAGGCAGGAGCATTCACCCCTTCCCTTCCACCAGGCTTGCAGTCTTGGCATAGTGGGGGGGGGGGGGGGGGGTGGCGGGAGAGCAGCATCTTTTCACACTCCTCGCAGCTGCATGCAGTACGAGTCAGTAGGAGAACGGTCGGTAACTGTACACCCGATCCTGTGACAACTAATATCAGTTCCGTGTCACAGCAGCCTCATATCAGCTATATAGCGGAGAGAGGTGAGAGGCATCGAGGGAAAGATGCAATTTGCATCCTCTATACAGTCTGTATTTACAGATCAATGAGAACAGTGATCCAATGCTGTCCATTAGATCACTCATATGTTGATCTGTATATAGGAAAGCAGGGAACACATATAACGTTGTCCTAGTTAAAATTGGCCCCTGTAATTAAAAAAATACAAAAAATTAATAAAGTAAAATAAACCAGAGATTTATGCCCACCCCCAAAAAATGAAGTTCATTTGTGCCTTGATGACAACCCCTATTTTCAATACGTCCTATTTCACTTTATCTGGTAACGACCTTAGAATGCTTTAAGTTACCAATTAGTTTTTGAGATTATCTATTTCCAAAATTCAAATGTTCAGTTTTTCAATTAGTTATTAATTAATCATTAACCATATCGGCTTTGTGTTGACTTCATTTTATAGATATATTTTTATAGAGGTTTATAGAAACCTCCACAAATCACCATTCTAATAATTATGAAATATTCAAAACGGCACATAAAAATTAATTTATATTCATGGTCCACCTTCAGTCGAGGGGGGTGGGGTTCCCGGGCACCAGCTCAAGAGACGCCGGCTTCACGGCCACATCTTTACATACCACGCCTAATTACTCCTTGTAGTTGTAGCAGGTCGGCCTGCCGGCTTTTGACCTCTCCCTAGCCTGCGGCGTTCTCATTTTAAGTCTCACACACGCGCAGCGCAGTTTTCTCCCTCCAATACACACAGGGGCCAGATTGGAGATGACCAGTGCATGCACAAGAATTGAGACGAGATGGAGATTACAGAGAAATAAGGAGGCGTGTTATGTAAAGATGTGGCATGAGGGCCGGCGCTCCTTGACTGCTGTGCCCGGAACCCCACACCCCTGACTAACGAACATGAATATAAGTTAATTTTATGGCTGAGGCAACGTTCTTATTTTCTAAAGACATATCCAGCCACAGGCAACCAGCCACATAAGGTACACCTGATTCACCTGGTGACAGGTTCCCTTTAGTAATACTGAAATTAAAACAAATGAGATTTTATTGGAAGTTTCTAATTTAGTCATTAATTCATTCATTTGCCCAAAAATTTACTAACTTAAGCTGAATAAAAGTGAAAATCACATCTACAATTATTGGGGCAATTACTTACCGGCCACTGGAGTTCATCAAAGTCATTGTCCAACGATCATGCACTCCGCCGCCATTCACTAAGATTGTGCATCCAATATCACAGGTCATTTCAGTCTGCCGGAGTACACCCTTCTTCTTCCTGGTGCATGTAGTGAAGTCTTGTGACACGGTTGAAAGTTAATCATGTGCTCAGTCCAAATCAGTCGACACAGCATGCGAGACAATCCCGTGCAAACCCTATTAATACCTGTCAAAACTGCCCAAATCCGAAATCCCTGACAGCGCGCGCTCTGTGAGATTTAAAGGGCCAGCGCGCTGCAATGGGCACTGGATGGCGCTGACCTGTTAAATAGGAGCCTCTTGCTGCGACCCCTGCTGATCTTTGTGCCTTGTTGCCATGGAGAAAGCTTTCTAGTTGCTATTCCGGAGTACTATCCGTGCTAGTTCCTCCCTTGATTCCTTGCTGCCTGTTCTGACCTTCTGCCTGACCAGGACTTGATTCTGCTTGCTGATTCTGTAACTCACTTTGGCACCCGCCATTTGCGCCTTTGAGCACCATGGTGGTATCCTGCTGCGGCAGTCTCAAAACCTTGCGGTGGGCTCTGGTGAAAACCAAGTCCACTAAACTCGCTCCCAGGTATTGGCTGTTTCCTCTGTCTCTCTAGCTGCCGCAATTGCGAAGGTGGCAGTTGAGGGGTTAAAACTGCCTGAGAGGAGAGATTCCTGCCAGGCAAAGCAGAGGGGACAGGCTGTATGTAATAGCCAGTCTCCTGATGCGGATCCCATGCACACTGGTAGTGTCAGCATGATCAGCAGGACGATATAGATCGCTATGATCTATGTCCTAAGCAGTTAATTGCATTATTTTGTATTGATGAAGTTTGAAGAATGTACACAGATTGGTTTTTTAACACATTGAAGAATTAGCATTTTTTGTCATCTAATGTAAAATTTGCAAGTTCATGATTCATGTGGCCTAAATGACTACACCAGAATATGCAAATTAATGAGTAGTTTAAAATAACAAGAGGATAGACAGAACTTGATGATGCATAGTTCTTAAACAAAGTGAACGGTTTGGATGCATCCAAAGATGATTCATTTTGCAAACAAAAGCTGAATGATCTTATGCAGCGTTATAGTGTCATTAAATATTGGTAAGGATAGTCAGAGAAACCCTTTTTTACACAAAGAAGTCAAGGAGCATCTTAAGAATGGGCTAAAATATTTTTCTTCTTTAGAGCTATGGACATTGAGGCAAATTGTAATCTCTGCTATCTACTTCACCACCTAGCGTTCTTGCCACAATACTGAACCATTTGGTTCACAAAATGCAAAGCAATTAATCACATGATTACAGTTAGCATCATCCCACTCCCAGCGGGACATTCTACATTCTGGATTTAACTTCGGCTATTATATAATTTTTAGCAGCAAGAGCGTTAATGTTCACATAAGTAAAATATCTAATATGGAAGCTAATGGAAATTATCGCAATTAATGGTGAAGATTAAGCTATGACTCCTAATATATCTTGGCAAGAAAAAATAATTCTTGTTAATCTGGATCATATTTTATGAAACATAAAAAACTTATATGATTTAATTATGCTTAAGACATTGATAAACTGTAATATCAGGCGGGTCCCCTACTTAACACCCAACTTACAGGCGACCCCTAGTTACAAACGGACCTGATACTGGTAGTTACTGTACTTTAGTCCTAGGCTACAATGATCAGCTGAACAGTTATCAATTGTTCTGCGATGAAGTTTATAGTTAATCTGGTGCTTATGACATCCACATTTTTAAAATCCAGTTGTCACGAACCAAAAAAAAATTTGCTCATAAAATATACAGTTTTTGACTTACATACAAATCCACCTAACAACACCTACAGAACCTTGAATTACCAGAATTTGTACGTAACCTGGGGACTGCCTATAACCAATTACTGAAAACTAATAACAATCCATTGCCAACTATATAATCACATTATCCCTCATAAACCACAGCCAAACTGCAAATATTTTTTTAGAACTGACAATTCTCAGGACCATACTACTAGCAAACTACTCCTATAGACTCGCATTATCGGCTGATTTCTTATTAAGAATATATTAGTTTTTTTAGTCTTCTCTTAAACCATTTGAGTCGCTGACTCATATGTTGAATAACAAGCCCATTTGGGTTGTGGCAACCCCATAGCATACCTCTTTGGGAAGCTTTAGAACAGACTGGTGGTGTTGAATGTTGTTTTTTAATGGGTGGTCCACCCTGCAAATAAATGTCATATTTTTTTGTATAATTTAATATTTAATGAATTTTCGTGTTTTCTAATGAAAGTTGAACAGTGTTTATTTTGCAAAAAAGATCCAGCATTTCATCCTCCTGTGTCATAACTGTATTTTGTTCTTGATAGTTATTAACACTGCTCAATCAAGTACACACGCTAACTATTAGTCATAGTTTCCACAAACTCTAGCGGCGCAGTTGCACAAAGTACGAACCCCAATTTTTCAAGCACGCTATAAGAAAGTCCTGTTTCCAGATTGCAACAGCTAGAATCAGAAGTGAATATCTATGATGGGGTACGAAAGCCAACAACTCTCACTTGATCACAACCATCCCTACAAGAGGAAATGGTGGCAACATATGCTCTAGGGAAGCTTGCTTTTAACGGACTGGGAGCTGCTTGATTGATGGATAGCTGAATGAAGCTCATACAGGGCGTTGTCAACCCTAAAGCACAGACAACACTTCCTGCAATTACTTTAAAATGTAAAATGGTCTTTTAAAATCTCAGACCTAAAGCCATTATAGATCTGTGGCTTTACTCTAAAATGCTGTCACATTCCAGCTCCTAGGTTGTTGCAGGTTGGTTGAGATATACCCCCCAACCTTAAGCTGTCATGCAGATTTAAAAGCTGTTCCCTTTAAAGTATTGATTTCAGGAGGCTGAATGTGAAGGAGGTACATGCAAACAACTTTACATTTTTTTAATTTACAATAATTTAAACAAACACCTACTTTATTACATTCTTTAATACTTGATATCTCCTTTGTTTTTCAATAGCAACATCATAAATTTCTTAAGTTTGTGTGTAGGCTATGTTTAAATTGGAAAAGGGGCATGAATACTTTGTGACAACCACACTTTAATAAACGGACATAATGATTCATTGGCTACTTCATGCCATCGCGCTATTTTTTTTCTAAAAAGCTTTGCTTACAAAATGCTCATACTAAAGGGAATCTATCATCAAGAGACACCCAATCTTAGAACACCCCCAGTGCCCCATAGAGCCATAGTACATACGTTGCCAACAAAAAGAGAGTGTTCAATATTACACTTTTAATGCGCATGTGTTTCTGTGACTTATACATTTGTCTACTGGGAAGATGGCATAAGAGGACGTTTTCCCCTCCCTCGTGGAAACGCTCCTCCATGTGCCTTTCAAATAGTTAAAACGTTTAATCACCCAAATTAGCGACGCCCCTGAGCTATCCCCTGCCAACGGTCATTTAGTGTATGTTCCCGCCGCTGTCTCACTCTCGCTGATAGTGTCCAGGCATTCTCGCCCTATGCGGTCAGCATCTCAATGGGACATTTGGGAGTAGGGGGTGGATACTCAGGTGCCGTGGATATGCCATGAGCAGAGCCAGCTGTGGTGTATTCCGCTGCCTTGCTAGGCTGCTGACTGGCAGGCACAACACTGCCGTCAGCAAGATTGTAGGACGCGTGGTGGAACCAACACTTGCTGCTTCTTGAAGGTGTATACGCAGAGGGCGCACTATAAGCGGATGAGCTGCGTTTGATATATTGAAGAACACAGAGGGACGGGGAAATACCGTTCACAGCTATAGCCACTCCATGCGAAGCAATTGCCTTAGTCACCAGAGCACAAGGCATTGAAGGCTAAAAACTATCTTTTTTCTGTAAACTAGTATTTATACAACAATCTTTGCAGTGTATGGACTATGCTATGCGGAGCTGGTGTGTTAAAAAGGGTCTCTGGGGACAGATGTTCCTGTAAACTATGCTTTCGAAATTGAGTTCCGCCTGGGCGATCAGAATGTGGACAAAAGGCTTTCTGGAGAGCGCATGAAGTTAACTTTATGTTTTTTTTAAGGACTAACCAACTCTAGTATCCAAACATCTTAGCAACCCTTGAATGGACCTAATTTGAATAATGAAGCTGGGACCCTTTCTTTGTACGGCCTTGTATAATACGTTAAACACGTTTATCCATTATCTCTAGTGTTAATTTCCACAGTCAGGTGAAAAACTGTGTGAAGTAAAGGTACCCCCACCCTTTTACATTATATGTATTATACCTAAAATATATTGTACTCGTTGTTTAAATCCTCTTCTCGAAATAGCAGGACTGAGCTATAATGGGCACGTGTCCTTACATTACCTAAATGACCACTTTTATTGTATCGTCAAGAACTTCGCTTTATTTTCCTGGCCTTACCATTTCACAGGATACAGTTTTTTGAGTTTGGGAATATTCTCAATTAAGAAGCGGAAGATCCTCAGGTCAGGGCCGGATAAAGTTGGTTGAGGGCCCCCACTTGAATGTAGTCCAGACAGGTGCACACACTCACATACAGCCCCCCACAATCCCCCCCATCTATATACAAGCTCCCATTAATAACATATACAGCCCCCCGCAATCACTATATACAGTCTCTAAACAATCACTATTACTGACTCCCCAGCAATAATTATATACAGCTACCAGTATTGCACTATACAGCCCTCAGAAATCACATATACAGTCCCCCAGCAATACATGTACAGCTTCCCCAAGCCATCACTTTATATACAGCTCCCAGCAATAACAAATAATAACTATGATAACAACTTGCCCCAGCAACTTCATATATACGCCTTTCCAAGCATCACTATATACAGCCCCCAGCAAATAACAATTGTGGGAGATTGGCCCGGTTTTAGATAGCTGAAGGTCTAGCGGGTTGGGGTATGCAGTT
Organism: Engystomops pustulosus; assembly: GCA_019512145.1. Taxonomy (NCBI): domain Eukaryota; kingdom Metazoa; phylum Chordata; class Amphibia; order Anura; family Leptodactylidae; genus Engystomops; species Engystomops pustulosus. The sequence goes on along the minus strand of CM033644.1, from coordinate 114,244,220 downwards.
CAAGTACTGTGACCACCAAGGACATCCACAGGTCTGCCGTGCGCCGTTATGTTCAAGCGCCAAATAAAACAGCCTTTCATTCAGGCCATTAACAAAACAAAATCACTACCCGTAGGGTGTCTAACCTAACAGAGTTTCTCTAACTCCACCACTAGTACATAACATAGTCGCTGACTCCAAGGCACAGAGGTCAGGGCGTGTGCTCTCCAGCCTCCTTCAGAGAGAGACAACGCACTATCAGGTTAACTCAGCCACTTATGACAGAACTGATTAGGCTGCTCCCACCACCTGTGTCCAATGGGTGCTGGACAACACAACCTCAGCATAAGGCTCTGATAATACAAAACTCTAGGGAAAACATACCGCCCATCCACCGATTGTAACCCTCTCATTGTACCTAACACAATATACAGCTTCCAGTTTCTCCATATACAGCCTCCAGCAATACTCAAAACAGACCCAGCAATAACTATACTATATCTCAGTATTTACTGTATACAGGCCTCAGAATCACTGTATACAGCCCCCAGCAATCACATGTAACCCCACTGTAACATGGTACTATTACAGCGCTGCCAGCAACATGTTCCGCCTCCCCACGAACTAACTATATTCAGCCCCGCCAGTAATCACTTCAGAGTCCCTCAGCAATAACAATACAGTCACCAGAATCCTATATACAGCTCCCCAAGCAATCACTTTATACAGGCCCCCCCCCCCACCTGCAATTACTATATCAGCCCCCCCAGCAATCACTATATAAGGCCCCAGAAATCATATACTGCAGGCCAACAAGCAATAACTGTATACAGATCCCAGTATTCACTATATACTAGCCCCCCAGCAATCACTAGTAAGCCCGCTGTAATCACATATACAGCCAGCTCCCTTTTACAGCATTCCACATAAATAACAGCCCCACACAAAAGATCCAACTCCATTTACATCAACCCACAAAATAAGCCTTAGGAATAGCTATAAGCCCCCCAATACTCCTATATCACCTCTACCTCAGCACACTGATTACAGTCTCCCCGACATATCAGGCCTCTATAAAGCCCCCCAGCAATCATCGTATACAGCCCCTCAAGCAATAAAACTAACATACAGCCCCTAAAGCAATCACTATATACAGTTGCCCCTAAGCAATCATATAACAGCCACCTGCAATCACTATATACAGGCCCCCAGCAATCACTATATACATCACCTCCCAGCAATCACTATACAGCCCCAAACAATCACTTATTGCCCCCAAGCCAATCATTCTAAACAGACCCCTAGCCATCATATTACAACCCCCCAGTAATACTTAACAGCCGCTTAGCCATCGCTCATATAGCGCACCCCAATAATCACATGTACAGCCCCTAGCAATCAGTTAAACAGCCCTGCAATCAGTATATCCAACCAACAGCAATCCTATATCTCAGCCCCTAGCCATTGGCTACTACAGCACCCAGTGAGCCAGCGATAAACAGCCACACAGCCATCGCTAGAATACACCCCCCAGACAATCAGTATATCACAGCCCCCAGCAATAACACTAATACACTCCCAGGAATCTATATAAATCCCCCACAGCAATACTAAGTATCCCAAGCAATCACTATATACACAACCGCCCCAGCAATCACTTTATTAACAGTTCTCCCTTACTGTTACAGCCCCACAGCTATGAGACACTATTTACAAGCCCCCCAATCAGCTACACCGCCTAGATACAGACCCTCAAGTCATGTACAGACCGTCTCTTACAGCTCAGCAAATCAATTTATAACAGCTCCCCCACACATAACTCACCGTATTTTTGCGGCTTAATAGCCGCACCGGACTTGCGCATTAGTCCTATGCGCCTTATAGTATGAATATAATTAATATAAGCGCACGACTAAATTGCTGCGGGGGTCCTGGGCGGCGGAGTCGGAGGTCGGGTGGGGGCGCAGACCGACGACTGACCGACGCCGGACGCGACGGGGAAGCGGAAAGGTGAGGGGGAAGGTGGAGGTAGGGGCAGCGGACGCTACTTACCTAGTCCGATACCGGAGACCGCAGATCTCCAGCGGGAAAACTGCAGACACACGCGGCGCGAAGGTTGTTCATGCCGTGGTCTCAGTCCGCTGGGATCTCCGGTCCTCGCGTAGCGGGGCCTATGTAGTATGGTCCTGCCCTGTCCCTGTGCCATAGGATAGGGCGTCACCGCTATAAGGCGCACTTTGGATTTCCACGGAAATCCAGCTTTTAAGTCGCACACAAGTACCTGACATGTTCTGCTATACAAATGTGAGAGACACAGACATCAGCTACACAAGTACCTGACATGCTATCTCCTCCTATAGACATGTGAGAGACACAGACATCAGCTGCACAAGTACCTGACATGCACTGTTATCCTATACCCATGTGAGAGACTCAGACATCAGCTACACAAGTACCTGACATGCTATCTCCTCCTATAGACATGTGAGAGACACAGACATCAGCTGCACAAGTACCTGATGACTGCACTGTTATCCTATCCCCATGTGAGAGACTCAACATCACTACAACAAGTACCTGACATGCTCTCTCCTTCTATACACTGTTAGGGACACAACATCAGCTACACAAGATCACCTGACATGCACTGTTATCTTAACAATGTGAGAGACACAGACATCATCTACACAGCACCTGAATGCCTGTTATCCATACACATGTGAGAGCCCAAGACATCGGCTGACACAATTATCTGACATACTATCTCCTCCTATACCCTGTGAGACAACACAATCAGCTACACAAGTACTAACATGGTCTGCTATACAATTAGAGCACAGACATCAGGCTTTACAAGCACATACCTGCTGCTCTCTTCTCCTATACACACGTGAGAGACACAAACAAATCCTCTACACAATTACCAAAAAATGAGCAATGCGCTGCTATACACTGACCCTGCATTCCTGGAATCTGGTATCATATCTCTCCATACTTACACAGAACTGCAAGGACATGGCCCCACACCAGAAGAGGCACATCATCATAAGGCATGCATGTGTGCGTGGGTCTATGTGTATAACGGGACGGTGTCCTTCAGGTACATACAGGCAGGCTGCAGGCGCACTGACCATGCTTCGCCCCCGCAGCCTGAGCTGACGTGATGGTCACATTAGTAAGTACCGTGCTGTATGTCAGTCTCTGTGCATGAGCAGCCTTGACTACTCTCATACAGTACAACGACGTGCAGCGAGCCTTGAAGTATGTATGGACGCCCTGTGTGGCTTTGCGGTGGGGGTGTTCGGCCTGCACAGCGTCCCCTGAGGCAGTCACACTGTAACAGGTCTTCTGATGTAACAAGTCACTGGGGTCAGGGGTGTGAGCTGTGCCACCCTACTCATCGAACATCTGTGTATGATCAACTGACTCTCATCTGGATCGCTACTCATTCAGTACTGATGCTAGCAGCTTTAGTACCTGATGTTGCTTGGTCCCGGCTGACATGCCGTGTGTAACTCAAATGAATGAGATGGCGCATGCATTCTAGATGGCAGTTTATGAATTGTTTTAGTTTTGGGGTTAAAGGTTTGCTCAATGGATGATCTCTTTAAGCAAAGTATGATATAGTAATAATATGAGTATATTATTCCCTATAAAAATGCCTAACCTACAAACCACGCGTTAAATCCCAGGAAGACTGAAATCAGAAGACTGTGAAAAGGTTAAGATAATATGAACGTGTTAGTGTGAAATTTTTTCTGATTATAATGCAGCTTGATTCAGTGTGCACTACATGAATTGTCTGAATCTCTTACTTTAATCCCTGTGCTAATTGAATGATTTGACAGCACGAAGCTTTAAATTGCTTAATACTTTACACCACACACTACTGTACTCCTCTTCTACAACGCTCTGCTATGTTATTTACTTAATGATCCAGTGCTTTACTTTTAAAGCTATCGACTCTACCAAAGTCTGTTGTCTTTCATGTTAGTGGTGATGGCTGGGCCGCAAGAATATCTCGATACCATAGAGGCTTCTTGTTTTTTTATAGCTGTCTGTGGGGGTTGTCATAATGGGATGTCCAGAGATCATTGCTTGTATCTATTCCTTAGTACTGACATAATCAACTTGTTGGTCGCATGCCCTGTACAGGCTATGGATTACCAATGCGCTGGAATGCTGTTCAGTAGGGTTGAAGCAGTGGATTTGGCAGCCTGCTTGAGTTTTCTAAGCAAACAGTGGCAATTTATATTCGTATGGATGCACTTTGCACAGTTACTGTAAAGCGATATAATAATTATTTTTTTTAAACAGATTTAGTGAATGTACTCTTCCGCAAAGACACAGCGATTTCATGGCTGCCAAGACATGAATTATGCATGGACACTATGCGTGAACAGTGGGCAGATTTAGCAAGCTGTCTGAAAGTCAGAATATTTCTAGTTGCCCATGCAACCAATCACAGCTCAGCTTTCATTTTACAGTCTCATGATATTTTTAAAGGGGAGCTGTGATTGGTTGCCATGGGCAACTAAAGATATTCTGACTTTCAGACCGCTTGATAAATCTTTGCCCCACTGTGTCCCATACACAGCACTGTGATCGGTTGTGCTTTTTGCCCACAAAGGATAGAGCAGTCCATTCCTTCCAGGCTTGTGATGCAGCTGCACCTCCTATGGAGAGGGAAGGAGGCAGGAGCATTCACCCCTTCCCTTCCACCAGGCTTGCAGTCTTGGCATAGTGGGGGGGGGGGGGGGGGGTGGCGGGAGAGCAGCATCTTTTCACACTCCTCGCAGCTGCATGCAGTACGAGTCAGTAGGAGAACGGTCGGTAACTGTACACCCGATCCTGTGACAACTAATATCAGTTCCGTGTCACAGCAGCCTCATATCAGCTATATAGCGGAGAGAGGTGAGAGGCATCAGGGAAAGATGCAATTTGCATCCTCTATACAGTCTGTATTTACAGATCAATGAGAACAGTGATCCAATGCTGTCCATTAGATCACTCATATGTTGATCTGTATATAGGAAAGCAGGGAACACATATAACGTTGTCCTAGTTAAAATTGGCCCCTGTAATTAAAAAAATACAAAAAATTAATAAAGTAAAATAAACCAGAGATTTATGCCCACCCCCAAAAAATGAAGTTCATTTGTGCCTTGATGACAACCCCTATTTTCAATACGTCCTATTTCACTTTATCTGGTAACGACCTTAGAATGCTTTAAGTTACCAATTAGTTTTTGAGATTATCTATTTCCAAAATTCAAATGTTCAGTTTTTCAATTAGTTATTAATTAATCATTAACCATATCGGCTTTGTGTTGACTTCATTTTATAGATATATTTTTATAGAGGTTTATAGAAACCTCCACAAATCACCATTCTAATAATTATGAAATATTCAAAACGGCACATAAAAATTAATTTATATTCATGGTCCACCTTCAGTCGAGGGGGGTGGGGTTCCCGGGCACCAGCTCAAGAGACGCCGGCTTCACGGCCACATCTTTACATACCACGCCTAATTACTCCTTGTAGTTGTAGCAGGTCGGCCTGCCGGCTTTTGACCTCTCCCTAGCCTGCGGCGTTCTCATTTTAAGTCTCACACACGCGCAGCGCAGTTTTCTCCCTCCAATACACACAGGGGCCAGATGTGGAGATGACCAGTGCATGCACAAGAATTGAGACGAGATGGAGATTACAGAGAAATAAGGAGGCGTGTTATGTAAAGATGTGGCATGAGGGCCGGCGCTCCTTGACTGCTGTGCCCGGAACCCCACACCCCTGACTAAGCGAACATGAATATAAGTTAATTTTATGGCTGAGGCAACGTTCTTATTTTCTAAAGACATATCCAGCCACAGGCAACCAGCCACATAAGGTACACCTGATTCACCTGGTGACAGGTTCCCTTTAGTAATACTGAAATTAAAACAAATGAGATTTTATTGGAAGTTTCTAATTTAGTCATTAATTCATTCATTTGCCCAAAAATTTACTAACTTAAGCTGAATAAAAGTGAAAATCACATCTACAATTATTGGGGCAATTACTTACCGGCCACTGGAGTTCATCAAAGTCATTGTCCAACGATCATGCACTCCGCCGCCATTCACTAAGATTGTGCATCCAATATCACAGGTCATTTCAGTCTGCCGGAGTACACCCTTCTTCTTCCTGGTGCATGTAGTGAAGTCTTGTGACACGGTTGAAAGTTAATCATGTGCTCAGTCCAAATCAGTCGACACAGCATGCGAGACAATCCCGTGCAAACCCTATTAATACCTGTCAAAACTGCCCAAATCCGAAATCCCTGACAGCGCGCGCTCTGTGAGATTTAAAGGGCCAGCGCGCTGCAATGGGCACTGGATGGCGCTGACCTGTTAAATAGGAGCCTCTTGCTGCGACCCCTGCTGATCTTTGTGCCTTGTTGCCATGGAGAAAGCTTTCTAGTTGCTATTCCGGAGTACTATCCGTGCTAGTTCCTCCCTTGATTCCTTGCTGCCTGTTCTGACCTTCTGCCTGACCAGGACTTGATTCTGCTTGCTGATTCTGTAACTCACTTTGGCACCCGCCATTTGCGCCTTTGAGCACCATGGTGGTATCCTGCTGCGGCAGTCTCAAAACCTTGCGGTGGGCTCTGGTGAAAACCAAGTCCACTAAACTCGCTCCCAGGTATTGGCTGTTTCCTCTGTCTCTCTAGCTGCCGCAATTGCGAAGGTGGCAGTTGAGGGGTTAAAACTGCCTGAGAGGAGAGATTCCCTGCCAGGCAAAGCAGAGGGACCAGGCTGTATGTAATAGCCAGTCTCCTGATGCGGATCCCATGCACACTGGTAGTGTCAGCATGATCAGCAGGACGATATAGATCGCTATGATCTATGTCCTAAGCAGTTAATTGCATTATTTTGTATTGATGAAGTTTGAAGAATGTACACAGATTGGTTTTTTAACACATTGAAGAATTAGCATTTTTTGTCATCTAATGTAAAATTTGCAAGTTCATGATTCATGTGTGCCTAAATGACTACTCCAGAATATGCAAATTAATGAGTAATTTAAAATAATAAGAGGATAACAGAACTTGATGATGCATAGTTCTTAAACAAAGTGAACGGTTTGGATGCATCCAAAGATGATTCATTTTGCAACAAAAGCTGAATGATCTTATGCAGCGTTATAGTGTCATTAAATATTGGTAAGGATAGTCAGATAAACCCTTTTTTACACAAAGAAGTCAAGGAGCATCTTAAGAATGGGCTAAAATATTTTTCTTCTTTAGAGCTATGGACATTGAGGCAAATTGTAATTCTGCTATCTACTTCACCACCTAGCGTTCTTGCCACAATACTGAACCATTTGGTTCACAAAATGCAAAGCAATTAATCACATGATTACAGTTAGCATCATCCCACTCCCAGCGGGACATTCTACATTCTGGATTTAACTTCGGCTATTATATAATTTTAGCAGCAAGAGCGTTAATGTTCACATAAGTAAAATATCTAATATGGAAGCTAATGGAAATTATCGCAATTAATAGTGAAGATTAAGCTATGACTCCTAATATATCTTGGCAAGAAAAAATAATTCTTGTTAATCTGGATCATATTTTATGAAACATAAAAAACTTATATGATTTAATTATGCTTAAGACATTGATAAACTGTAATATCAGGCGGCTCCCCTACTTAACACCCAACTTACAGGCGACCCCTAGTTACAAACGGACCTGATACTGGTAGTTACTGTACTTTAGTCCTAGGCTACAATGATCAGCTGTAACAGTTATCAATTGTTCTGCGATGAAGTTTATAGTTAATCTGGTGCTTATGACATCCACATTTTTAAAATCCAGTTGTCACGAACCAAAAAAAAATTTGCTCATAAAATATACAGTTTTTGACTTACATACAAATCCACCTAACAACACCTACAGAACCTTGAATTACCAGAATTTGTACGTAACCTGGGGACTGCCTATAACCAATTACTGAAAACTAATAACAATCCATTGCCAACTAATATCACATTATCCCTCCATAAACCACAGAAAACTGCAAATATTTTTTTTCAGAACTGACAATCTCAGGACCATAACTACTAGCAACTACTCCTACTAACTCTGCTTATCGGCTGATTTCTTATTAATGATTATATATAGTTTTTTAGTCTTTCTCTTAACATTTAGCCCTGACTCATATGTTGAATAACAGCCCATTTGGTTGTTGAGCAACCCCATAGCATACCTCTTTGAGGAAGCTTTAGAAAGACTGGTGGTGTTGAAAATGTTGTTTTTTAATGGGTGGTCCCACCTCTGCAAATAAATGTCATTTTTTTTGATATTTATATTTAATGAATTTTACGTGTTTTCCTATGGAAAAATTCGAACGTTGTTTATTTTGCAAAAAAGATCCAGCATTCATCTCCTGTAGTCATAACTGATTTTGTTTCTTAGATAGTTTATTAACCTGCTCAATCAAGTACACACGACTACTATAGTATAATTTCCACAATCTAGCGGCCGCAGTTGCACAGAAAGTACAACCCCAATTTTTAAGCACGCTATAAGAAGTCCTGTTTCCAGTGCTAAACAGCCTAGGAATCAGAAGTGAATATCTATGTGGGGTACGAAAGCCAACAACCTCAGCCTTGAAGTCACACCATCCCTAAAGATGGAAATGGTGGCACATATTGCCTAGGGAAGCTTTGCTTATTAAGGACTGGGATGCTGCTTTGATTGATGGAAGTGAATGAGAGCTCATCACAGCGGTCGTGTCAACCCTAAAGACAGCAAAACTTCCTGAATTACTTTAAAATGTAAAATGGTCTTAAAATTCAGACCTAAACTGCCATATAAAGACTCTGTGGCTTTACTCTAAAATGCTGCTCACATTCCAGCTCTAGTAGTTGCAGGTTGATTGAGATATACCCCCACAACCTTAAGCTGTCATGCAGATGAAAGCTGTTCCCTTTAAAGTATTGATTTCAGGAGGCTGAATGCTGAAAGGGTACATGCAAAAAACTTTTACATGTTTTTTAATTTCAATTAATTTAAACAAACACCTACTTTTATTTACATTCTTTAATACTGATACTCTCCTTGGCTTATTTCAAAGAACATCCATAAATTTCATGTAAGTTTGTGGTAGGCTATCGTTTAAAATTATGGAAAAGTGGATGAATACTTTGTGCAACCCACTTTTACATAAACGGACATAATGATTTCATCTACTTCATACAATCGCAGCTAGTTTTTATTCTAAAAAGCTTTGCTTACAATATACTGCCCATACTAAAGGGAATCTATCAGACAAGAGACACCCAATCTTAGAACACCCCAGTGTCCCCTAGAGGCATAGTACACTACAGTGCCAAAAAAGAAGAGTTAAATATTACATTTTAATGGCATGGTTCTGTGACTAAGTACATTGTCTACTGGGAAGTGGCGATAGAGGACGTTTTCCCCTCCCTCGTGGAAACTGCTCCTCCATGTGCCTTTCAAATATTAAAACGTTTAATCACCCAAATTAGCGGACGCCCCGGCTATCCCCCTGCCAACGTCATTTAGTGATGTTCCCCCGCTGTCATCACTCTGACGCTGATAGTGTCCAGGCATTCTCGCCCTATGCGAGTCAGCATCCTCTGGACATGGGTGGGGTGTATCTCGTGTGCGTACTGTGCCATGACGCAGAGCCAGCTGTGGTGTATTCCGCTGCTTGCTAGGCATGCTGACTGCAGGCACTAAATGCCGTCAGCAAGCCATTGTAGACGCGTGGTGGAACAACCAACTTGTGCCTTCTGAAGGTGTATACTGCAGAGGGCGCACTAAAGCGGATGAGTGCGTTTATATATTGGAAGAGACACACAGAGGGGCGGGGAGAATCCGTTCACGCTATAGCCACTCCCATGCGAAGAATTGCCTTAGTCACCGAGCACAAGGCATTGAAAGGTACTATAAAACATATCTTTTTCTGTAAATCTAGTATTTATACAACAATCTTTGGCGAGTGGTATGGACTATGTCTCATGCGAGCTGGTGTGTTCTAAAAAGTGGTCTCCATGGGGACAAGTTCTCCTGTTAAACTATGCTTTCGAAATTGAGTTCCGCCTGGCGTGATCAATTGTGGCAGAAACGGCTTTCTGGAGAGCGCATGAAGTTAACTTCTCATGTTTTTTTAAGACTAACCACTCTATGTATTAGAACATATTAGAACCCATTGAATTGGCCTAGCATTTGAAAAGAAGCATGGGACCTTTTTCTTTGTACGGCCTTGTTAACTACGTTAAACTACGTTATCCATTACATCTCTAGTGTTAATTTCCACAGTAGGTGAAAACTGTGTGAACAGAAAGGTACCAATCCCTTTTCTAACATTATATGTATTATACCTAAATATATATGTACCGTAATGTTTAAATCCTCTTTGAAATAGCATGACTGAGCTTATAATGGCACGTGTCCCTTACATTTACCTAAATGACCACTTTTATTGATATCTCTAAAGAAGCTTCGCTTATTTTCCGGCTCTTACCATTTCAAGGATACAGTTTTTTGATTATGGGAAGTATTCTCAATTAAGAGCGAAATCTCTAGTCACCGGGCCGGATTAAAGTTGTATGGGCCCCCCATGAATGTAGTCCAGACGGGTGCAGTCACTCATATACGCCCCCCAGCAATCACTATATACAAGCTCCCATTAATAAACGTATATACAGCCACCCAGCAATCACTATGATACATCTTCTAAACATCACTCATTATGATCCCCCAGCATTCATTATTATACAGTCAGTATTCACTATACAGCCTCAGAATCACATATACAGTCCCCCAGCAATCACTATGATACAGCTTCCCCAGCCATCACTTATATACAGCTCCCCAGCAATCACAAATAATAACTATAAACAACTTGCCCCAGCAATCATATACTACACCTTCCAGCATCACTATATACAGCCCCACAAATAACAATTGTGGGAGATTGGCCCCGGTTGGAGATTGTCTAGAAGAGTTGCGGGGGTTTGGGTATGCAGTTCAAGTAGCGTGACCCAAGGCCATCCACAAACAGGTCTGCCGTGCGCTGTTTATCAAGCAGCAAATAAAACAGCCTTCACATTTCAGGCATTAACAAAACAAAATCCTACCCTCCAGGGTGTCTAACCTAACAGAGTTTTCTCTAACTCCACCACTAGTACATAAAATAAGTCGCTGATCCAAGGCACAGAGGTCAGGGCTGTGTCTCTCCAGCCTCCTTCAGAGAGAGCAACGACTATTCAGTCTACTCAGCCACTTACTGCAGACTGATAGCTGCTCCCACCACTGTGTCCAGCGGGCTGGCACAAAACAACCTCAGCATAAGGCTTGCATAATAGCAAAACCTAGGGGAAACAATACCGCCCATCCACCGATTGTAACCCTGAATGTTACCCACAATATACAGCTCCAGTTTAACTCCCCATATACACCTCCAGCAAAACTCAAAACAGACCCCAGCAATAACTATAATATCTCCTAGTATTTACTGTATACAGGCCTCAGAAATCCTGGACTACAGCCCCCAGCAATCATATGTACATCCCCTGTAAATGGACTATATCAGCGCGCCAGCAACATGTATCCGCCCCCCACGAATAACTCTTTCAGCCGCCGCCAGTAATCACTTAGAGTCCCTCAGCAATAATAATACAGTCACCAGAATCACTATAACAGCGTCCCCAAGCAATCACTTATACAGGCCCCCCCCCCCACTCGCAATAACTAATACAGCCCCACCCAGCAATCACTATAGTAAAGGCCCCAGAAATCATATTGCGCGGGCCGACACAGCAATAACTGTAACAGCTCCCAGTATCCGTATATACTAGCCCCCCAGCACTCACTAGGTAAGCCCGCTGTTAATCAATATATATCTCAGCTCCCTTACAGCATTCCCAGATACCTACAGCCCCAGCATACATACGGACACAACTCCACTAATAACCCAATAATACGCTAGAATCTATAGCCCCCCTACTCACTATTACCGTCTACCTCATCACACTTCATTACTATCGTCTCCCCCCATACAGCCCTATATAAAGCCCCCCCCAGCAAATCATGTATACAGCCCTACAAGCAATACAAAAACCTAAATACAGCCCCTAAAGCAATCACTATATACATGCCCCTAAGCCAATCATATAGACAGCCACCTGCAAATCACTAATAAGGCCCCCAGCAATCACTATATACATCACCTCCCAGCAATCACTAACAGCCCCCAACATACTTTAGCCCCCAAGCAATCTTACTAAACAGACCCCTACCATCATTATACAAACCCCAGGTAATACTTATACAGCCGCTTGCCACGCTCTATAGGCGCACCCCAATTAATCGCAATGTACAGCCCCCCTAGCAATCAGTATAAACCAGCCCTAGCAATCAGTATATACCAACCAACAGCAACCTATATCCAGCCCCCTGCCATTGCTACTACGCACCCAGGACCAGCGATAAACAGCCACACAGCAATCGCTAATACAGTCCCCCTCAGACAATCAGTATATCCAGCCCCCAGCAATACATAATACACTCCCAGGAATACTATATAATCCCGCCCACAGCAATACTAAGAATCTCCCAAGCACATCACTATATAAAACCGCCTCCAGCAATCACTTTATTAACGTTCCTATACTGTTACAGCCCCCGCATGAACACTATATACAGCCCCCCAAATTATGTCAGCCGCCTGTACACACCCCTCAAGCACTTGTACACCGCGATCATCATTACAGCTAGCAAATCAATTTATAACAGCTCCCGCCACACATAACTCACCGTATTTTGCGGCTTATAAGCCGCACGGACTATAGGCGCATTAGTCCGCTAGCGCTTATGAGATGAATGTAATAATATAAGCGCACGGCTAAATGTCGCGGGGGTCCTGGGTGGCGGGTCCGGGGCGGGTGGGCGCTAGACCGCGGATGACGCGACGCCGAGACGCGACGGGGAAGGGGAAAGGTGAGGGAGGGTGGAGGTAGTGGCAGCGGACCATACTTACATAGGTCCGACTACCGGAGACCGCAGATCTCCAGCGGGAAAACTGCAGGACACGCGGCGCGAAGGTTGTGTCATGCGCGCTGGTCTTCATTCCGCTGGGATCTCCGGTCTCGGTAGCGGGGCCTTGTAACGTATGTCCATGCCCTGTGCCCTGTGCCATAGGATAGGCGGCACCGACTAATAAGGCGCACTTTGGATTTCCACGGAAATCCAGCTTTTAAGTCGCAAGAGACACAGACATCAGCTACACAAGCACCTGACATGCACTGTTATCTTATACACATGTGAGAGACACAGACATCAGCTACACAAGCACCTGACATGCACTGTTATCCTATACACATGTGAGAGACACAGACATCGGCTACACAAGTAGCTGACATACTATCTCCTCCTATACACATGTGAGACACAGACATCAGCTACACAAGTACCTAACATGGTCTGCTATACACATGTGAGAGACACAGACATCAGCTGTACAAGCACCTAACATGCTGCTCTCTTCTCCTATACACACGTGAGAGACACACAAATCAGCTACACAAGTACCTGACATGCTCTGCTATACACATGACTGCATCCTGGATCTGTTGTATCTCTCATACTTACACAGGCTGCAAGGGACATGGCCACCAGCACCAGGAGGCACATCATTATACATGCTGTCAGTCATGTGTATAGGAGTATCTCATACATACACAGGCTGCAGGGGACATGGCCGCCAGCACAGGGAGTCACATTATACAGGCTGTCAGTCTTGTGTACAGGAGTATCTCATACATACACAGGCTGCGGGGGGTGTGGCCGCCAGCACCAGGAGTCACATTATACAGGCTGTCAGTCAAGCACTGGTGGGTGTGGCTTACAGATTATCTCCGTGAGATGGTAACACACAAATCAGCTGTACAAATACCTGGCATGATTCTTCTCTACACAAAAGTGAGAGACACAGACATCAGCTACACAAGTACCTGACATGCTCTTGCTATAACACATGACCGATCCTGTATCTGTGTATCTCTCATACTTACACAGGCTGCAAGGGACATGGCCACCAGCACCTGGAGGCACATCATATACATGCTGTCAGTCATGTGTATAGAGTATCTCATACATACACAGGCTGCAGGGGACATGGCCGCCAGCACAAGGAGTTACATCATTATACTGCTATCAGTCATGTGTAAAGGAGTATCTCATTACATACACAGGCTGAAGGGGGCGTGGGCCGCCAGCACAGGGAGTCCACATATACAGGCTGTCAGTCTTGTGTACAGGAGTATCTCATACATTACACAGGTGCGGGGGGGGTGGCGCCGCCAAGAACTAGGAGTCACATTATACAGGCTGTCAGTCAAGCACTGGTGGGTGTGGCTGTGCCTCCCACTCATGAATAAGCTGGACAGCTGAATATGATAATGACTCATTGGACCTCTCTCAGGTCATTTGCATACAGCTTTAGTACCTGATAGTCTGTCCCTCTACATGCCTGTTAACTCAATGAATGGATATGGGCAATGCATTCTAATGGCAGTTTATGAAATTATATTTAGTTTTGGGGTTAATTTGCTCAATGGATTCTCTTTAAGCAAAGTATGATGTAGAATATTATGTATATTATTCCCTATAAAATGCCTAACTCAAAACACGCGTTAAATCCAGGAAGACTGAAATCAGAAGAATTGAAAAGGTTAAGATATATGAACGTGTTAGTGTGAAATAAAGTTTTTTTCTGATGATAATGCAGCTTGAATTCAGGTGCACTACATGAATTGCCTGAATCTCTTACTTTAATCCCTGTAATTTGAAGGATTTGACAGCACAGAAGCTTTAAATTGCTTTAATAGCTTTAAACACCACAAACTGTGTACTCTCTCTTCTACAAACTTCTGCTATGTTATTTATATGAATCCATTTGCTTTTACTTTTTAAAAAAGCTATCACTCTAAAAGTCTGTGTTCTTTCATGTTAGTAGTATTGTTGGTGCCCTAAGAAATAATCCTCAATACCATAAGGCTTTCTTGTTTTTTTAGGCTGTGGGGGTTGCATAATGGGATGTCCAGCCAGATCATTGCTTGTTATTCTATTTCCTTAGTACTGATCATAATCAACTTGTTTGGTCTGCATGCCCTGTACAGGCTAATGGATTACCATTGCGCTGGAATGCTGTTCAGTAGGGTTGAAGCAGTGGATTTTGGCAGCCTGCTTGAGTTTTTCTAAGCAAACAGTGGCAATTTATATTCGTATGGATGCACTTTGATGGTGTCAGAAATAGCCGAATTACTCTCCAAAAGGTACGTGTCCAGTCCCAATAGGAGAGAACGTCAAGGGTTCTACTCAACTATATTTGGGTAAAAAAAACAAGTGGGGGGCCCTGACACTATAAAATTTGAAAGAGTTAAACAGGCATTTACAGGTACCAGTTTTCAAAATGGGAACGCTAAATCGAGTAATCTGTTATATCCGGGATGTTTTATGGCGTCATGATCTCACAGACGCCTAAACCATGTAGCTATTCATCGGAATATCAGAAATACCTAAGTTTGCGGTTCAGTTGGGCAAAGATATCCTTTTCATTTGCGGAATGGCAGCTTCATAAGATTAGATCAGGGCTTTTTATACCCTACTGGACGACTTCCTCTTGGTAGGACCCTCAGTAAGAAGCATGAGAAATCAGGTTATCAGAGTTCGGGAAATACTAAATTTCTGAATTAAGTAAAACATAGAGAAATAGAAATAACCCGTCCAACAGAAGCTCTTCCTGGGGGTTCTTTAGACTCGAGTTGCCAAAATCTTTTCTTCCAGAGAAAAAAGAAGATATAAGGGAAATAAATATAACCAAAATAAAAGGTTCTCCCAAAACCATCAGGGGGTATGTCCCTTTTGGGAAGTTTAGTGGCCACATTCCAGCAATTCCCTGGGCTACATTTCACGTTAGGAGTATTACGAATTTTCTACTCTTCAATCCTATTTCTAGACAAAGAGATAAAGTACCAGCTTAGTACTAGAGTCCTAAGTGGTGGTTATTCAGAGAAAATTTAGAAAAGGGTCTCCCCTGGGTAAAAGTCCAGAAAAAATCATCACACGATGCAATGTCCGTGGGATGGGGTGCACACTTAGAAGGCAAATGTTTCAGAGCCAGTGAACACTCAGGAAGCAAATTTATCCTCAAAAGTCCCATAAAGTTGCATTTTTCTTTTCTATCAGCTTATTAACAAGTTGCAGTCCTTAACTATGGCCGTGCACTAGCCAACATAATGATAACTTGATAGGTTAGTGCATCTTCTCTGTATATTTGGCCTGAAATTTCAACTTTTGTGATCAAAAAGTCGCAAAAATATGAAGCAAATTTTTATGCTACTTTTTTAAGGCCAAAATGTCTGGAAAATCCTATGATAAATGCCCCTATGGAATAACAAAAAATAATTACTTAAAATATTTTGACATTGTATCATTTTTTTATAGAAACTGGTTAAAAATATAGGTAATTTGCATTACACATTCCCTTTAAAGGCTTGCCCAACTTTTTCCTTATTATCTACAAGCCTAAAATCATTTAACCAAAAGAAACTTTCCTATCATTTTCAGTCAGTTTGCTTATAGATAACAGCAGGACCTTTCTCACTTAAATCTCCTGGTTCAGATGTGTGAACTCTCTCTCTAATCCATGAGTCTCTGTACAAGATCCAGCGGCTGTGGAGATCTCCTTCACCCCATCTCAGCAAATGGCTCAGCATTATAAGGCTCAAACCTCTTCTAAACCATTCCACCTCACTTGGCCACGTCCTGTACTATTTCACAGCAGAAGGACTCAGTATGATGCAGTTCAATTTCTCTCAGTCATTACCCCCTGAGAAGAAATTTCTTCAGTTCAGTATATATAAAATACCATGTGATGAGAGTTTGATATAGACAAATTGCAACAACATGATGACCGGTGCCAGAGAACACACCACAATCAGAAGTCCAATAGAGAAGAGGCAGCAGACTGTAATATATGATGTATGAATGCATGACAAGAAATCATCAATAAAAAAAAAACAGCTAAGTGCATATTACATTACACATTGACCCTAACACAATGTGTCTGTATGATTTCTTCTTGCACAAAGCTGTATATAAGTTACTTTAGACATAGAACCATAGGAAGAATTAGGCCCCACTAAAAGTCTAATATAGATTTCATATTATTGACTGGCAAAGATGGGAAGTACATGTGGAAATAAAAGAAGACTTACATTTTTCATTCTAGGGTTGACACTTCCAGCAGTGCAGAAAAATTCCTGACAGTCAGGGATGGCAAGGACAGGACTAATTTTATATAGCTACATATAAAGGACACCTGTCATCAGGTTTTCTGTCACTAATCATGTCACCAATACCTGTTGAGAGAAGCTTACAGGATTCCATCCCACCTTTATCTAGTCACTTCATACATTAATCATTCTAAAATCATATTTTCTTTATGTACTAACCTAGGGCACATGGGATGGAACATATGTCACCCCTGTGTAACGCTCCCCCTTCTTCCCCTCCTCATGTCTGTGTGTAATTAAGCTAAAGCATTGCTAGTGTCTGTGTACTGCTGACTGCTTCTCTCCTCCTATACTCATGTTGGGACACAGACATCAGCTACACAATTACCTGACAGTATGGCGCATACCCATTGAGAACACAGACCTCAGCTACACAGACCCTGATGATCTCCTCCTATACACATTGATGCAGACACGACCATTCAGACTAAACACAAGTACCTGACATGTTCTGCATTACACATGTGAGAGACACAGACATCAGCACACAAGTACCTGACATGCTATCTCTTCCCTATAGACATGTGAGAGACACAGACATCAGCTGCACAAGTACCTGACATGCACTGTTATCCTTACCCAGTGATGAGAGCTCAGACATCAGCTACCAAGTACCTGACATGCTGCTCTCCTCTATAGCACATGTGAGAGAACAGACATCAGCTGCACTAAGTAATGACGCACTTTTCCTATACCCCATGTGAGGACCTCACATCAGCTACACAAGTCCTGACATGGCCCTCTTTCCTATAACACTGTTAGAGGACACAGCTCAGCTACACAAGACACCTGACATGCAACTGTTCTTAACAACGTGAGAGACACAGACATCAGTCTACACAGCACCTGAATGCACTGCCTATCTCATACACATGTGAGAGACCACAAGACATCGGCTACCAAATTAGTCTGACATACTATCTCCTCCTATACCACTGTGAGACAGACCATCAGATACACAATAACTAACATGGTCTGTATACAATGTAGAGACACAGACATCAGCTGTTACAAGCACTAAATGATGCTCCTTTCTCATACACACGTGAGAGACAAACAAAATCAGCTACACAAGTACCTGACAATGCTCTGCTATACACTGACCTGATCCTGGATCTGTTTATCTCTCATACTTACCAGGCTTGCAAGGGACATGGCACCAGCACCAGGAGGCACATCATTATACCATGCTGTCAGTCAGTGTATAGGAGTATCTCATACATATAAGCTGCAGGGGACATGGCCGCACAAAGTTATACCATCAGCATGTAGGAGATACACACAGTTGAAGGGCTGCAGGAGTAATATACAGGCTGTCCGTCTTTGTACAGGAGTATCTCATACTTACACAAAGGTGCGGAGGAGGGGTTGGCGCCGCCACAGACTAGGAGTCACATTATTACAGGCGTCAAGGTCAGCATGGTTGGGTTGTGGCTATGTGCCTCACCCACTCTGAAACTGACAGTGAAAGATTAATGACGACATTGGACCTCTCTCAGGTCATTTGCAACAGCTCTTTAGTACCTGTTAGTCTGTGCCATTACATGCCTGTAACTCAATGAATGGATAGGGCAATGCATTCTAATGCAGTTTCTAATGCTCCAGTTTATGAAATTATATTTAGTTTGGGTTGAAATTTGCTCACTGATTCTCTAAGCATAAGTATGATGCTAGAATATTATTGTAATTATTCCCTATAAATGGACCAACTCAAAAACACGCGTAAATAAAGGAAGAGTATCAATGAAATCAGGAAGAATTGAAAAAGGTTAGATTATATGAACTGTTAGTGTGAAATGAAAGTTTTGTTCGTGATGATAAAGCAGCTTGAATTCAGGTGCACTACATGAATTGCCTGAATCTCTTACTTGTAATCCCTTTGTAATTTGAAGATTGCCAGCACAAGCAGCTTTAAATGCTTTAATAGCTTAAACACCCAAATGCTGTACTCTCTCTTCTACAAAACTCTGCTATGATTTATATGAATCCATTTGCTTATTTTGTAAAAAAAGCTATCACTCTCGAAAGTCTGTGTTTTTCTGTTCGTATGTACATGTGGTGCCCCTAGAAATAATCCTCAATACCATTAAGGCTATCTTGTTTTTTAGGCTGGGCTGTGGGGGTTGCATTAATGGTGTATAGTCCAGCAGAATCATTGCTGTGTATTCTATTCTAGTACTGATATAATCAACGCGTTTGTTTCGCATTGCCTGTTACAGGCTAATGGATACCAATGCGCTGTGGATGCGTTCCAGTAGGGTTGGAAAAGCAGGGGGGGCAAAATTTTTGGCAGCGCCTTGAGAATCGCTGTGTCTTTGCGGAAGAGTAAATTCACGCAAATCTGGTTTAAAAAAATAATTTATTATCGGTCTTTAACAGCAGACTGTGCACAAAGGTCATCCATACGAAATATAAATTGCCCTGTTTTGCTTAGAAAAACTCAGCAGGCTGCCAAATCCACTGCTCAACCCATGAACAGCATTCCAGCGCATATGGTAATCCAGTAGCCGTACCGGGATGCAGACCCAACAATTTTGATTCAGCATCAGTACTAAGGAAATAGACTACACCAGACAATATCTCTGGCACATCCCATTATGCAACCATCACCACTACCAGCATAAAAAAACAAGAAAGCCTGCTATGGTATCTGGGATACTTCTCTGCGGGCCAACCCGTTTAGTCCAAGCAAATACCTTGAACACCACTAACAGACTTTGTAGAGTCGATAGCTTTAAAAAGTAAAAGCCACAATGGAGTCATAGTAAATAACATAGCAGACGTTTGTAGAATGACGAGCAGTAGACCATTGGTGCGTGTCTTAAGCTATTAACAGCATTTAAAGTGCTTCTGTGCATCGCAAATACTTCAACAAGGGATTAAAGTAATGAGATTCTACGAGGCAATTCAATGTACGTGCACTGAACTGTCAAGGCTGCCTTATCATCCGAAAAAGTTTCCATTCACACTAACACGTTCAATCTATCTTAACTTAATTTCACAGTTCTTCCTGATTTCAGTCTTCCTGATTTACGCTGTGTTTGTAGCGTTAGGCATTTTAATAGGGAATAATATACCCATATTAATATTCTCATACTTTGGCTTAAAGTAGAATCCATTGAGCTAAACCTAATTAACCACCAAACTACATCTAGATCACAAACTAAGTTCATAAACTGCCATTAGAATGCATGCTGCCATATCCACTTCATTTGAGTTTAAACGGCATGTAGCACGTGGACAAGCA
Source organism: Engystomops pustulosus (assembly GCA_019512145.1). Lineage (NCBI taxonomy): Eukaryota > Metazoa > Chordata > Amphibia > Anura > Leptodactylidae > Engystomops > Engystomops pustulosus. Next base: position 114,223,618 of record CM033644.1, on the reverse strand, counting down.
ACTATCAGGTACTAAAAGCTGCTAGCATCAGTACTGAATGAGTAGCGATCCAGATGAGAGTCAGTTGATCATACACAGATGTTCGATGAGTAGGGTGGCACAGCTCACACCCCTGACCCCAGTGACTTGTTACATCAGAAGACCTGTTACAGTGTGACTGCCTCAGGGGACGCTGTGCAGGCCGAACACCCCCACCGCAAAGCCACACAGGGCGTCCATACATACTTCAAGGCTCGCTGCACGTCGTTGTACTGTATGAGAGTAGTCAAGGCTGCTCATGCACAGAGACTGACATACAGCACGGTACTTACTAATGTGACCATCACGTCAGCTCAGGCTGCGGGGGCGAAGCATGGTCAGTGCGCCTGCAGCCTGCCTGTATGTACCTGAAGGACACCGTCCCGTTATACACATAGACCCACGCACACATGCATGCCTTATGATGATGTGCCTCTCCTGGTGTGGGCCATGTCCCTTGCAGTTCCTGGGTAAGTATGGAGAGATACATACAGATTCCAGGAATCAGTCATGTGTATAGCAGCAGCATTTCATTGGTAACTTGTGTAGATGATTTGTTGTAGTCTCTCACGTGTTATAGTGAGAATAGAGAGCAGTATTAGGTGCTTGTAACAGCTGATGTCTGTGCTCTAATTGTATAGCAGACCCATGTTAGTACTTGTGTACTGATTGGTCTTGTCTCACATGTGTAATAGGAGGAGATAGTATGTCAGCTAGCTTTGCGAGCCGATGTCTCTGGGTCTCTCCTGTGTATGATACAGGCATTCAGTGCTTGTGTAGATGATGTCTGTGTCTCTCACAGTTGTATAAGAGACTTGCATGTCAGGTGTCTTGTGTAGCTGATGTCTGTGTCCCTACAGTGTATAGAAAGAGAGCATGTCAGGTACTTGTTGTAGCTGATGTCTGAGTCTCTCACATGGGAATAGGAAACAGTGCATGTCATGTACTTGGCAGCTGATGTCTGGTCTCTCACATGTCTATAGAGGAGCGATAGCATGTCAGTACTGTGTAGCTGATGTCTGAGGCTCTACAGGTTATAGATAACAGTGATGTCAGGTACTTGTGGAGCTGATGTCTGTGTTCTCACATGTCTATAAGGAAGGAGATAGCATGTCAGGTCTTGTGTAGCGATGGCTGTGTCTCTCACATGTTGTAAGCAGAAACATGTCGGTACTTGGTAGTCGATGTCTGTGGCTCTCAATGGTATAGGAGGGATCCAGTCAGGTACTTGTGTAGCGGAGTCTGGGTCTCTCACAGTAAACAATGTCGGCTATGTGTAGCTGATGTCTGGTCCCCACATGAGTATAGAGGGAGAATGCACAGGTACAGCAGACACTAGCAATGCTTTACTTAGATTACACACAGACATGAGGAGGGAAGAGAGGGGGGAGGGTAACAGGGTGACATTATGTTCCATTCCATGTGCCTAGGCTTATGTACATATAGAGAAAATATGATTTTGAATGATTAATGTATGAAGTGACTAGATAAAGGCTGGATGGAATCTGTAAGCTTCTTCAACAGGTATTGGGACATGATTAGTGACAGAAACCTGAGACAGGTGTCCTTTAATTGTAGCTATATAAAATTAGTCCTGTCCATTGCCATCCCTGACTGTCAGGAATTTTTTCTGCACTGGGGAAGTGTCAACCCCTAGAATAAAATGTAGCTTCTTTTATTTCCACATACTTCCCATCTTTGCCAGTCAATAAATATGGAAATCTATATTATGACTTTTAGTGGGGCCTAAATCTTCCTATGGTTCTATGTCTAAAGTAACTTATATAAGCTTTGTGCGAAGAAAAATCATATACAGACCATTGTGTTAGGGTCTGTGTAAGTAATATGCACTTAGTGTTTTTTTTTTTATTGATGATTTCTTGTCATGCATTCATACATCATAATTTACAAGTGCTGCCTCTTCTCTATTGGACTTCTGATTGTGGTGTGTTCTCTGGCACCGGTCATATGTTGTTGCAATTGTCTATATCAAACTTCATTACACATGGTATTTATATATACTGAAATGAGAAGAAATTTCTTCTCAGGGGGTAATGATGAGAGAAATTGAACGACATCATACTGAGCGTCTTCTGTGAAATAGTACAGGCGTGGCCAAGTGAGGTGGAGATGGTTTAGAAAGGGTTTGAGCCTTATAATGCTGAGCCTTTGCCGAAGATGGGGTGAAGGAGATCTCCACAGCCGCTGGATCTTGTACAGAGACTCATGGATTAGAGAGAGAGTTCACCATCTGAACCAGGAGATTTAAGTGAGAAAGGTCTGCTGTGTATAGCTAGTAAAGCAAACTGACTGAAATGATAGGAAAGTTTCTTTTGGTTAAATGATTTTAGGCTTGTAGATAATAAGAAAAAGTGGCAAAGCCTTTAAAGGGAAGGTGGAATTGCAAATTACCTATATTTTTAACCAGTTTCTATGATAAAAAATGATACAATGTCAAAATATTTTAAGTAATTATTTTTTGTTAATTCCATAGGGGCGATTTATCATAGGATTTCCTAGAATTTTGGCTTAAAAAAGTAGCATAAAAAGTTGCTTCATATTTTTGCGACTTTTTGATCACAAAAGTTGAAATTTCAGGCCAAATATACAGAGAAGTGCACTAACCTATCAAGTTATCATTATGTTGGCTAGTGCACGGCCATATTTATGAACTGAACAATTGTTAATAAGCTGTTATAAAAAGAAAAATGCAAAATTTATGGGACTTTTGAGGATAAATTTGCTCTGAGTGTTCCACTGGCTCTGAAACATTGCCTTCTAAGTGTGCACCCCATCCCACGGACATTGCATCGTGTGAGATTTTTTCTGGACTTTACCCAGGGGAGACCCTTTTCTAAATCTTTCTGAATTAACCACCAACTTAGGGATCTAGTATAAGACTGGTATCTTATCTCTTTGTCTAGGAAGAGGAGATAGAGTAGAAAATTCTGTAATACTCTAACGTGAAATGAGCCCAGGGAATTGCTGGAAAGGTGGCCACTAAACTTCCCAAAAGGGACATACCCCCTGATGGTGTTTGGGAGAACCTTTTTATTTTGGTTATATTTATTTCCCTTAACTTCCTTGTTTCTCTCGGGAAGAAAAGATTTTGGCACTCGAGTCTAAAGAACCCCCAGGAAGAGTTGTTGGGACGGGGTTATTTCTGATTTCTATGTTACTATTCATTCCAGAAATTTTAGTATTCCCGAACTCTGATAACCTGATTTCTCATGCTTCTTCTGAGGGTCCTACCAGAGGAAGTCGTCCATGGTAGGGTATAAAAACCCCTGATCTAATCTTATGAGGCTGCCATTTCGCCAAATGAAAATGGATTATCTTTTGCCCAACTGAACCGAAAACTTAGGTATTTCTGATATTCCGGATGATAGCTACATGGTTATAGGCGTCTGTGAGATATGACGCCATAAAACATCCCGATAAACAGATTTACTTCGAATTTATGCGTTCCCATTTTGAAAACTGGTACCTGTAAATGCCTGTTTAACTCTTTCAAATTTTATAGTGTCAGGGCCCCACTTGTTTTTTTTTACCCAAAATAGAGTTGAGTAGAACCCTTGACGTTCCTCTCCTATTGGGACTGGACACAGTACCTTTTGGAGAGGTAATTCGGCTATTTCTGACCCATCGTGTTGCCTTTCTCTCCCAAGGAACCTTGTTATCTTGAATCTTCAAAGGGTAGGTTTTTGAAGGCCAATGTTATCCCTGTGATACAGATCTGAGAATCCCATTGGCTGTTTGAAAGTGTCTCCAGGCGGAAGAAGTGGGATAGCCTTCCTCCTACCGGGGCCTCGCGTCATTGCGGCAGAGAGAGTGGTTCTGCTGAACTGCATATACTGCGCGAAACAAATACCTGTCATTTGTCTGCATGGGTCTGGCGGACCTGGTCTGTCTCTCTATCTTCCTCTGGTGCCTTGATTACGAAGGCCCAAAAGGATTGGCTCTTTAGGGAGGGAGGTAGGGGAAACCTTTTTCCCTATCTCCAGCTTTTTCCAATAAAATCATCGAAGGAATCCACCAAACAGGAATTCCATCACAAGGAATGCCACTAATTTTGCTTCTGGAGTCTATGTCACCGACCAGCTCTTCACCATAACGCTCTTCTGGCCGAATTAGACAGTGTGCCAGATCTAGCAGGAGTCTCAAACATCCACGAGGCATCCCCAGAAGCGCCGCCCCTTTTGATATTAGGTCTCTAGGTTTCGTTTATTTTGGATATCCCCCCCCCCAGCTGGTCTAACCAAAAAACTGAGCAGGCTACACAAGTTGCCGCTACTGTGTGCCTAAAGAGTGGTAGCATATTCCCATGATTTTTTTTAAGGAATCCTTCGCCTTCCCTAAATGGGGTCTTTAGAGTTAATATCCCAAAAGGTAAGGAGGCGCCAGGGAGATCTTATAATGGAGGTTCTACCTTCGGTGGAAGGCCCCAGAAGACGTAGCACTCTCCTCAAACGGGGTACTTTCTTTATTATGCCCTAGGGATATAGTGACTTTTTATCAGGGTTTTGCATTTCCTTAGTAATAAGGCTTGTTATGGTATTATGGATTGGAAAAGACGATCTTTTCCTTTCCATAACCCTCAAACATTATATCCTGGATGATTTATGGTAGTTTCTTTTTCCTCATATCCATGGAGGATCTTACCATTCTTATTAACCCTTCTGATCTTCCAACTAGAAATAAAGGGCGCCCCATAATTCCTCTCCGAGACGAAGAGGCATCCCCCTTTCTCCCTCTTCCTCTGACAACAATTCAATGGGTTTGCTGAGAAGTCCCGGGAGGTCTTTCTCTCATTAGGGTTGGGTCTTGGTCAAAATATCTTTGACCGTCCTGTACCTCCTCTCTATTACGGATCGCAGAGTTCTAGCAAGAAGAGGATTTTTCTGTGATAATTTTTGCAATACCTGCTGAGCAGGTACTTTTTCATAGATTGAGTAATTTCCGATTACAGATTCTACAATCCCTAGGGGACCTCTTCCCCTAAAATTTGTTTATAAAAAACAATGCCATCAGTATAGGAGTCAGAAAAATTACCCCTTAGCAAACCATCACCACACTGATTACGGAGTTGGGGTCTCAAAGGCTCAGGAGCTTCACGTCCTCCTGCAGCCCGGGCTTTATAAGAGTTAGGCTCCGCCCCCATTCCGGGTCCCCCCTCGACTCTTCTGGCTCATTCAAACCCCAGAAATGTGCAAGTAAAAAAGGGAATAATCTAAACTACAAACTAAAACACTCACCCAGCAGAGGAGTACTATAATCCCTGGGCTCTCCTGGACTTGGGGCGTGTTGAAGATCGCAGCCCCCGAACCGGAAGTACTTAGTACTTACTTCCTGTCACGTTCGCTGCTCCCCGCTGGACTCCGGCGTCTGTAAAAACAAATTTTATTTTTTTATGCACAGCTTTTATTTCGACTGGAACTTAAGAGTGAATATCTTCGGTTCTGTTAAAATGCAAGTTTTCAGGATTGGATATAGGAAACCATGCCTCTTTAGCTGCATTGTAGGCAGCTCCTTGACATCAAGCATGACCTACAAGAGGCCTTATGAATGAGTGCGATTAAAACCAACCAGTATATCTATTCCAGAAGGAACAGACTCCAACTGTAGACAGCGCTGTAGATTAAGAAAGTAAGAGTTCTCCTTATGGGACTGCAATGAAGGTTCTGTTAAGCTTCATTACACAGGGATACTCCCTGTTTAATAATACACAAAAATATGTTTCTAGGTGGAAGGGTGCAGGAGATAAAGGTGTTGAAGTGTGCCACCTCCAGTGGTTCAGCTGAAGGCAAAATATAGAAGAAGCTGCAAAGACTTCCAAAAATCCTTAAGATCTAATTCACATGTATTAAAATAGTATGTGCAGTCCATATTCTATGCAAAGTTTTTTCAAACCCGGATGGGTTTCTAATCTATTTCTGTCCTAAACGATACAAATGGAGCCTAGCACATTTGAGATGGTGCCCATACATCTTCAGAGAACAAACACAGTAAAAACCCCGTTAAACAATATAGGTAAAAAACATAATAAAAGTGCTAGTGGCATGTAAAATTCTATACACCAAGTGCCCTGCATCACATACACTAGTGATGAAACAGAATACCCAAGACGCTTTTCGCGTTCTACTACCTCTTCTCCTGGGCCTGTGAATGGAGGTGGGAAGGGCCAAATATGAGGAGGAGCTATCCTTTTTTTGGGGGTGTATATCCCCATGTTCTGTTTCAATAAATTAATGCCCTACTATCCAAATAACTGCAAATTTGAGTACAGCATTCACATACTCAACGGCAGCCAACATAAAGCCCTATACTTCCTGTAGTTCCCTCATATATAAAGGACACCTTTACTCTAATCCCTTACTCCCGCCCTCCCCTAAAGCACATCCTCAGTATCTCTTTGTATTCCACCTTCAGGAGTTAAATAAGGGGCGGAGTCTCTGACGATAAGCTTTGCTGTAAAGAAAATACATGACGACACATAGTGACACGTACACACACACCCATCGAAGCGTCAGTTCCCGCTTCCCAGTAGACGCGTGGAAACCAACCCCTCCAGCCTTTTTTTTGCGGGTCACGTGAGCTCGATCGGAGACTGGGATGAGCGCGCGCCCGGAGTGTCACGTGGCCTGTCACGTGTCTTTATGTTGTGGCGGTGAAATGCGAGAGGTTGAGTGTATGTGCCTGTCCTGTCCACTACATGGACGCGCACATAGTCCTGCATCTGGTCACATGGTGTTCTTGTCTTCATGTTTAGGGTCACCCGCAGAAGTACGTGTATACGCCACTGTATCAGCTGAGGAGGGCACAATCGCCAACGTCTTTGGGTGTGTCATTTTTCAAACTTCCGTATCGAAGTAAGGCACAGGTAAGAAATACTGCAAAGAGGTTATTCAACGGCATGCGTGTCATATAGGTCCCGCCCCACATCACTGTGACCACGCCTGCAATTAAAGCGCCCCTCCCCAGAACCCATTACTGTGCAGTGTGCAGCATAAATGGCGTTGTGCCCACCAACCCTCGGTTCTGGTTCATGCTGGCTGACTAGGCTTTCACTTTGCATTTTCTACCACCAGGGGTAAGAGGGGCCCCATAGCAGACTTTGTGAGGGCTACCACTTCTCCTTCAGGGAACCTGTAGAGCAATTTGAGACACTAAGCCACCCACGTTGTCCCAGATTGCCCTGTATGATTTTAACATTTTAGGGGGAAGGGGAAAATTATACTTTTCAAAACAAGATCATGGGGGAGGGGGGGTTTGCACTGACGATGCATGATAGGCAGTTCATCCGATGTAGTTTAGCATAAAAACTACGAAACTAAAGGGTTTTCCCGGAAAGGGCGGGAATGCCCAGCGTCCCCCTCCGTCTATGCCCCTCTAAAGCTCCCACATTGCGTGGAGGTGGCGTAGTTGCTACCATTATCACAGAGTACAACATTACATGCCACATTCAGTCAATAACATATACAAATACATAAAGTATATACACAATGTACGCACATACCATATACACATATACATACACTATATACACATGGTGGAAGTTGGTGCCAGGAAATTCCTACCCTGCTCCTTTTATACCTTCCGAATGTAACAATATGTCCTAAATGTTCACTCCACTGTATGGATATGATGGCACTGCGGCAATGTATCGATCTAACACCTGGCAGGACCAAATGTCTGCTTCCGTCTATGCAAGTGCATAGGTTGACTTACTATGCATGCGCTTTTTGACTTTTGATAGCGACAGAGGAGTAAGTACAGCTCCATCGCACAGAGGGCTGCTACTACGTATATACCAGTGCGTCGTTATCAGCAGATACCGGCTTGCTCCAGGTAACTCAGGGATATCTTTCGATCCAGACTGTTACCTGTAGATCCCGTGGATATGCTGAGCTGTAGACTCTACTTAACTGGTGAGAAAGGAGCTCCCTTCCTTAGCTTATCAGCACCTCCGGACAACTGCCTGCTCTATCTTGCACCTGCTGTGACATTACTAATGCAATCAATACCTGGTATTTCAGTGCATTAGTATGAACAAGGGTCTCTAGTCATATCCCATTACTGGTGCAAGTAAAGAAGTAAAAAAACATAAAATTGAAATCACTATCCTTTTTTCTAGAATGATATAAATATAAATAAACAGTACTATGATAACATGTTAGGTATTGCTGCATCTCAAAATGTCTTATCTATCAAAATAAGTAACGGTTTATTCACCGACGTTTACCCCGTAACGAAAATAGGCCCAAAGTCGAAAATGCCACTTTTTTTCCCTTTTGTCACAGTCTCCCAGTATGTACAGCAGCCAGCCCCAGTGTACCCAGCACTTAAAAAACATAAACTTGCGGACTCACCTTTGGGCAAGTTGCCGGAGTTTGGCGCTTAAAGCGAAATTCATGGCTGCCATAGACATGAATTATGCATGGACACTATGCGGTGAGCACAGTGGGGCAGATTTAGCAAGCTGTCTGAAAGTCAGAATATTTCTAGTTGCCATTTCGCTTTAAGCGCCAAACATCCGGCACTGCCCAAAGGTGAGTCCGCAAGTTTATGTTTTTTAAGTGCTGGGTACATGGGGCTGGCTGCGTACATACTGGGAGACTGTGACAAAAGTGGAAAAAAAGTGGGCATTTTCGACTTTGGGCGCTATTTTTCGTTACGGGGTTAAACTTCGGGAATAAACCGTTACTATATTTTGATAGATAAGACATTTTGAGATGCAGCAATACCTAACATGTTATCATAGTACTGTTTATTTATATTTATATCAGTTCTAGAAAAAAGGATAGTGATTTCAATTTTATGTTTTTTTACTTCTTTACTTGCACCAGTAATGGGATATGAACTAGAGACCCTTGTTCATACTAATGCACTGAATACCAGGTATTGGAGTGCATTAGTATGTCACAGGCAGGTGCAAGATAGAGCAGGCAGTTGTCCCGGAGGTGCTGATAAGCTAAGGAAGGGAGCTCCTTCTCACCAGTAAGTAGAGTCTACAGGCTCAGCATATCCACGGATCTCACAGGTAACAGTCTGGATCGAAAGATATCCCTGACGGTACTGTGAGCAAGGGCCGCTATCTGCGAAGCGCATGGTATCACTAAGCACGGCAGCCTTGGCACGCTGGAGCTGTACTTACTCCTCTGTCGCTATCAAAAGTCAAAAAGCGCATGCATAGTAAGTCAACCTATGCACTTGCATAGACGGAAGCAGACATTTGGTCCTGCCAGGTGTTAGATCGATACATTGCCGCAGTGCCATCATATCCATACAGTGAGTGAACATTTAGGACATATTGTACATTCGGAAGGTATAAAAGGAGCAGGTAGGAATTTCCTGGCACCAACTTCCACCATGTGTATATAGTGTATGTATATGTGTATATGGTATGTGCCGTTACATTGTGTATATACTTTATGTATTTGTATATGTTATTGACTGAATGTGGCATGTAAATGTTGTACTACTGTGATAATGGTAGCAACTACGCCACCTCCACGCAATGTGGGACTTTAGAGGGGCATAGACGGAGGGGGACGCTGGGCATTCCCGCCCCTTTCCCGGGAAAACCCTTTAGTTCGTAGTTTTTATGCTAAACTACATCAGGATGAACTGCCTATCTCCATGTCAGTGCAAACCCCCCCTCCCCCATGGATCTTGTTTTGAAAAGTATAAGTTTTCCCCTTCCCCCTAAAATGCTTAAAATCTACAGGGCCAATCTGGGACAAGTGGGTGGCTTAGTGTCTCAAATTGCTCTACAGGTTCCTGAGGAGAAGTGGTAGCCCATCCAAAAGTCTGCTATGGGGCCCACTCTTACCCCTGGTGGTAGAAGAAATGCAAAGTGAAAGCCTAGTCATGCCACTGACGCAGAACCGAGGGTTGGTGGGCACAACGCCATTTATGCTGCCCCTGGCACAGTAATGGGTTCTGGGGAGGGGGCGCTTTAATTGCAGGCGTGGTCACAGTGATGTGGGGCGGGACCTATATGACACGCATGCCCGTTGAATAACCTCTTTGCGTATTTCTTACCTGTGCCTTGACTTCGATACGGAAGTTTGAAAAAGACACACCCAAAGACGTTGGCGATTGTGCCCTCCTCAGCTGATACAAGGGCGTATACACGTACTTCTGCGGGTGACCCTAAACATGAAGACAAGAACACCATGTGACCAGATGCAGGACTATGTGCGCGTCCATGTAGTGGACAGGACAGGCACATACACTCATACCTCCTCGCATTCACCGCCACAACATAAAGACACGTGACAGGCCACGTTGACACTCGGTGGCGCGCGCTCATCCCAGTCTCCCGATCGAGCTCACGTGACCCGCAAAAAAAGGCTGGGGGGGTTGGTTTCCACGCGTCTACTGGGAAGCGGGAACTGACGCTTCGATGGGTGTGTGTGTACGTTGTCACTATGTGTCGTTCATGTATTTTCTTTACAGCAGAAGCTTATCGTCAGAGACTCCGCCCCTTATTTAACTCCTGAAGGTGGAATACAAAGAGATACTGAGGATGTGCTTATAAGGGGAGGGCGGGAGTAAGGGATAGAGTTAAAGGTGTCCTTTATATATGAGGGAACTACAGGAAGTATAGGGCTTTATGTTGCTCCGTTGAGTATGTGAATGCTGTACTCAAATTTGCAGTTATTTGGATAGTAGGGCATTAATTTATTGAAACAGAACATGGGGATATACACCCCCAAAAAAGATAGCTCCTCCTCATATTTGGCCCTTCCCACCTCCATTCACAGGCCCAGGAGAAGAGAGTAGTAGAACGCGAAAAGCGCTTGGGTATTCGTTTCATCACTAGTGTATTGTGATGCAGGGCACTTGGTGTATAGAATTTTACATGCCACTAGCACTTTTATTATGTCTTTTATACCTATATTGTTTAACGGGGTTTTTTACTGTGTTTGTTCTCTGAAGATGTATTGGGCACCATCTCAAATGTGCTAGGCTACCATTTAGTATGTTTAGGACAGAAATAGATTAGAAACCCATCCGGGTTTGAAAAAAACTTTGCATAGAATATGGACTGCACATACTATTTTAATACATGTGAATTAGATCTTAAGGATTTTGGAAGTCTTTGCAGCTTCTTCTATATTTTGCCTTCAGCTGACCACTGGAGGGTGGCACACTTCAACACCTTTATCTCCTGCACCCTTCCACCTAGAAACATATTTTTGTGTATATTAAACAGGCGAGTACCCTGTGTAATGAAGCTTAACAGAACCTTCATTGCAGTCCCCATAAGGAGAACTCTTACTTTCTTACAGCGCTGTCTACAGTTGGAGTCTGTTCCTTCTGGAATAGATATACTGGTTTGGTTTTAATCGCATCATTCATAAGGCCTCTTGTAGGTCATGCTTGATGTCAAGGGAGCTGCCTACAATGCAGCTAAAGAGGCATGGTTTCCTATCCATCCTGAAAACTTGCATTTTAACAAACCGAAGATATTCACTCTTAAGTTACCAGTCAGAAATAAAGCTGTGCATAAAAAAATAAAATTTGTTTTTACAAGACGCCGGAGTCCAGCGGGGAGCCAGCGAACGTGACCGGAAGTAGTACTAAGTACTTCCGTTTCGCGGGGCTGCGATCTTCAACACGCCCCAAGTCCAGGAGAGCCCAGGGATTATAGTACTCTCTCGCTTGGGTGAGTGTTTTTAGTTTGTAGTTTAGATTATTCCCTTTTTACTTGCACTTCTGGGGTTTGAATGAGCCCAGAAGAGTCGAGGGGGGACCCGGAATGGGGGCGGACCTAACTCTTATAAAAGCCCGGGCTGCAGGAGGACGTGAAGCTCCTGAGCCTTTGAGAGCCCCAACTCCGTAATCAGTGTGGTGAGTGTGTTTGCTAAGAGGGTAATTTTTCTGACTCCTTATACTGATGGCAGTTTTTTATAAACAAATTTTTAGGGGAAGAGGTCCCCTAGGGATTGTAGAAATCTGTAATCGGAAATTACTCAATCTATGAAAAAGTACCTGCTCAGCAGTGTATTGCAAAAATTATCACAGAAATCCTCTTCTTGCTAGAACTCTGCGATCCGTAATTAGAGAGGAGGTACAAGGACGGTCAAAGTATTATTGACCAGACCCAACCCTAAGCAGAGAAAGACCTCCGGGACTTCTCAGCAAACCCATTGAAGTTGTTGTCAGAGGAAGAGGGAGAAAGGGGGATGCCTCTTCGTCTCGGAGAGGAATTATTGGGGCGCCCTTTATTTCTAGTTGGAAGATCAGAAGGGTTATAAGAATGGTCAGATCCTCCATGGATATGAGGAAAAAGAAACTACCATAAATCATCCAGGATATAATGTTTGAGGGTTAGCTGGAAAGGAAAAGATGTCTTTTCCAATCCATAATACCATATACAAGCCTTATTACTAAGGAATGCAAAACCCTGATAAAAAGTCTATATCCCTAGGGCATAATAAAGAAAGTACCCCGTTTTGAGGAGAGTGCTACGCTTCCGGGGCCTTCCACCGAAGGTAGAAGCCTCCATTATAAGATCTCCCTGGCGCCTCCTTACCTTTTGGGATATTAACTCTTAAAGACCCCATTTAGGAAGGCGAAGGATTCCTTAAAAAAAAATCATGGGAATATGCTACCACTCCTTTAGGCACACAGTAGCGGCAACTTGTGTAGCCTGCTCAGTTTTATTGGTTAGACAGCTGGGGGGGGGGATATCCAAAATAAACGAAACCTAGAGAACCTTATCAAAAGGGGCGGCGCTTCTGGTGGATGCCTCGTGGATGTTTGAACTCCTGCTAGATCTGGCACACTGTCTAATCGGCCAGAAGAGCGTTATGGTGAAGAGCTGGTCGGGACATAGCTCCAGAAGACAAAATTAGTGGCATTCCTTGTGATGGAATTCCTGTTTGGTTGATTCCTTCGATGATTTTATTGGAAAAAGCTGGAGATAGGAAAAAGGTTTCCCCCTACCTCCCTCCCTAAAGAGCCAAATCCTTTTGGGCCTTCGTAAATCAAGGACCAGAGGAAGATAGAGAACAGACCAGGTCCGTCCAGCCCATGCAGACAAATACAGGTATTTGTTTCGCGCAGTATTGCAGTTCAGCAGAACCACTCTCTCTGCCGCAATGACGCGAGGCCCCGGTAGGAGGAAGGCATCCCACTTCTTCCGCCCTGGAGACACTTTCAAACAGCCAATGGATTCTCAGATCTGTATCACAGGGATAACATTGGGACCTTCAAAAACCTACCCTTTGAAGATTCAAGATAACAGGTTCCCGGGAGAGAAAGGCAACACGATGGTGTCAGAAATAGCCGAATTACCTCTCCAAAAGGTACTGTGTCCAGTCCCAATAGGAGAGGAACGTCAAGGGTTCTACTCAACTCTATTTTGGGTAAAAAAAAACAAGTGGGGCCCTGACACTATAAAATTTGAAAGAGTTAAACAGGCATTTACAGGTACCAGTTTTCAAAATGGGAACGCATAAATTCGAAGTAAATCTGTTTATCGGGATGTTTTATGGCGTCATATCTCACAGACGCCTATAACCATGTAGCTATCATCCGGAATATCAGAAATACCTAAGTTTTCGGTTCAGTTGGGCAAAAGATAATCCATTTTCATTTGGCGAAATGGCAGCCTCATAAGATTAGATCAGGGGTTTTTATACCCTACCATGGACGACTTCCTCTGGTAGGACCCTCAGAAGAAGCATGAGAAATCAGGTTATCAGAGTTCGGGAATACTAAAATTTCTGGAATGAATAGTAACATAGAAATCAGAAATAACCCCGTCCCAACAACTCTTCCTGGGGGTTCTTTAGACTCGAGTGCCAAAATCTTTTCTTCCCGAGAGAAACAAGGAAGTTAAGGGAAATAAATATAACCAAAATAAAAAGGTTCTCCCAAACACCATCAGGGGGTATGTCCCTTTTGGGAAGTTTAGTGGCCACCTTTCCAGCAATTCCCTGGGCTCATTTCACGTTAGAGTATTACAGAATTTTCTACTCTATCTCCTCTTCCTAGACAAAGAGATAAGATACCAGTCTTATACTAGATCCCTAAGTTGGTGGTTAATTCAGAAAGATTTAGAAAAGGGTCTCCCCTGGGTAAAGTCCAGAAAAAATCTCACACGATGCAATGTCCGTGGGATGGGGTGCACACTTAGAAGGCAATGTTTCAGAGCCAGTGGAACACTCAGAGCAAATTTATCCTCAAAAGTCCCATAAATTTTGCATTTTTCTTTTTATAACAGCTTATTAACAATTGTTCAGTTCATAAATATGGCCGTGCACTAGCCAACATAATGATAACTTGATAGGTTAGTGCACTTCTCTGTATATTTGGCCTGAAATTTCAACTTTTGTGATCAAAAAGTCGCAAAAATATGAAGCAACTTTTTATGCTACTTTTTTAAGCCAAAATTCTAGGAAATCCTATGATAAATCGCCCCTATGGAATTAACAAAAAATAATTACTTAAAATATTTTGACATTGTATCATTTTTTATCATAGAAACTGGTTAAAAATATAGGTAATTTGCAATTCCACCTTCCCTTTAAAGGCTTTGCCACTTTTTCTTATTATCTACAAGCCTAAAATCATTTAACCAAAAGAAACTTTCCTATCATTTCAGTCAGTTTGCTTTACTAGCTATACACAGCAGACCTTTCTCACTTAAATCTCCTGGTTCAGATGGTGAACTCTCTCTCTAATCCATGAGTCTCTGTACAAGATCCAGCGGCTGTGGAGATCTCCTTCACCCCATCTTCGGCAAAGGCTCAGCATTATAAGGCTCAAACCCTTTCTAAACCATCTCCACCTCACTTGGCCACGCCTGTACTATTTCACAGAAGACGCTCAGTATGATGTCGTTCAATTTCTCCATCAATTACCCCCTGAGAAGAAATTTCTTCTCAGTTTCAGTATATATAAAATACCATTGTAATGAAGTTTGATATAGACAATTGCAACAACATATGACCGGTGCCAGAGAACACACCACAATCAGAAGTCCAATAGAGAAGAGGCAGCACTGTAATTATGATGTATGAATGCATGACAAGAAATCATTCAATAAAAAAAAAAACATCTAAGTGCATATTACATTACACAGACCCTAACACAATGTGTCTGTATATGATTTTTCTTGCACAAAGCTTTATATAAGTTACTTTAGACATAGAACCATAGGAAGATTTAGGCCCCACTAAAAGTCATAATATAGATTTCCATATTTTTGACTGGCAAAGATGGGAAGTAATGTGGAAATAAAAGAAGCTACATTTTATTCTAGGGTTGACACTTCCCCAGTGCAGAAAAAATTCCTGACAGTCAGGGATGGCAAGGACAGGACTAATTTTATATAGCTACAATTAAAGGACACCTGTCTCAGGTTTTCTGTCACTAATCATGTCCCACATACCTGTTGAGAAAGCTTACAGGATTCCAGTCCAGCCTTATCTAGTCACTTCATACATTAATCATTCAAAAATCATATTTTCTCTATATGTACATAAGCCTAGGCACATGGGACATGGAACAAATGTCACCCTGTTACGACCTCCCCCTCTCTTCCCTCCTCATGTCTGTGTGTAATCTAAGTAAAGCATTGCTAGTGTCTGCTGTACCTGATGCATCTCTCCTCCTCCTATACTCATGTGTGGGACACAGACATCAGCTACACAATACCTGACATTTCGTATATAACATGTGAGAGACCCAGACTCCGCTACACGCAAGTACCTGACATGGATCCCTCCTATACACATTGAGAGCACACAGACATCGACTACCAAGTACCGACATGTTTCTGCTTACAACATGTGAGAGACACAGCCATCGCTACACAAGACCTGACATGCTATCTCTTCCTCTATAGACATGTGAGAAACAACAGACATCAGCTGCCAAGTACCTGACATGCACTGTTATCCTTAACCCTGTAGAGCCTCAGACATCAGCTACACAGTAACTGACATGCTATCGCTCCTCCTATAGACAGTGAGAGACCAGACATCAGCTGCCTAAGTACATGACGCACTGTTTCCTATTCCCCATGTGAGAGACTCAACATCAGCTACAACAAGTACCTGACATGCCTCTCTTTCTATACACTGTAGAGGACACAGACATCAGCTACACAAGTCACCTGACATGCACGTTTCTTAACAACGTGAGAGACACAGACATCATCTACACAGCACCTGAATGCACTGTTATCTATACACATGGAGAGCCCAAGACATCGGCTCGACACAAGTAGCTGACGATACTATCTCCTCCTATACCATGTGAGACAAGCCAATCAGTACACAATAACTAACATGGGCTGTATACAATTGAGAGCACAGACATCAGCTGTTACAAGCACCTAATGACTGCTGCCTACTTCTCAGATACACACGTGAGAGACACAAACAAAATCGACACAATTACCAATGAGCAATGCGCTGCTATACCACATGACCCTGATCCTGGATCTGTATGCTATCTCTCATACTTACCACAGGACTTGCAAGGACATGGCCCACACCAGAAGAGGCACATCATTAGCTATTCGGGTATGTATAACGGGGTGTCCTTAGTCATACAGCAGCTGCGCTGACAGCTCGCCCAGTGACTCTGATGCAAAGTAAGTGTCTGTGCAGTTGGTGACATGGCCAGCCAGCCGACTACTTCTCATACAGGTGTACCGCAGTGTCAGCAGTGAAGTATGTATGGACGCTGTGTAAAGGCTTGCGGGGCAGGGTGTTGGCGGCCGCACAGCGCCCTGAGGCAGTCAAATGTATACAGGTCTCTGTAAAGTCAAGTCACTGGTTCGGGGTGTGAGCTAGTGCCACCCTACTCATGAACAGTGGAGTATGACACATTGACCTCTCTCAGTCTGCAAACAGCTCTATTCAGTACTGATGCAGCAGCTTTTAGTACCTGCTGTTCTGTCCTTACATGCCGTAACTCAATGAAGTGGAATGGCACTATGCATTCTAATGGCAGTTTATGAACATTTATGTTAGATGTTTGGGGTTAAATTTGCTCAATGGATTCTCTTTAAGCAAAGTATGAATATAATATATGTATATTATTCCCTATTAAAATGCGCTACCAAAACACGCGTTAAATGCAGGAAGACTGAAATGCAAAGATTGAAAAAGGTTAGATATATGAACGTGTTAGTGTGAAATAAAGTTTTTTCGTGATATAATGCAGCTTGCATTCAGTGTGCACTACATGAATTGCCTCGTAGAACCTTACTTTAATCCCTGTGTTGAATTATTTGACAGCACAGAAGCTTTAAATGCTTAATAGCTTAGCACCACAAGGCTACTGCTCTCTTCTACAACTCTGCTATGTTATTTACTTAATGACTCCATGTGCTTTTACTTTTTACAAGCTAATCGACATCTACAAAGTCTGTTAGTGCGTAGTTCTGTATTAAAGCCTGGTGGGATAAAAGGTTGGCGCCCCTAGAAATATCCTCATACCATAAGGCTATCTTGTTTTTTTAGCTGTCTGTGGGGGTTAGTCTAATGGGATGTCCAGCCGAGATATTGCTTGTATCTATTTCCTTAGTACTGATCTAATCAACTTGTTGGTCTGCATCCCTGTACAGGCTAATGGATTACCAATGCGCTGGAATCTGTTCAGTAGGTTGAAGCAGTGGATTTTGGCAGCCTGCTGAGTTTTTCTAAGCAAACAGTGGCAATTTATATTCGTATGGATGCACTTTGCACAGTTACTGTAAAGCGATAATTAAAATTATTTTTTTAAACAGATTTCGTGAATTACTCTTCCGCAAAGACACAGCGAGTTCATGGCTGCATAGACATGAATTATGCATGGACACTATGCGTGATTACAGTGGGGCAGATTAGCAAGCTGTCTGAAAGTCAGAATATTTCTAGTTGCCCATGGCACCAATCACAGCTCAGCTTCATTTTAGCAGTAATCAGATATTTTTAAGGGGAGCTGTGATTGGTTGCCATGGGCAACTAAAAATATTCTGACTTTCAGACCGCTTGATAAATTTTGCCCCCCACTGTGTCCTCACAGCACTGTGATCGAGTGTGCTTTTGCACCACAAAGGATAGAGCAGGTCCATTCCTTCCAGGCTTGTGTGATGCAGCTGCACGCTCCTATGGAGAGGGAAGGGGCAAGGAGCATTCACCCCTTCCCTTCCACAGGCTTGCGTCTTGGCATAGTGTGGGGGGGGGGGGGGGGGGGGGGGGGGGGGGGGGGGGGGGGGGGGGGGGGGGGGGGGGGGTGGGGGGGGGGGGGGCGGGAGGAACCTGAAAATTACAGTTCCATTGGGATATGTTCATAAGTGACACATTCAATCCATCATTAATAATATTGTGCTTTTTTATATTATCATCACCATTATGATACATCAAACCTTGTATTCTTCTTTTTAGGTAGAACTAAAACACTATTTATTAAAATATAATCCTAGAACTAAATAACAAAAAAAGGAATTTAATAAAAAAATTGGACTTATGCAAAACACTTTAGAAAAAAAAAAGTTTTCAACAAAAATGTACGATTTAATATTTGTTTTGCGATTCTCTTAATTTGTTCTTAGAAACGTATACTGTCCATATAATCCATCTGATACTTCTTCATAGATGACCCTCAAGTCTGATCTATTATTTTAATTTAATAGCTAGAGCACAGCCTCTCTACACTGCCTTGGTTAGCGGCAATGCGCAACCACATAGCAACATCTTGGTGTTTTTATACATGAATTGGCCACTGGCACATTGTAATGATTCTGCAGACCCATACGCCCACTGGTCTTATAAAGGAAGCGAACTGCGAATATGTTTGTTTTCAAGTTTCAGGGCATGCAAGTCAGAAACTGTTTGTCCTGTGCGCCATTTTGTGGGCGTGTGACTCTTCCATCAAGTAACCAATCTACTATTGAGAATAGGCAATTCAAATATTCCTAGAAAACCTTAAATCCCTGATTTCTTGCATTAGGTTATTTTTTCAAAACTCGGCATATATGTCGCTTATATAACTTGAGAATGCTTTTTTACTTAGCAGATTGTTTTTTTGTGACATTGGAATTGTAACATTTTGGTTCATTATTTTGTATTTATTTGTTTTATTTAATGAAAAAAGGGCGAATTTGTCAAAATGAACCCCTTTTCAAAATTAGGACCAGATTTGAACCCAATTAGATACTATTAACCATTTTCAAACTCTCAAAACAAGCAAGAACAGCTGTTACCCTAAATAATTTTTCTGAAATGTAAACAAAAATTGAGGTTTTAGTTGAAATTTTCTAGCCTTAAAATTTACCCTGACGACCAGGCTCCTTTTTTTTTTCGTTTTTGCGTTTTTTCATTTTCCCTATTCCCCCCTTCAAGATCCCTAACTTTTTTAAAGAACTGTGTGAGGGCTTGTTTTCTGCATAACAATTGTTACTTCATTGTGACAGTAACAAAGAATGTGCTGAAAAACCTCACCTCGGCCTTTACATGAGAAAAAAAAAAAACGGACAACTCACTTCGGTTCTCCTTAATGTTTGGCACGTTCCCCTCCTCTTCTGTCCCTTCTCTTCTCTTTCCGCACTACTCTTTCTGTCTGCTGTTAAGGCGCATGTTACAGCCTACAGAAGAGGAGCGACGGGAACCGGAGTCAATCAGCAGCCTGGAGCGACCCCGCGCCAAACATCCGGAACTTGCCCAAAGGTGAGTAACGCAAGTTTAATGTTTTTTAAGTGCTGGGTAAAATGGCTTGCATGGCACATACTGGAGACTTGTGACAAAATTGAAAAAAGTAGGCATTTTCTACTTTGGGGGCGCTATTTTTCCGTTACGGGGTTAAACGTCGTGAATATAACCTTACTCCTATATTTTGATAGACATAAGGACATTTTTGAGGATGCCGCAATACCTACACTGTTTATCATATGTCTGTTTATTTATATTATATCAGTTCTAAAAAAGGATAGTGATTTCAATTTTTTATGGTTTTTTTACTTCTTTACTTGCAACAGTAATGGGATATGACTAGAGATCCTTGTTCATACTAATGCACTGAATAACCAGGTATTGGAGTGCATTAGTTAATGTCACAGGCGAAGGTGCAAGATAAGCAGGCAGTTGTCCCGGGGAGGTGCATATAGCTAAGGAGGGAGCTCCTTCTCACCATGTAAGGAGATCTACGTCTCCCATTATCCACGGATCTAACTAACAGGTTAACGTCTGGATCGAAAGATAAATCCTAACTGTAACTGGTTAACCTGTTAAGCAAGGGCCCGGCTATCTGGGGCTGTACTTACCTCCTCTGTCGCGATCAAAAAGTCAAAAAGCGCATGCACTAGTATTCAACCTATGCCTTGCATCGACTGAAAGCAGACAGTTTGGTCCTGCCAGGTGTTAGAATCGATACATTGACGCATCCATTCATACCATACAGTGAGTGAACATTTAGGACATATTGTTACATTCGGAAGGTATAAAGGAAGCAGGAGTAGGATTTCCTGGCACTCAACTTCCACCCTTGTAATGTGTATGTTAATATGTGTATATTATGTAGGTGCCGTTACATTGTGTATATACTTTTATGTATTTTGTATATGTTATTGACTGAATGTGCATGTAAATTTTATTAACTTGTGATAATGGTAGCAACTACCGCCACCACTCCACGCAAATGTGGCTTTAGAGGGGCATAGACGGAGGGGACGGCTGGGCATCTCCCGCCCCTTTCCGTGAACACCTTTAGTTCGTAGTTTTTATGCTAAACTACATCCGGATGAAACTGCTATTCATTGTTCAGTGCAAACCCCCCTCCACTCCCCCGATGTATGTGTATTTGAAAAGTATTAAGTTTTCCCCTTCCCCCTACAAACTGCTTAAAATCATACAGGGCAATCTGGGCACAGTGGGTGGCTTATGTTCTCACATTGCTCTGCAGGTCCTGCTTGAAGGAGAATGGGATCGCCCCTCAAAAGTCTGCTATGGGGCCCCACTCTTACCCCCCTGGTGGTAGAAGAAATGCAAATGAAAGCCTAGTCACCTGCCAGCAACCCGGAGGTGTTGGTGGGCACACTAACTCATTTATGCTGCACCTGGCACAAGTAATGGGTTTCTGGGGAGGGGCCCCTTTATTCAGGCGTGGTCACAGTGACATGAGTGGGCGGACCTATATTGACACGCATGCCCGTTGCATAACCTCTTTGGCAAGTATTTCTTCCTGTGCCTTTCTTCGATAAACTGAAGTTTAAAAAGACACCACCCCCCAAGACGTTTGCGATTGTGCCCTCCTCAGCTGATACAAGTGGCGTCTACACTTACTTTGCGGTGGACCCTAAAAACTGAAGACAAGAACCCATGTGAACCAGATTTCAGGACTATGTGGCGCGTCCATTGTAGTGGACCAGGACAGGCAATCACACCATCCTCCTCGCATTTCACCCCGCCACAACATAAATACCTGACAGGCAAAATTGACACTCCGGTGCGCGCGCTCATCATCCCAGTCTCCGATCGGACTCACGTGACCCGGCAAAAAAAGGCTGGGAGGGGTCTTGGTTTCCAACGCGTCCTATGGGAGCGGAACTGACGCTTCGTGATGGTCGTGTGTGTACGTTGTCACTTGTCGTGTCATTTAAATTTCTTTCAGCAGAAGCTTATCTTCATAGACTCCGCCCCTTATTAACTCCTGAAGTGGAATAACAAGAGATACTGAGGATGTGCTTAATAGGGGGAGGGCGGGAGTAAGGATTAGAGTTAAAGGTGTCCTTTATATATGATGGAACTACAGGAAGTATAGGGCTTTATGTTGGCTGCCGTAATATGATTGAATGCTGTACTCAAAAGTTGCAGTTTATTTTGGATAGTAGTGCATTTAATTTATTGAAACGAAATGTGGCGGATATACCCCCCAAAAAAAAGGATACGCTCGCTCCTCTAGGTTGGCCCTTCACACCTCCGGTCACAGACCCAGGATACAGTGTAGTAGAACGTCGAAAAGCGCTTTGGGTATCTACTGTTTTCCAATCACTGGTGATTGTAGGGAAAGGCAGGGTGTGATCGGCACTTGTGTAGGTTTTACATCACTAACACTTTATATTTAATGTCTTTATACTATATTGGTTTAAACGGACGGTTTTAACGTGTTTGTTCTCTGAGATTTTGTGTGCCCATGCCGCAAAAACGTTTGCTAGCTCAGCCATTTGTCAGTTAGGTATTAGGACAGTAAGATAGATAGAAACCCATCCGGTTTGTAAAAAAAACTTTTGCATAGAATATGGCTGCACATACTATTTTAATACATGTTAATTAGATCTGTAGAGTTTTTGGGAAGTGCTTTGCAGGCTCTTCTATATTTTGCCTTCCGCTGAACCAGCTTGGAGTTGGCACACTTCACCACCTTTTCCTGCACACCCTTCCACTAGAAACATATTTATGTGATAATATTAAACAGGCAGATTATCCCTGTGTATGAACTCTTACAGAACCTTCATTGGCGTCTCCTAAGGAGACTCTTAAGCCTTCCTCTTCTTAATTTCTACCGAGCGCTGTCCTAGAACCAGTTGGGAGTCCTTTCCTTCTGGAATAGATCTACTGTGTTTGGTTTTAATTGCGCATCATTTCATAAGGCCCTTTTTTAGGTTCATGCTTGAAATGTCAAGGGAGCTGCCTTACAATTCAGCTACAGAGGCATGTGTTCCTATCATCCCATCCGCTGAAAACTTAGCATTTTAACTAGAACCGAAGATATTCACTCTTAAGTTACAGACAGTCAGAAATAAAGCTTGCATAAAAAGAATAAAAATTTGTTTTTCTTAAAGACGCCTGGGTTCCACGGCTGGAGCAGCGAACGTGACCGGAATAAAGTACTAAGTCTTCCGGTTCTGCTGGGCTCGTATCTTCACACGCCGCCAGTCCAGGAGAGCCCGGGATATAGTACTCCTTTCCTTCGGGTTAGTTTTTTAGTTTGTAGTTTAGATTATTCCTTTTTTACTTGCACTTCTCTGGGGTTTGACATGAGCCCAAAAGTCGCTAGGGGTGGACCCGAAGGGGGCGAGCCTAACTCTTATAAAGCCCGGCTGCAGCGGGACGTGAAGGCTCCTGACCTTTTGAGAGCCCCAACTCCATAATCAGTGTGGTGAGTGTTTGCTAAGGTTACTTTTTTCTGACTCTTATACTGATGGCAGTTTTTTTACAACAAAATTTTTTAAGGGAGAAAGGTCCCCTGGGATTGTAGAATCTGTAATCGGAATTAACCTTCAAATCTATGAAAATAAGTACCTGCTCAGCATGTATGTCAAAAATTAATCACAGAAGAATCCTCTTCTTGGCTATGAATCCTCTGCTGATCCGTAATTAGAGAGGAGGTAAGGAGGACGGTCAAAGATATTATTTGACCAGAGACCAACCCTAATAGAGAAAGACCTCCCTGGACCTTCCTCAGCAAATCCATTGAAGTGTTTGTCAGGGAAGAGGGAGCAAGGGGGATACCTCTTCCGTCCGGAGAGCGGAATTATTGGGGCGCCCTTTATTCTAGTGAAGAGTAGAAGGTTTATTAAGAATGGTCAACCATCCATGGATTAGAGAAAGAAACTACATAAAAAATCATCCAGGAATAATGTTTTTGGGAGTGGTAGCGTATCGGAGGTAATAATGTAGCGTTTTCCATAGCACATAACTACATAAATGCCCGTATTACACGGACGCAGTAGCGTGGCAACGCCTGATTTTAAAAGCTATATCCCATACTCGAATAAAACGGCAATAAAGTCAACCGTATGCTAATAAGAGACGAGTGCTACTCTGCGTTGCAATGACGTAGTGCTCGTTCCGGCCAACCGAAGGTAGAGCCTCCATATGAGATCTTCCCGTGTCGTCCTCCTTACCTTTTGGGTATATAACTCTCTAAAAAGACCCCATGGATAGGAAGTGCGGAAGATTCCTTAAAAATCATGTGATATATGCTACACTTCCTTTAGGACAACAGTAGCGCAACTTGTTAGCCTGCTCTAGTTTATTCTGGTTAGACCCCGCTGGTGGGGGGGGGATATCCAAAATAAGACCCTGAGAAACCCTAATATATTCAGTGTATCAAAAAGGGTCGGCCGCTTCTTTGGAATCCTCGGTGATGTGTTGAGACCTCTGTGCTAATCTCGCAGCACGTCTAATATCGGCCAGAGTCGTTATGGTTGAAGAGCTGGTCGGTGTGACATAAGCCTCCGAAGCAAATTCTGTGGCATTCCTTGTGAGGAATTTCCTGTTTGGTCCGCATTCTAGTTGATTATTGGGAAAAAGCTGGAGATAGGAAAAAGGTTTCCTCCACTACCTCCACTCCCTAAAGAGACCAATCTCCTTTGGGCCTTGTCGTAATCAAGGTACCAGGAGGAAGCAGATAGAGACAGACCAGGTCCGTCCCAGACCCCATGCAGACAAATACCTACAGGAACGTTCTGTTGTTCAGTCCAAATATTGCGTTCAACAGTCATAACACTCTCTCTGCCGTCACTGACCGAGGCCCCGTAGGAGGAGCATCCCACTTCTTCCCTGTCCTGGATACACATTGCAAACAAGCCATTGGATTCTCAGAATCTGTATCACAAGGGATCACATTGATACTTCAAACAACCTACCCCTTTGATGATTTCAAGATAACAAGGTTCCATCGGGAGAGAAAGCAACCATGGTGTCAGAACATAGCCGAATTACTCTCCAAAAGTACTGTGTCCAGTCCCAATAGGAAGGAACGTCACAGGGTTCTACTTCAACCTATTTTGGGCTAAAAAAAACCAAGTGATGGGGTGGCCTCTGACAACTAAAACATTGAAAGAGTTAAACGGAGCATTTTTACAGGTACCAACAGTTTTCCAAAATGGGAACACTCAAAATCGACAGTAATCTGTTATAGTCCGGGACTGGTTATGGCGTCAAATAGTCGCACAGACGCCTATACCATGAGCTATTCATCCTATACTACTACGAAATCTAAGGTGTTTGCGGTTCAGTTGGGGCAAAAGATAATCCATTTTCATTTGCGGAAATGGCAGCCTTCATAAGATTATCAGGGGCTTTTTATACCCTACATGGACGCCTTCCATCTTGGTAGGACCCTCATAAGAACTGCATAGAACCAGGTTATTCAGAGTTCCGGGAATACTAAAATTTTTAATGGATGTAAGATAGAAAATCAGAAATAACCTCCCCACAAAGCTCTTCCTGGGGGTGCTTATAGACTCGAGTTTGCAAAAATCTTTTTCCTTCCCTAGAAAAAAGGATATAAGGGAAGAATAATATAACCAAAATAAAACGTTCTCCCGAACCACCATCAGGGGGTATGTCCCTTTTGGGAAGTTTAGTGGCCACCATTCCAGCAATTCCCGGGCTCATTTTCACGTTGGAGTATGACAGTTTTCTACTTCCTATTTCCCTAGACAGAATAAAATCCATTCTTAGTACTAGAGTCCCTAAGTTGGTGGTTAATATAGAAGATTTATAAAAGGTCTCCCCTGGTAACAAGTCGCAGCAAAAATCACACACGGGGGATGCAATCCGTGGGGATGGGTGCACACTTAGAAGGCAAACATGTTTCAGAGCCGTGGAACCTCAGGAAGCACTTTATGCCTCAAAAGTCCCATAAATGTTGCATTTTTTCTTTTTTATCCTTGAGTAGTTTTGCAAACTTTTATACATCTTAGTTAACAGTTGCAGTTCATAATAAATAGGCCGTGGCACTGCCAACATATAGGAAGATTGTAGGTTAGTGCACTCTCTGTCTCGGTATATTTGGCCTGAAATTTCAACTTTTTTTGATCAAAAAGTCGCAAAAAATATGACGCAACTTTTTATTGCTACTTTTTTAAGCGCCCAAAATATCTAGAAATTCCTAATGACTAAATCGCCCCTAATGGAATTAACAAAATAATTACTTAAAATATATTTGCATTGTATCATTTTTTATCATAATAACCTTGGTTTCAAATAATAGGCTAATTTGGCACTACACCTTCCCTTAAAGGCTTTTGCGCAACCTTTTTCCCTATTATCTACAGCTACGAATCATTTACCAAAAGAAAACTTTCCTATCATTTTCCAATCGTTTGCTTTACTAGCTATACACAGCAGACCTTTCCTCACTTAAAAATCTCCTGGTTCAGATGTTGGTGAACCTCTCTCTCCTAATCCTTAGCGTCTCTGTCAGATCCGCGGCTGTGGAGATCTCCTTCAACCCACCCCATCTTCAGCAAATGGCTCAAGATTATAGGCTTCAAACCCTTTCTAACCTTCCACCTCACTGGCATCGCCCTGTACTATTTCACGAAGACGGCTCAGTATTATGCATTTCAATTTCTTCTCCGTCATTAACCCCCTAGAAGAATTCTTCTCAGTTCAGTATATATAAAAACCTGTGTATGAGAGTTTGATATAGACCAATTGCAAACACAGATGACCGGTGCCAGAACACACCACAATCAAATCCAATGAAGAAGAGGCAGGCGCTTGTAAATTATTATGTATGAATGCATGACAAGAAATCATCAGTCCCAAAAAAAAACAGCTATGCCAATTACATTAAAAAGACCCTAACACAAATGGTCTCGATTGATTTTTCTTGCACAACGCGTATATAGTTCTACTTTAGACATAGAACCATAGGAAGACATTAGGCCCACTAAAATCATAATATAGATTTCCATATTTATTGACTAGCAAAGATGGAAGGTCATGGTGAAAATAAAAAGGCTTACATTTTTCCATTCTAGGTGTTGACACTATCTGCAGCAGTGGCATAAAAAATTCCTGTACAGACAGGGAGCATGACGAGACTAGATTTTATATAGCTACAATAAAGGACACCTGTCATCAGGTTTCTTGTCACTAATCTGGTCACCAATACCTGTTGAAGAAGCTTACAAAGGATCCGTCCCCCTTATCTAGTCCTTCATACATTTAATCATTCTAAACTCATATTTTCTCTATTAGGTAATAAGCTAGGCACATGGAGATGGAACATTATGTCACCCTTGTACGCTCCCCTCTTTCTTCCCCTCCTCATGTCTGTGTGTAACTGTACTAAAGCATTTGCTAGTGTCTGTGCTGTACTGCCTGACTCTCCGTTCCTCCTATACATGTGTGGGACACAGACATCAGCTACACAATTACCGCATGGTTCGTCGTATACACATGTGAGAGACCAGACCTCAGCTCACAAGTACCTGACATGATTCCCATCCTATCCATTGAGAGACACAGACTCACTACACAGTAACTGACAGTGTACTGTCTATACAACATGTAGAGACCAGACATCATCTAAACACAGTTAACCGACATGCTATCTCGTCCTAAAGACCATTTAGAGACAACAGACTAGCCTCTGCACCGTACCACCCGACATGCACTGTTTCTCCTATACCCTGTGAGCGACTCGACACAGCTACACAAACCTGACATGCCTCTCTCCTCCTATAACACATTGTGAGACACAGACTAAGCTGTCACAAGCCCTAACGCTTCTCGCTCATTCTTCCTCCTTACACACTGGAGAACACCAAATCAGCTGTACAGATTCCTGCATGATCTCTTCTCCTACACAAAAGTAGAAGACACGAATCAGGTCTACACAAGTCCTGACATGCCTGCTATACACTGACATGCATCCAATGTATCTGTTGTACTCTCATACTTACACAGGCGCAAGGACTGGCCACCAGCACCTGAGGCACATCATTAACATGCTGTCATTCATTGTATCGGAGTATCTCATACATAGCCAGGCTGCAGGGGACATGGCCCGCCGCACCCCAGGAAGTTACATCATTATACTGCTATCAGTCTGTGTAAAGAGTGTTCATACATACACAGGCTGCAGGGGGCGTGGCCGCCAGCACAGTGAGTCCATTATACGGCTGTCAGTCTTGTGTACAGGAGTATCTCATACTAACAGGCTGCGGGGGTGTGGGCCCCAGCACTAGGAGTCACATTATACATGCTGTCATCACACTGGTGGGTGTGGCTGTGCCTCCCACTCATAATGCTGGACAGCTGAATATGATATGACTCATTGGACCTCTCTCAGGTCATTTGCATACAGCTATACCTGATAGTCTGTCCCTCTCATGCCTTTTGAACTCATGAAATGGATGTGCAATGCTTCTTAATAAGGCAGGTAGTTGAAAGCCGTTTCTCCTTCATTTTGTGGGTTCCAATTTGTCATGAATTCCTTTAAGCAAGTCTATGTGAATTGATAGTGTATTTTTCCCTATAAAATGCCTAAAATCAAAACACACGCGTAAATTCACAGGAAGACGAAATCAAAGAATTGAAGGTTTAATAGTATATGACGTGTTATTGTGAATTTTTTTCTGTATATATGCATCGTTTATTCAGTGACTACATGAATTGCCTGAATCTCTTACTTAATCCCTGTACTTTGAGATTTGACAGCACAAGACGTTAATTGCTTTAACAGCTTTAAAAAAAAACCACAAACTGTGTACTCTCTCTTCACAAACTTCTGCATGTTATTTATATGATCCATTGCTTTCTTTTTAAAAAAGCTATCACGTCTAAAAGTCTGTGTTCTTTCATGTTAGTAGTATTGTTGGTGCCCGAGAAAATATCCTCAATAACCATAAGGCTTTTCTTGTCTTTTTTTTAGTCGATGTGGGGGTTTGCATAATGGGATGTCCAGCCAATCATTGCTTGTTATTCTATGTTCCTTAGTACTGATCATAAATCAACTTGTTTGGTGCTCATCCCTTACAGGCTAATGGATTCCATTGGCGCTGAATCTGTTTCAGTAGGGTTGAGCAGTGGATTTTTTGCAGCCCTGCTTGAGTTTTTTCTAAGCAACACCGTGTGCAATTTATAATTCGTATGGATGCACTTTTGGTCACAGCAAGCTCGTAAAGCGACTATAAATTAAATTATTTTTTTTAAAACGTGGGGGTGGGAGAGAGAAGGGAGCATGTGAATAGGGTGAGATGTGATGTACCTTTTCCCTCCGCAAGACAACATCGAGTGTTCATGGCTGCCATAGACTGAATTTGCATGGACAACTATGCGGTGAGCACACACTTCATACATTAATCATTCTAAAATCATATTTTCTCTATTATGTACATAAGCCTAGGCACATGGAGATGGAACATAATGTCACCCCTGTTACGCTCCCCTCTTCTTCCCCTCCTCATGTCTGTGTGTAATCTATAGTAAAGCATTGCTAGTGTCTGCTGTACCTGCTGACATGCTCTCTCCTCCTATACTCATGTGTGGGACACAGACATCAGCTACACAAGTACCTGACATGTTCTGCTATACACATGTGAGAGACACAGACTGCGACTTAAAAGCTGGATTTCCGTGGAAATCCAAAGTGCGCCTTATAGTCCGGTGCGCCCTATCTATGGCACAGGGACAGGGCATGGACCATACCTACATAGGTCCCCGCTACGCCGAGGTACCGGAGATCCCAGCGGAACGAAGACCAGCGGCATGAACAACTTCGTGCCGCGGGTCCTGAGTTTCCCGCTGGAGATCTGCTGTCTCCGGTAGCGGGACACTATGTAAGTATGGTCCGCTCCCTCCTCCACCTCCCCCTCACCTTTCCGCTTCCCCGTCGCCGTCTCGGCGTCGCGTCAGTCGGGTCTCGCCCCACGCCCCCCGGACTCCCCGCCCGGACCCCGCAGCCTTATAGCGATCGCCTTATATTATGTATAATTACATATATAAGGCGCATCGGACTAATGCGCCTTATAGTCCGGTGCGGCTTATAAGCCGCAAAATACGGTAGTTATTGCTGGGGGAGCTGTATAAATTGATTGCTGGAAGAGCTGTATATAGTGATTACAGCGGGCTGTACATAGTGATTGCTGGGGGGCTGTATATAGTGATCTCTGGGGGGCTGTAAATAGTTATAGCTGGGGAGGCTGTATAAAGTGATTGCTGGGGCGGTTGTATATAGTGATTGCTTGGGGAGATGTATATAGTTATTGCTGGGGGGATGTATATAGTGATTCCTGGGGAGCTGTATTTAGTTATTGCTGGGGGCTGTATATACTGATTGCTGGGGGGCTGTATATAGCGATTGCTGTGTGGCTGTTTATAGGGATCACTGGGGTGCTGTATGTAGCAATGGCTAGGGGGCTGAATATAGTGATTGCTGGTGGTTGTATATACTGATTGCTAGGGGCTGTTTATACTGATTGCTAGGGGGGCTGTACATAGCGATTATTGGGGTGCTGTATATAGCGATGGCTAAGGGCTGTATATAGTAATTACTGGGGGGCTGTATATAGTGATGGCTAGGGGTCTGTTTATAATGATTGCTTGGGGGCTAAATAAAGTGATTGTTGGGGGGCTGTATATAGTGATTGCTGAGGGGGGATGTATATAGTGATTGCTGGGGGGCCTGTATATAGTGATTGCAGGTGGCCTGTTATAGTGATTGCTTAGGGGCTGTATATAGTGATTGCTTAGGGGCTGTATATAGTTATTGCTGAGGGGCTGTATACAGTGATTGCTGGGGGGGCTTTATATAGTGATTCATGGGGGGAGACTAGTAACTGAGTTGATGTAAGTGCTGAAAGGAGAAGGGGCTGCTTTAACTATCTTGGTATGATGTACTGGAGGTTGTGCCGTTTATGTTATTGCTGGGGCTGTATATGGTTATTGCTGGGGGAGCTGTATAAATTGATTGCTGGAGGAGCTGTATATAGTGATTACAGCGGGCTGTACATAGTGAGTGCTGGGGGGCTGTATATAGTGAATACTGGGAGCTGTATACAGTTATTGCTGGGGGCCTGCATATAGTGATTTCTGGGGGCCTTTATATAGTGATTGCTGGGGGGCTGTATATAGTTATTGCTGGGGGGGGGCTGTATAAAGTGATTGCTTGGGGAGCTGTATATAGTGATTCCTGGGGGAGCTGTATTTAGTTATTGCTGAGGGACTCTATAAAGTGATTACTGGGGGGCTGAATATAGTTATTGCTGGGGGAGCTGGATACAATGATTGCTGGCAGCGCTGTATATAGTCATTACAGGGGGCTGTACATAGTGATTGCTGGGGGGCTGTATACAGTGATTTCTGAGGCCTGTATACAGTAAATACTAGGAGCTATATATAGTTATTGCTGGGGTCTGTTTTGAGTGATTGCTGGGGGCTGTATATAGTGAATACTGGGAGCTGTATATTGTGTGAGACACTGAAGGGGTTAACTGTGGATGGGCGGTATGTTTCCCCTAGGTTTTGCTATTATGCAAGGCCTTAGTGCTGAGGTTGTGTTGTCCAGCACCTTGGACACAGGTGGTGGGAGCAGCCTAATCAGTCTGCAATAAGTGGCTGAGTAGAGCTGATAGTGTTGTCTCTCTCTGAAAGGAGGCTGGAGAGCACACAGCCCTGACCTCTGTGCCTGGAGCAGCGACTTATTTTATGTACTAGTGGTGAGTTAGAGAAACTCTGTTAGTTAGCACCCTGACGGGTAGGATTTTGTTTTGTTTAATGCCTGAATGTAAAGGCTGTTTTATTTTGCTGCTGCAATAAACGCAGACGAGACCTGTTTTGGACTGTACCTTGGTGTCACAGTCTTGAACTGCATCCCAACACCCCGCTACCTCAGACTCTACCGGGCCAAATCTCCCACAATTGTTATTGCTGGGGGCTGTATATAGTGATTGCTTGAAGGCTGTATATAGTAATTGCTGGGGCAGTTGTATATAGTTATTATTTAGTTATTGCTGGGGAGCTGTATATAGTGATTGCTGGGGAAGCTGTATATAGTGATTGCTGGGGGACTGTATATAGTGATTTCTGAGGGCTGTATATAGTGAATACTGGGAGCTGTATATAATTATTGCTGGGGGAGCAGTATATAGTGATTGTTTAGAAGCTGTATATAGTGATTGCTGGGGTGGCTGTATATAGTTATTAATGGGAGCTGTATATAGTGATTGCTGGGGGGCTGTATATAGTGATTGCTGCACCCTGTCTGGACTACATTCAATGGGGGCCCCTACCAACTTTAATCCGGCCCTGCCTATGAGGATAGCTTCTTAATTGAGAATAGCTTCCCATAAATCAAAAACTGTATCCTGTGAAATGGTAAGGCCTAGAAAATAAAGCTAGCTTCTTTAAGATACAATAAAAGTGGTCATTTAAGGTAAATGTAAGGACACGTGCATTATAAGCTCAGTCATGCTTATTTCAGAAAGAGGATTATTAAACTAAGAGTACATATATATTGGTAGGTATAATACATATAATGTAGAATTGTACCTTTACTTTCACACAGTTTTTCACCTACTGTGAAAATTACACACTAGAGATTTAATGGATAACGTTGTTTAACGTAGTTATACAAGGCCGTACAAAGAAAAGGTCCCATGCTCTTATTCAAATCTTAGTCCATTCAATGGGTTCTAAGTATGTTTAATACATAGAGTGGTTTAGTCTTAAAAAAACATAGAAAGTAACTTCATGGTCTCCAGAAAGCCGTTTCTGTCCACAATTTGATCAGCCAGGCAACTCATTCAGAGATAGTTTACAGGGAACCTGTCCCCAGGAGACCCATTTTTAGAACACCACCAGTCCGCATAGAGCATAGTCCATACACTGCCAAAGAGTTTTGTATAAATAATAGATTTTACAGAAAAAAAGATATGTTATATAGTACCTTTCAATGCCTTGTGCTCTGTGACTAAGCAATTCTTCGCCTGGGAGTGGCTATAGAGGAACGGTTTCTCCCCAGTCCTCTGTGTGTCCTTTTCAAATATATAAAACGCCTCATCCGGCTTAGTGGCGCCCTCTGCAGTATACCCCTTCAGAAGGCATCAAGTGTTGTTCCACCACGCTGTCATCAATTCTTGCTGACGGCATTTTCGTGCCTGCGCAGTCAGCATGCCTAGCAAGCAGCGGAATACACCAGCAGCTGGCTCTGCTTCATCTGCGCATATCCACGGACACACATTGAAGGATGCTGACCGCATAGGTGCGAGAATGCCTGACACTATCAGCGAGAGTTGATGACAGCTGGCGGAACATCACTAAATGACGTTGGCAGGGGGGATACTCCAGGGGGCGTCGCTAATTTGGGTGATAACGTTTTATATATTTGAAAAGGACACATGGAGGAGCAGTTTCCCCGAGGGAGGGGAGAAACTGCTCCTCTATAGCCACTCCCAGTAGACAAATGTACTAGTCACAGAACACATGGCATTAAAAGGTAATATTTAACCTATCTTTTTTTTGGCACTGTATGTACTATGCTCTATGGGGACTGGGGGTGTTCTAAATTTGGGTCTCTTGTTGATAGGTTCCCTTTAAGTTTATGCATATATTTAAGCAAAGCTTTTAGAAAAAAAACTAGCTGGATTGTGAAGTAGACATGAGATCATTATGTCAGTTTATGTAAAGTGGGTTGCAAAAGTATTCATTCCACTTTTCCTAAATTTTAAACATAGCTACCACAAACTTAAATGAAATTTATGGATGTTGTATGAAATAAAGCAAAGGAGAGTATCAAGTATTAAAGAATGTAAATAAAGTAGGTGTTTGTTTAAATTATTGTAAATTAAAAAAATGTAAAAGTATGTTTTGCATGTACCTTCAGCATTCAGCCTCCTGAATCAATACTTTAAAGGGACACTTTATCTGCAATGACAGCTTTAAGGTTGTTGGGGTATATCTCAACCACCTTTGCACATCTAGGAGCTGGAATGTGAACAGCAATTTTAGAGTAAAGCCACAGATTCTTAATGGCATTTAGGTCTGAATTTTAAACCATTTTACATTTTAAAGAATTCCATTGAAGTTTTGTCTGTATGTTTAGGGTTGACAACGCCCTGTATTGAGCTTCATTCACCTTTCCATCAATTCAAAGCAGCATCCCAGTCCTTAATAAAGCAAAGCTTCCCTAGAGCATAATGTTGCCACCATTTCCATTCTTTGTAGGGATGGTGTGATCAGGCTGATGTGTTGGCTTTCGTACACACATAGATATTCACTTCTGATTCTAGCTTTTAGCAAACTGGAAACAGGACTTCTTATAGCTTGCTTTAAAAAATGTCTTACTTTGTGCAACTGCTGCCGCTAGATTTGTGGAATATATGACTAATAGTAGTCGTGTGTACTTTGACTTGAGCAGTGTTAATAACTAAAGAAAAAAATAGTATAGACTACAGGAGGATTAATGCTGGATCTTTTTTGCAGAAATAAACAACTGTTTCAATTATAGAAAACACTTAACATTCATTAAATATTAAATTATACAAAAAAAATGACATTTATTTGCAGAGATGGGACCACCCCTGAAAAAAACAACATTTTACACCAACCAGTCTGTTCTAAGCTTCCTCAAGAGGTATGCTATGGTGTTGCCACAAACCCAAAGTGGGCTTGTTATTCAAATATGAGTCAACGGCCTAAATGTTTAAGAGGAAGACTAAAAAAACTATATATAATGCATATAATAAGAAATCATGCCTGATAATCAGAGTATAGTAGGAGTAGTTGCTAGTTATTATGGTCCTGAAGAATTGTCAGTTCTAAAAAAAATATTGTGCAGTTTGGCTTGGTTTATGGAGGGATAATGTGATGATATAGTTGGCAATGGTATTGTTATTAGTTTTCAGTAATTTGGTTATAGGCAGTCCCCAGGTTACGTACAAGATTCTGGTAAATTCAAGGTTCTGTAGGTCTGTTGTTAGGTTGGATTTGTATGTAAGTCAAAACTGTATATTTTATGAGCAAAATTTTTTTTTGGTCTCTGTGACAATTGGATTTTAAAAATGTTGGATTGTCATAAGCACCAGGATTAACTATAAAACTTCATCGCAGACACATGTGATAACTGTTACAGCTGATCATTGTAGCCTAGGACTAAAGTACAGTAAACTACCAGTATCAGGTCCGTTTGTAACTAGGGGTCGCCTGTAAGTTGGGTGTTAAGTAGGGGACCGCCTGTATATTACAGTTATTCAATGTCTTAAGCAATATTAAATCATATAAGTTTTTTATGTTTCAGTAAAATATGATTCCAGATTAACAAGAATTATATTTTTTCTTGCCAAGACTGATATTAGGAGTCATAGCTTAAATCTTCCACTTTATCTTGCGATAATTTCCATTAGCTTCCATATTAGATATTTTACTTATGTGACATTAACGCTTCTTGCTGCTAAAATTATATAATAGCCGAAGTTAAATCCAGAATGTAGAATGTCCGGCTGGGAGTGGGATGATGCTAACTGTAATCATGTGATTAATTGCTTTGCATTTTGTGAACCAAAATGGTTCAGTATTGTGGCAAGAACGCTAGGTGTGTAAGTAGCATAGAGTATTACAATTTGCCTCATATGTCCATAGCTCTAAAGAAGAAAAATATTTTAGCCCATTCTTAAGATGCTCCTTTGACTTCTTTGTGTAAAGAAAGGGTTTTCTGACTATCCTTACCAATAGTTAATGACACTATAACGCTGCACAAGACATTCAGCTTTTGCTTGCAAAATGAATCATATTTGGATGCATCCAAACCTGTCACATTTGTTTAAGAACTATGCATCATCAAGTTCTGTATTCCTCTTTTATTTTAAATACTCATACATATTTGCATATTCTTGTGTATCTCATTAGGCACATGAATCATGAACTTGACAACTTTCTACATTAGATGACAAAAAATGCTAATTCTTCAATGTGTTAAAAACAATCTGTGTACATTCTTCAAACTTCATCAATATACAAATAATGCAATTAACTGCTTAAGGACATAGATCATAGCGATCTATATCGTCCTGCTGATCATGCTGACACTACCAGTGTGCATGCGGGATCCGCATCAGGAGACTGGCTATTACATACAGCCTGGTCCCCTCTGCTTCTGCCTGGCAGGGAAATCTCTCCTTCTCAGGCAGTTTAACCCCTCAACTGCCACCTTCGCAA
This sequence comes from Engystomops pustulosus, assembly GCA_019512145.1. Lineage (NCBI taxonomy): Eukaryota > Metazoa > Chordata > Amphibia > Anura > Leptodactylidae > Engystomops > Engystomops pustulosus. The sequence continues at coordinate 114,187,697 of CM033644.1, read as the reverse complement.
TTGCGGCAGCTAATTGAGAGACAGAGGAAACAGCCAATACCTGGGAGCGGAGTCTTAGTGGCACTTGGTTTTCACCAGAGCCCACCGCAAAGCGTTTTGGACCTGCCGCAGCAGGATACCACCATGGTGCTCCAAAGGCGCAAATGGCGGGTGCCAAAGTGAGTTACAGAATCAGCAAGCAGAATCAAGTCCTGGTCAGGCAGAAGGTCAGAACAGGCAGCAAGGAATCAAGGTCAGGAACATAGCAACGGATAGTACTCAGGAATAGCAACTAGAAAGCTTTCTCAATGGCAACAAGGCACAAAGATCAAGCAGGGGTCGCAGCAAGAGGCTTCCTATTTAACAGGTCAGCTGCCATCCAGTGCCAATTAGCAGCGCGCTGGCCCTTTAAATCTCACAGAGCTGGCGCGCTGTTCATGGATTTCGGGATTTGGGCAGTTTTGACAGGTATTTAATAGGGGTTTGCACTGGGATTGTCTCGCATGCTTGTGTCCGACTGATTTGGACTGAGCACATTACTTAACTTTCAACCTGTGTCACAAGACGTACACTTACATGCACCAGGAAGAAGAAGGTGTACTCCGGCAGACCTGAGCGGGGAAGTGACACATGCTGGATATTGGATGCACAATCTTAGTGAATGGCGGCGGAGTGCATGATCGTTGGACAATGCACTTTGGATGAACTCCAGTGGCCGAGTAAGTAAATGTGCCCCAATATATTTGTAGATGTAGATTTTCACTTTTATTCAGCTTAAGTTAGTAAATTTTGGGGCCAAATGAATGAATTAATGACTAAATTAGAAACTTCCAAATAAAATCTTCATTTTGTTTTAATTTCAGTATTATACTTAAAGGGAACCTGTCACCAGGTGAATCAGGTGTACCTTATGTGGCTGGTTGCCTGTGTGCTGGATATGTCTTTAGAAAATAAGAACGTTGCCTGCAGCCATAAAAATTAACTTATATTCATGTTCCGCTTCTAGTCAGGGGTGTGGGGTTCCGGGCACAGCAGTCAAGGAGGCGCCGGCCCTCATGCCACATCTTTACATAACCACGCCTCCTTATTTCTCTGTAATCTCCATCTCGTCTCAATTCTTGTGCATGCACTGGTCATCTCCACTCTGGCCCTGTGTGTATTTGGAGGGAGAAAACTGCGCTGCGCGTGTGTGAGACTTAAAATGAGAACGCTGCAGGCTAGGGAGAGGTCACAAAGCCGGCAGGCCCGGACCTGCTACAACTACAAGGAGATAATTAGGCGTGGTTATGTAAAGATGTGGCCGTGAAGACCGGCGTCTCCTTGACTGCTGTGCCCGGGAACCCCACCCCCCCTGACTGGAAGTGGACCATAAATATAAATTAATTTTTATGTGCCGTTTTGAATCATTTCATAATTATTAGAATGGGTGATTTGTGGAGGTTTCTATTAAACCTCTATAAAAATATATCTATAAAATGAAGTCAACACAAAGCCGATATGGTTAATGTTAATTAATAACTAATTGAAAAACTGAACATTTTGAATTTTGGAAATAGATAATCTCAAAACTAATTGGGTAACTTAAAGCATTCTAAGGTCGTTACCAGATAAAGTGAAATAGGACAGTATTGAAAAATAGGGGTTAGTCATCAAGGCACAAATGAACTTCATTTAGGATGCACTTGTGCACAGTATCTGTAAAGCGACTATAATTAAAATTATTTTTTTTAAACAGATTTAGGTGAATGACTCTTCCGCAAAGACACAGCGAGTTCATGGCTGCCATAGACATGAATTATGCTGGAACTATGCGGTGAGCACAGTGGGGCAGTTAGCATACTGTCGAAAGTCAGAATATTTCTAGTTGCCCATGGCAACCCAATCACAGCTCAGCTTCATTTTACCAGTGCTCATGAATTTTTTAAAGGGGAGCTGTGATTGGTTGCCATGGGCAACTAGAAATATTCTGACTTTCAGACAGCTTGATAAATCTGCCCCACTGTGCTCCCCGCATAGTGTCCACGCAATGTCAGTCTATCACAGCATGTGATCGAGTGTGGTTTGACCACAAAGGATAGAGCAGGCCATATCCTTCCAGGCTTTGTGATGCAGCTGCACAGCTCCTATGGAGAGGGAAGGGGCAAGGAGCATTCACCCTTCCCTTTCCACCAGGCTTGCAGGCTTGGCATAGTGTGTGGGGGGGGGGGGGGGGGTGGCGCGCGCATCTGATTCACACTCCTCGCTCAGGCACTCAGAGGTTGGAAAGCGTCTTACAGCCCGATCCGTGACATTATCAATCAGTTGTCACAGCATATACAGCACTTATCCAGCGGAGAGGAGGTGAGAGGCATGCCAGGGAAAGATGCAATGTGCATCCTCTATACAAGTCTGTATTTACAGATCATGAGAACAGGATCCAATGGGCTGTTCCATTAGATCACTCAATAGTGATCTGTGATAGGAAAAGCAGGGAACACATCGATAACGTTAGTCCTAGTTAAAAAGTGCCCCTGTAATTAGAAAAATACAAAAAAAAATTAATAAAGTAAAATAAAACAGAGAGTTATGCCCCACCCCAAAAAATGAAGTTCATTTGTGCCTTGATGACTAACCCCTATTTTCAATCCGTCCTATTTCACTTTATCTGGTAACGACCTAGAATGCTTTAAGGTACCCAATTAGTTTTGAGATTATATTTCCAAAATTCAAATGTTCAGTTTTCAACTGATAGTCTTACTACCCATATTAGTATTAATTAACATTAAACATATGCTTTGTGTTGACTCATTTATAGAATATTTTTATAGGGTTAATAGAAACCCACAAATCACCATTCTAATAATTATGAAATGATTCAAAAGGCACATAAAAATTAATTTATATTCATGGTCCTTCCAGTCAGGGGGGGTGGGGTTCCCGGGCACAGCTGTCAAGGAGACGTCGGCCACACGGCCACATCTTTACATAACCACGCCTAATTATCTCTGTAGTTGTAGAGGTCCGGGCCTGCCGGCTTGTGACCTCTCCCTAGCCTGCGGCGTTCTCATTTTAAGTCTCACACACGCGCAGCGCAGTTTTCTCCTCCAATACACAAGGGCCAGATGGGAGATGACCAGTGCATGCACAAGAATTGAGACGAGATGGAGATTAAGAGAAATAAGGAGGCGTGGTTATGTAAAGATGTGGCATGAGGGCCGGCGCTCCTTGACTGCTGTGCCCGGAAACCACCCACCCCTGACTAGAAGCGGAACATGAATATAAGTTAATCTTTATGGCTGCAGGCAGACGTTCTTATTTTCTAAAGACATATCCAGCGCACAGGCAACCAGCCACATAAGGTACACCTGATTCACTGGTGACAGGTCCCTTAAGTATAATACTGAAATTAAACAAAATGAAGGTTTTATTTGGAAGTTTCTAATTTAGTCATTAATGCATTCATTTGCCCCAAAAATTTACTAACTTAAGCTGAATAAAAGTGAAAATGCATCTACAAATATATGGGGCACATTTACTTACCCGGCCACTGGAGTTCATCAAAGTCCATTGTCGACGATCATGCACTCTGCGCCATTCACTAAGATTGTGCACCCAATATCCAGCATGTGTCAGTCTGCCGGAGTAGTACACCTTTCTCCTGGGTAGTGTAAGTGCAAGTTTGTGACACGGTTGAAAGTTAAATCATGTGCTCAGTCCAAATACAGTCGGACAAAGCATGCGAGACAATCCCAGTGCAAACCCTATTAATACCTGTTCAAAACTGCCCAAATCCCGAAATCATAACAGCAGCCGGCTCTGTGAGATTTAAAGGCCAGCGCACTGCTAATTGGCACGGATGGCGCTGACCTGTTAAATAGGAAGCCTCTTGCTGCGACCCCTGCTAGATCTTTGTGCCTTTTGCCTTGAGAAAGCTTTCTAGTGCTATTCCTGAGTATATCCGTTGCTACGTTCCTGCCCTTGATTCCTTGCTGCCTGTTCTGACCTTCTGCCTGACCAGGACTTGATTCTGCTTGCTGATTCTGTAACTCACTTTGGCACCCGCCATTTGCGCCTTTGAGCACCATGGTGGTATCCTGCTGCGGCAGTCCAAAACGCTTGCGGTGGGCTCTGGTGAAAACCAAGTGTCCAATAATACTCGCTCCCAGGTATTGGCTGTTTCCCTCCTGTCCTCCTCTTAGCTGCCGTCATTGCGAAGGTGGCAGTTGAGGGTTAAAACTGCCTGAGAGTGAGAGATTTCCCTGCCAGGCAGAAGCAGAGGGACCAGGCTGTATGTAATAGCCAGTCTCCTGATGCGGATCGTCCATGCACATGGTAGTGTCAGCATGATCAGCAGGACGATATAGATCGCTATGATCTATGTCCTTAAGCAGTTAATTGCATTATTTGTATATTGATGAAGTTTGAAGAATGTACACAGATTTTTTTAAACACATTGAAGAATTTGATGTTTTTTGTCATCTAATGTAGAAGTTGTCAAGTTCATGATTCATGTGCCTATGAGATACACAGAATATGCAAATATTATGAGTATTTAAAAACAAGAGGAATACAGAACTTGATGATGCTAGTCTTAAACTAATGTGACAGGTTGGATGCATCCAATATGATTCATTTTGCAAGCAAAAGCTGAATATCTTTGGGCGCGTTATAGTGTCATTAACTATTGATAAGGATAGTCAGAAAACCCTTTTTTACACAAGAAGATCAAAGTATTTTTCTTCTTTAGAGCTATGGACATATGAGCACAATTGTAATACTCTATGCAACTTGCACACTAGCGTCTTGCCACAATACTGAACCATTTGGTTCGCAAAATGCAAAGCAATTAATCACATGATTACAGTTAGCATCATCCCACTCCCAGCTGGACATTCTACATTCTGGATTTAACTTCGGCTTATTATTATAATTTTAGCCAGCAAGACAGCATTAATGTTGCATAAGTAAAATATCTATATGGAAGCTAATGGAAATTATTGCAAGATAAAGTGGAAGATTTGCTATGACTCCTAATATCATCTTGGCAAGAAAAAAAATAGTCTTGTTATTGGGATCATAGTTTATGAAACAAAACTTATATGATTAATATTGCTAAGACATTGAAAACTGTAATATCAGGCCGGTCCCCTACTTAACACCCAACTTACAGGCGACCCTAGTTACAAACGGACCTGATACTGGTAGTTACTGTACTTTAGTCCTAGGCTACAATGATCAGCTGAAAGTTATCAAATTGTGCTGGATGAAGTTTATAGTTAATCTGGTGCTTATGACAATCCAACATTTTTAAAATCCAAGTCACAGCCGACCAAAAAAAAATTTGCTCATAAATATACAGTTTTGACTTACATACAAATCCAACCTAACAACAAACCTACAGAACTTTGAATTACCAGAATTTGTAGTAACCTGGGGACTGCCTATAACCAATTACTGAAAACTAGTTCCATTGCCAACTACGGCGTATTTTTCGGACTATAAGACGAGGCTTACTAAAGACGCACCCCAGATTTAGGACTTCAAAAAAAGGAAAAATATAATTTGTACAGTCAATTAAAATAGTTTCTGTGGTTGCACCTAACAGCACGCGGCCAACATACATACATTCCTACAACACAGCCCACTATACGAACACCAGCACCACACAGCTCCCCTATACGCACACATCACACCAGCTCACCTAATACGCACACTCACACAGCTCACCTGATACGCCACACTCACTCACTCACCTATACGCACCTCACTCAGCTTCACCTATGACGCACACACACCATAGCCTCACCTACTACACACACACACAGCTCATCTACAGGCACACCTGCTCACCTGATACACACACACACTGCCTCACCCATACCACACACGCACCACAGCACCTATACCACACCAGCTCACCTATACACACCAGCTCACCTACTACACACACACACTACTACAGCCACCAACCACATGCACAGAACACCACAACAATTGGTACACAACACATATACTTCCCCCCGATTCCGCCTTCTTCTCACCGCGTTCCCAGGACGAGCATGAGAGTTCATGAGACCTGCAGTGATGGTAGAAGCATGTGATCAGTCACATTGATTCTAACATCACCGACAGGTCCCGTAACAGTAGGACTCTGGTGAGGGTAGAGCAGTCCGGAGGCCTTCTCGGTGAGATCGGTGTCAGTTTCTGGGTAGCACCCCGTGCTCCCTAAGTAGTCAGGAGTGTCTGGCAGTGCTGATCCTCCTGACCTCCGGACTCTAGGACACAGGCACTTGTATGCAAATTGTTTCTTGTCTAAAAATGCTTTATAGTCCAGAACAAATACGGAGATATCATCACATTATCCTTCCATAAACCAAGCCAATGCACAATATTTGTTTAGAACTTGACCATTCTTCAGACCATAATAACTACAATTACTCCCTCTAACTTCTGATTATCAAGTCATATTCCTTATTATAGGAATCATTATATGATAGGATGAGCCATCTATAGTCTCCTCTTCACATTTAGGCCTGTTGAGTCATATTGTGAATAACCAAGCCTACTTGGGTTGTGGGCACCCCATAGCATACCTCTGAGAAGGCTTAGAAAACAGACTGTGGGGTGTAAAATGTTGTGTTGTTTTTTTCAGGTGGTGGTCCCATCTCTGCAAATAAATGTCATTTTTTTTGTATAATGTAAATTTAATGAATGTTAATTGTTTTCTATAATTGAAACATTTGTTATATTCTGCAAAAAACGATCCAGCAATTCATCCTCCTGTAGTCTCTTTACCATTTTTTCTTAGTTTGAACAACTGCTCAAGTCAAAGTATGCTGTTCACACACAACATATTATCTGATATCGCTCCGACAAACTATCTACGGGCAGCATTTGGCACAAAGTACGATTTTTATAAGCAAGTATAAGAAGTCCTGTTTCCAGTTTGCTAAAAGATAGAATCAAAGTGAAAAGTATGTGTGTACGAAAGCCAACCACATCAGCCTGATCCACCCATCCCTACAAAGCAGAAATTGGTGGCAACATTATCGCTAGGGAAGCTTTGCTTTATTAAGGGACTGGGATGCTGGCTTTGAATTGAGGAAAGGTGAATGAAGCTCAATACAGGGGCTTGTCAACCCTACAACATACACAAACTCAATGGATTCTTTAAAATGTAAAACTGGTTTAAAATTCAGACCTAAAGCCATTAAGAATCTGTGGCTTGACTCTAATAATGCGTGTCACATTCCAGTCTAGATGTGAAAAGTGGTTGAAGAGATACCCCCACACTAACCTTAAAGCTTCATTGCGATGAAAGTGGCCCCGTTAAAAGGGTCGGCCACCGACCCGCCGTGTATCACGGCAGCGGTCGCGCGTTCCGATGCATGGAGAGGGCTCGGCGGGTTGAGCCCTCTCCATAGGGCCTAAGTGGGGGAGATATGGGAGCAAAGGTACAAGGACAAGAGAGGGGGCCGGCACGGATCGCAGGTGTTTCTTGTGATCGCCGCCGGAAAAGCTGCCGGCGGCTTCAAACAGATGGCGGGGCATGGGCGCCACCATCTTTCAGCGGATCGCCGCTCCACGTGAGCCGTCATCTGGAGCGGCGATCCTCACCATGGTAGATTCGGGTCTCACGAAGACCGACGCTACTCGGGTTAACCCATCATACAATGTGCTATCAGCACATTGTAAGTATGAGGAGTAAAGAGTAGTAAAAAATCCCCAGCTTATACTGCCGACTGTAGTATGTAAGTATAGGTAGGATCGATCAGACAACCTAGGGTTAAAGTACCCTAGGGAAGTCTTAAAAATAGTAAAAATAAAAATTAAAAAAAGTTAAATTTAAAAAAAAAAAATGATAATAAAAAAAACTCCTAAAAATTCAAATCACCCCCCTGTCCCTATAACTGATAAAATAAATAAACAGCCAAAAATCTAAAACACATTAGGTATCGACGCGTCCGAAAATGCCTGATCTATCAAAATATCATAACGGTTTTCACGGCGTTGAAACCCCGTTAACGGGAATAATCGCGTCCAAAGTCAAAACTGGCACTTTTGCCATTTAAAAAAAAATGTAAATTCTAAAAAGTGCTCAAAGGTCGTATACAGTCCTAAATAATACATGAAAACATTATCAAAAGTCGCAAAAGATGACACCACCCTCAACTCCAAACAACGAAGTATGGAAAATTATAAGCACAAGAAGACGGCAATAATAAAAAAAAAAATGTTCATGAGGTTTTAATTTGTAAATGTATGAAAAACATTATAAAACGATACAAAGTGCGTGTATCCCTGTACGCGTACTGACCAAAAGAATACATCGAGTGATCATTGTGGGTTGAAGTAAGTGAAGCCAGTAATACCAAGCCCACAAGATACGCACCAAATGCGTTTTTTTCACCCATTGTCATCGCATTGGAATTTTCCTCCGCTTCCCAGGACTGTCAGGAATATTCAATGCGATCACTGAAGTGCAATTTTTACGCAAAAAACGAAGACGTTTCACATAGCTTTTACTGTGTAAAAATAAAAAAGTTAGATTTTTGAAGGTAGGGATGGGAAAAATGGAAAATGAAAAAACCGGGAAGGCCCGGTCCTAACGGTTAAAGTATTGATTCAGGGGATGGCTCTGAATGCTAAGGGACATGCAAAACATACTCTAAATTTTGTTAATTTGCAATAATTAAACAAACACCGACTGTATTTACAGTCTTTAATACTTGATACTTCCTTGCTTGATTTATACACATTCCCCATAAATTCATTAAGTTTGTGGGAGCTCTGTTTAAAATTGAGTGAAAAGGGAATGAATACTTTGCAACCCACTTTACAAAATGAATTTAATGTCTCATGATTACTCACAATCCAGCTAGTTTTTTTTCTAAAACCTTTGATTAAAAAAGGCATAAACTTAAAAGGGAACCTATCACAGAGACCAAATTTAGAACAACCCCCAGGCCCCTAGAGATAGTAATCCAGTGCAAAAAAAAAGAGAGGTTAAATATTACTTTAATTGCAGGTGGTCGGGAAAGTACATTTGTCTACTGGGAGTGGCTATGAGGAGGCGTTTCTCCCCTCCCTCGGGGAATGCTCCTCAACAAGTGTCATTTTCAAATATATAAAAACGTTATCACCCAAATTAGCGGACGCCCCCGGGGATCCCCCCTGCCAACGTCATTGAGGATGTTCGCCAGCTGTCCCTTCAACTCTCGCCTAGATAGTGTCAGGAATTCGCGCACCTATGCGGTCGCAGTCCTCAAGTGTGTCCCTGGACATGCGCGATGAAGCCAGCGAGCGGCGGCTGGTGTATTATCGCTGCGTGCTAGGCAGCGGTAATGCGCCGAGGCACGGAAAATGCCGTCCGCGAGAAGGATACAGCGTGCGTGGAACAACAATGAGCCTTCTGAAGGGGTTACTGCAGAGGTGCGCCACTAAGCGGTGAGGCGTTTTATATATTTGAAAAGGACACACAGAGGATCTGGGGAGAAGAACCGTTCCTATATAGCCACTCCCAGGCGAAGAATTTGCTGAGTCCAGAGCACAAGGCATTGCTGAAGGTAATATAACATATCTTTTTTCGTAAAATCTATGATTTATACAAAACCTGGGCAGTGTATGGACTATGCTCTATGCGGGACTGGTGGGTTATAAAAAGGGGTCTCATGGGGACAGGTTCCCTGTAAAACTATCTCTGCTGAGTTTGCAGGGCTGATAAAATTGTGGACAGAGAAAACGGTTTCTGGAGACCAGAAGGTATTCTATGTTTTTTAAGACTAAACACTCTATGTATTAAAACATACGTAGAACCATTGAAATGGACTAATGTATCTGAATAAGAGCATGGGACATTGTCTGTACGGCCTGTAGAACACGGTTAAACACCGTTACCATTAATCTCTAGTGTGAAATTTTCAACAGTAGGTGAAAAAATGTGGTGAAAGTAAAGGTACAATTCTAATTATATGTAGTATACCTAAAAATTATAGTGATCTAGTTTAATAATCCCTCTTCTGTAAATAAGAATGACTGCGCTTAATGACGTTGTCGTACATTACCTTAAATGACACTTTAGGTATATTAAAAGAGCTAGCTAATAAGCTTACCATTCACAGGATACAGGTTGATTATGGCGAAGCTCATTCCATAGAAGCCATCCTCAGTAGGCAGGGCGGATTAAAGTTTGGTAGGGCCCCCATCGAATGTATTCCAGGACAGGGTGCACAGCAACACTATATAAAGCACACCACCCATAAATAGATAAACCGCCCATAATAAAACAGGACAGCCACCCCAGCAATCAACCCGCCGCCAGCACTTATCTATTACGCTTATAAAAAAGAAATATGATACGCTCCCCCAGCAAATAATGATATACAAGCTCCCAGTTATTACTATAAAGACAGCAGAAATCATATAACAGTACCCCAGCAATAATTGAACAGATCAAAAGCAAAGAAAATTTATATACAGAACCCGCAAAACTACATACTAAAACTATCAAAAACGCCCAAGCAATACTATATACAGGCTGCAAGAAATCACTATACAGAACCAAGCAAGTAACAGTGGGGAGATTGGCCCCGGGTAGGTCTGAGGGAGAACGGTGTGTGGGAGCAGTCAAGACGTGCACCAAGTAAGTCAAAAAGGCGTCGGCGTTAAGGGCAGCAATAAAAGACTCAGGAGAACAAAACCTCGCGGTGCTAACTAAAGAGTCTTAATCACAATACAAAATAAGCGGCCGGAAAGAGGAGGCGGTGCTTCTAGAAATCATTATTTTTCTAAGCAAACAGTGGCAATTTATATTCGTATGGATGCACTTTGTGCACAGTCATCTGTAAAGCGACTATAATTAAAATTATTTTTTTTAAACAGATTTAGGGTGAATGTACTCTTCCGCAAAGACACAGCGAGTTCATGGCTGCCATAGACATGAATTATGCATGGACACTATGCGGTGAGAGAGATTATCGGAAAAAAAGAGTGCTGTACACTTTCCTCGGGGTCGTTTGGTGTCGGACATTTTTGATTGACAGGTATTATAGGGGTTTGCACTGGATTGTCTCGCATGCTGTGTCGACGATTTGGACTGAGCACATGATTTAACTTTCAACCTGTGTCACAAGACGTGCACTTACACTGCACCAGGAAGAGAAGGTGTACTCCGGCAGACTGACACATGCTGGATATTGGGTGCACAATCTTAGTGAATGGCGCAGAGTGCATGATCGTCGGACAATGGACTTTGATGAACTCCAGTGGCCGGGTAAGTAATGTGCCCCAATATATTTGTTAGTGCATTTTTCACTTTTATTCGGCTTAAGTTAGTAAATTTTTGGGGCAAATGAATGCATTAATGACTAAATTAGAAACTTCCAAATAAAACCTTCATTTTGTTTTAATTTCAGTATTATACTTAAGGAACCTTCACAGTGAATCAGGTGTACCTTTGTGGCTGGTTGCCTGTGCGCTGGATATGTCTTTAGAAAATAAGAACGCTGCCTGCAGCCATAAAGATTACTTATATTCATGTTCCGCTTCTAGTCAGGGGTGTGGGGTTTCCGGGCACAGCAGTCAAGGAGCGCCGGCCCTCTGCCACATCTTTACATCCCACGCCTCCTTATTTCTCTGTAATCTCCATCTCTTCTCAATTCTTGTGCATGCACTGGTCTCTCCACTCTGGCCCTGTGTTATTGAGGGAGAAAACTGCGCTGCGCGTGTGGAGACTTAAATGAAACGCCGCAGGCTAGGGAGAGGTCACAAAGCCGGCAGCCCGGACCTGCTACAACTACAGGAGATAATTAGGCGTGTTATGTAAAGATGTGGCCGTGTAGCCGCGTCTCCTTGACAGCTGTGCCCGGGAACCCCACCCCCCCTGACTGGAAGTGACCATGAATATAAATTAATTTTTATGTGCCGTTTTGAATCATTTCATAATTATTAGAATGGGTGATTTGTGGGTTTCTATAAACTCTATAAAATAATCTATAAAATGAGTCAACACAAAGCCGATATGTTAATGTTAATTAATAACTAAATGGGTAGTAAGACTATCAGTTTGAAAACTGAACATTTTGAATTTTGAGAATAGATAACTTCAAACTAATGGGTAACTTAAAGCATTCTAAGGTCGTACCAGATAAAGTGAAATAGGACGGTATTGAAAATAGGGGTTAGTCATCAAGGCACAAATGAACTTCATTTTTTGGGGTGGGGCATAACTCTCTGGTTATTTTACTTTATTAATTTTTTTTTGTATTTTTAATTACAGGGGCACATTTTAACTAGGACTCGTTATCGATGTGTTCCCTGCTTTTCCTATCACAGATCACATTATGATGTATCTATGGTAACAGCCCATTGGATCACTGTTCTCATTGATCTGTAAATACAGACTTGTATAGAGGATGCACATTGCATCTTCCCTGCATGCCTCTCACCTCCTCTCCGCTGAGTATAAGTGCTGTATATGCTGTGACACGGGATTGATAATGTCACAGGATCGGGCTGTAAGACCAGTTTCCATTCCCACCTACTGATGCCTGCGAGGAGTGTGAATCAGATGCTGCTGCCCACCCCCCCCCCCCCCCCACACACTATGCCAAGACTGCAAGCCTGGTGTGAAGGGAGGGGTGATGCTCCTTGCCCCTTCCCTCTCCATAGGGAGCTGTGCAGCTGCATCACAAAGCCTGGAAGGAATATGACCTGCTCTATCCTTTGTGGTGCAAAAGCACAACTCGATCACAGTGCTGTATAGACTGAATTCGTGGACACTATGGGGGAGCACAGTGGGGCAGATTTATCAGCTGTCTGAAAGTCAGAATTTTTCTAGTTGCCCATGGCAACCAATCACAGCTCCCCTTTAAAAAATTCATGCCTGGTAAAATGAAAGCTGAGCTGTGATGGTTGCCATGGGCAACTAGAAATATTCTGACTTTCAGACAGCTTGCTAATCTGCCCCACGTGGCAGCAGCATCTTATTCACACTCCTCGCAGCTGAGCTTGCGGCTCCAATAGAAATTCATGTGACCGGAGCTCAGTTACTTGACCTGTGTATACACAGGCATCAGAGGTTGGAACTGTCTTACAGCCCGATCCTGTGACAGGAGCTGACATTATCAGTTCCGTGTCACAGCAGCCCCCATATACAGCGCTTATACTCAGCGGAGAGGAGGTGAGAGGCATGCAGGGAAAATGCAATGTGCATCCTCTATACAAGTCTGTATTTACAGATCAATGAGAACAGTGATCCAATGGGCTGTTACCATTAGATCACTCATATGTGTGATCTGTATATAGGAAAAGCAGGGAACACATAGATAACGTTGTCCTAGTTAAAATGTGGCCCTGTAATTAAAAAAAAATACAAAAAAAAATTAATAAAGTAAAATAAACCAGAGAGTTATGCCCCCACCCCAAAAAATGAAGTTCATTTGTGCCTTGATGACTAACCCCTATTTTTCAATACATTTCGCTTTAAGCGCCAAACTCCGGACTTGCCCAAAGGTGAGTCCGCAAGTTTATGTTTTTTAAGTGCTGGGTACATGGGCTGGCTGCTGTACCATACTGGGAGACTGTGACAAAAGTGGAAAAAAGTGGCATTTTCGACTTTGGGCCTATTTTTCGTTACGGGGTAAACGTCGGGAATAACCGTTACTTATTTTGATAGATAAGACATTTTGAGATGCAGCAATACCTAACATGTTATCATATACTGTTTATTTTATTTATATCATTCTAGAAAAAAGGATAGTGATTTCAATTTTATGTTTTTTTACTTCTTTACTTGCACAGTAATGGGATATGACTAGAGACCCTTGTTCATACTAATGCACTGAATACCCAGGTATTGGATTGCATTAGTAATGTCACAGCAGGTGCAAGATAGAGCAGGCAGTTGTCCACGGAGGTGCTGATAAGCTAAGGAAGGGAGCTCCTTCTCACCAGGTAAGTAGAGTCTACAGCTCAGTCATATCCACGGGATCTAACAGGTAACAGTCTGGATCGAAAGATATCCTCTGAGTTACTGTGAGCAAGGCCCCTATCGTGAATGAGCACTGTAACAGCTAGGCGGGCCTCTGGCGAAGTGGAGCTGTACTTACTCCTCTGTCGCTATCAAAAAGTCAAAAAGCGCATGCATAGTAAGTCAACCTATGCACTTGCATAGACGGAAGCAGACATTTGGTCCTGCCGGTGTTAGATCGATACATTGCCGCAGTGCCATCATATCCATACAGTGAGTGAACATTTAGGACATATTGTACATTCGGAAGGTATAAAGGAGCAGGAGTAGGAATTTCCTGGCACCAACTTCCACCATGTGTATATAGTGTATGTATATGTGTATATGGTAGTGCCGTACATTGTGTATATACTTTATGTATTTTGTATATGTTATTGACTGAATGTGGCATGTAAATGTTGTACTCTGTGATAATGGTAGCAACTACGCCACCTCCACGCAAATGTGGGGCTTTAGAGGGGCATAGACGGAGGGGGACGCTGGGCATTCCCGCCCCTTTCCCCGGGAAAACCCTTTAGTTTTCGTAGTTTTTATGCTAACTACATCGGATGAACTGCCTATCATGCATTGTCAGTGCAAACCCCCCCTCCCCCATGATCTTGTTTTGAAAAGTATAATTTTCCCCTTCCCCCTAAAATGCTTAAAATCTACAGGGCAATCTGGGACAAGTGGGTGGCTTAGTGTCTCAAATTGCTCTACAGGTTCCTGAGGAGAAGTGTAGCCCATCCACAAAGTCTGCTATGGGGCCCCTCTTACCCCTGGTGGTAGAAAATGCAAAGTGAAAGCCTAGTCAGCCACATGACGCAGAACCCGGAGGGTTGGTGGGCACAACGCCATTTATGCTGCACCCTGCACAGTAATGGGTTCTGGGGAGGGGGCGCTTTAATTGGCAGGCGTGGTCACAGTGATGTGGGGCGGGACCTATATGACACGCATGCCGTTGAATAACCTCTTTGCGTATTTCTTACCTGTGCCTTTACTTCGATACGGAAGTTTGAAAAAGACACACCCAAAGACGTTGGCGATTGTGCCCTCCTCAGCTGATCAAGTGGCGTATACACGTACTTCTGCGGGGACCCTAAAATGAAGACAAGAACACCATGTGACCAGATGCAGGACTATGTGCGCGTCCATGTAGTGGACAGGACAGGCACATACACTCATACCTCTCGCATTCACCGCCACAACATAAAGACACGTGACAGCCACGTTGACACTCCGGTGGCGCGCGCTCATCCCAGTCTCCCGATCGAGCTCACGTGACCCGCAAAAAAAGGCTGGGGGGTTGGTTTCCACGCGTCTCTGGGGAAGCGGGAACTGACGCTTCGATGGGTGTGTGTGTACGTGTCACTATGTGTCGTCATTGTATTTTCTTTACAGCATGAAGCTTATCGTCAGAGACTCCGCCCCTTATTTAACTCCTGAAGGTGGAATACAAGAGATACTGAGGATGTGCTTATAGGGGAGGGCGGGAGTAAGGGATAGAGTTAAAGGTGTCCTTTATATATGAGGGAACTACAGGAAGTATAGGGCTTTATGTTGGCTGCGTTGATATTGAATGCTGTACTCAAATTTGCAGTTATTTGGATAGTAGGGCATTAATTTATTGAAACAGAACATGGTGGACTATACCCCCCAAAAAAGATAGCTCCTCCTCATAGTTGGCCCTTCCCACCTCCAGTTCACAGGCCCAGGAGAAGAGAGTAGTAGAACGCGAAAAGCTCTTGGGGTATTCTGTTTCATCACTAGTGTATTGTGATGCAGGGACTTGGTGTATAGAATTTTACATGCCACTAGCACTTTTATTATGTTTTTTACCTATATTGTTTTAACGGGGTTTTTACTGTGTTTGTTCTCTGAAGATGTATTGGGCACCATCTCAAATGTTGCTAGGCTACCATTTGTATTGTTTAGGACAGAAATAGATTAGAAACCCTCCGGGTTTGAAAAAAACTTTGCATAGAATATGGACTGCACATACATATTTTAATACATGTGAATTAGATCTTAGGATTTTGGAAGTCTTTGCAGCTTCTTCTATATTTTGCCTTCAGCTGACCACTGGAGGTGGCACACTTCAACCACCTTTATCTCCTGCACCCTTCCACCTAGAAACATATTTATTGTGTATATTAAACAGGAGAGTACCCTGTGTAATGAAGCTTAACAGAACCTTCATTGCAGTCCCATAAGGAGAACTCTTACTTTCTTAACACAGCGCTGTCTACAGTTGGAGTCTTTCCTTCTGGAATAGATATACTGGTTGGTTTTAATCGCATCATTCATAAGGCCTCTTGTAGGTCATGCTTGATGTCAAGGGAGCTGCCTACAATGCAGCTAAAGAGGCATGGTTTCCTAATCCAATCCTGAAAACTTAGCATTTTAACAGAACCGAAGATATTCACTCTAAGTTCAGTCAGAAATAAAGCTGTGCATAAAAAAATAAAATGTTGTTTTTACAAGACGCCGGGAGTCCAGCGGGAGCCAGCGAACGTGACGGAAGTAGTATAAGTACTTCCGTTCGCGGGGCTGCGATCTTCAACACGCCCCAAGTCCAGGAGAGCCCAGGGATTATAGTACTCCTCGCTGGGTGAGTGTTTAGTTTGTAGTTTAGATTATTCCCTTTTTACTTGCACTTCTGGTTTGAATGAGCCAGAAGAGTCGAGGGGGGACCCGGAATGGGGGCGGAGCCTAACTCTTATAAAAAGCCCGGGCTGCAGGAGGACTGAAGCTCCTGAGCCTTTGAGACCCCAACTCCGTAATCAGTGTGGTGAGTGTGTTTGCTAAAGGGTAATTTTTCTGACTCCTATACTGATGGCATTGTTTTTATAAACAAATTTTTAGGGGAAGAGGTCCCCTAGGGATTGTAGAATCTGTAATCGGAAATTTACCTCAATCTATGAAAAAAGTACCTGCTCAGAGTGTATTGCAAAAATTATCCAGAAAATCCTCTTCTTGCTAGACTCTGCGATCCGTATAGAGAGGAGGTACAGGACGGTCAAAGATATTTTGACCAGACCCAACCCTAAAGAGAAAGACCTCCGGGACCTTCCTCAGCAAACCCATTGAAGTGTGTTGTCAGAGGAAGAGGGAGAAAGGGGGATGCCTCTTCGTCTCGAGAGGAATTATTGGGGCGCCCTTTATTTCTAGTTGGAAGATCAGAAGGGTTATAAGAATGGTCAATCCTCCATGGATATGAGGAAAAAGAAACTTACCATAAATCATCCAGGATATAATGTTTGAGGGTTACTGGAAAGGAAAAGATCGTACTTTTCCAATCCATAATACCATATACAAGCCTTATTACTAAGGAATGCAAAACCCTGATAAAAAGTCATATATCCCTAGGGCATAAAAAGAAAGTACCCCGTTTTGAGGAGAGTGCTACGCTTCCTTGGGGCCTTCCACGAAGGTAGAACCTCCATTATTAAGATCTCCCTGCGCCTCCTTACCTTTTGGGATATTAACTCAAAGACCCCATTTAGGGAAGGCGAAGGATTCCTTAAAAAAATCATGGGAATATGCTACCACTCCTTTAGGCACACAGTAGCGGCAACTGTGTAGCCTGCTCAGTTTATATTGGTTAGACAGCTGGGGGGGGGGATATCCAAAATAAACGAAACCTAGAGACCTAATATCAAAAGGGGCGGCGCTTCTGGTGGATGCCTCGTGGATGTTTGAGACTCCTGCTAGATCTGGCACACGTCTAATCGGCCAGAAGAGCGTTATGGTGAAGAGCTGGTCGGGACATAGCTCCAGAAGCAAAATTATGTGGCATTCCTTGTGATGGAATTTCCTGTTTGGTTGATCCTTCGATGATTTATTGGAAAAAGCTGGAGATAGGAAAAAGGTTTCCCCCCTACCTCCACTCCCTAAAGAGCCAATCCTTTTGGGCCTTCGTAATCAAGGACCAGAGGAAGATAGAGAAACAGACCAGGTCCGTCCAGCCCATGCAGACAAATACAGGTATTTGTTTCGCAGCAGTATATGCAGTTCAGCAGACCACTCTCTCTGCCGCAATGACGCGAGGCCCCGGTAGGAGGAAGGCTATCCCACTTCTTCCAGCCCTGGAGACACTTTCAAACAGCCAATGGATTCTCAGATCTGTATCACAGGGAAACATTGGGACTTCAAAAACCTACCCTTTGAAGATTCAAGATAACAAGGTTCCTGGGAGAGAAAGGCAACACGATGGGTCAGAAATAGCCGAATTACCTCTCCAAAAGGTACTGTGTCCAGTCCCAATAGGAGAGGAACGTCAAGGGTTCTACTCAACTCTATTTTGGGTAAAAAAAAACAAGTGGGGCCCTGACACTATAAAATTTGAAAGAGTTAAACAGGCATTTACAGGTACCAGTTTTCAAAATGGGAACGCATAAATTCGAAGTAAATCTGTTTATCGGGATGTTTTATGGCGTCATATCTCACAGACGCCTATAACCATGTAGCTATCATCCGGAATATCAGAAATACCTAAGTTTTCGGTTCAGTTGGGCAAAAGATAATCCATTTTCATTTGGCGAAATGGCAGCCTCATAAGATTAGATCAGGGGTTTTTATACCCTACCTGGACGACTTCCTCTGGTAGGACCCTCAGAAGAAGCAGTGAGAAATCAGGTTATCAGAGTTCGGGAATACTAAAATTTCTGAATGAATAGTAACATAGAAATCAGAAATAACCCCGTCCCAACAACTCTTCCTGGGGGTTCTTTAGACTCGAGTGCCAAAATCTTTTCTTCCCGAGAGAAACAAGGAAGTTAAGGGAAATAAATATAACCAAAATAAAAAGGTTCTCCCAAACACCATCAGGGGGTATGTCCCTTTTGGGAAGTTTAGTGGCCACCTTTCCAGCAATTCCCTGGGCTCATTTCACGTTAGAGTATTACAGAATTTTCTACTCTATCTCCTCTTCCTAGACAAAGAGATAAGATACCAGTCTTATACTAGATCCCTAAGTTGGTGGTTAATTCAGAAAGATTTAGAAAAGGGTCTCCCCTGGGTAAAGTCCAGAAAAAATCTCACACGATGCAATGTCCGTGGGATGGGGTGCACACTTAGAAGGCAATGTTTCAGAGCCAGTGGAACACTCAGAGCAAATTTATCCTCAAAAGTCCCATAAATTTTGCATTTTTCTTTTTATAACAGCTTATTAACAATTGTTCAGTTCATAAATATGGCCGTGCACTAGCCAACATAATGATAACTTGATAGGTTAGTCACTTCTCTGTATATTTGGCCTGAAATTTCAACTTTTGTGATCAAAAAGTCGCAAAAATATGAAGCAACTTTTTATGCTACTTTTTTAAGCCAAAATTCTAGGAAATCCTATGATAAATCGCCCCTATGGAATTAACAAAAAATAATTACTTAAAATATTTTGACATTGTATCATTTTTTATCATAGAAACTGGTTAAAAATATAGGTAATTTGCAATTCCACCTTCCCTTTAAAGGCTTTGCCACTTTTTCTTATTATCTACAAGCCTAAAATCATTTAACCAAAAAAACTTTCCTATCATTTCAGTCAGTTTGCTTTACTAGCTATACACAGCAGACCTTTCTCACTTAAATCTCCTGGTTCAGATGGTGAACTCTCTCTCTAATCCATGAGTCTCTGTACAAGATCCAGCGGCTGTGGAGATCTCCTTCACCCCATCTTCGGCAAAGGCTCAGCATTATAAGGCTCAAACCCTTTCTAAACCATTCCACCTCACTTGGCCACCCTGTACTATTTCACAGAAGACGTCTCAGTATGATTTCGTTCAATTTCGTCCATCAATTACCCCCTGAGAAGAAATTTCTTCTCAGTTTCAGTATATATAAAATACCATGTAATGAAGTTTGATATAGACAATTCAACAACATATGACCGGTGCCAGAGAACACACCACAATCAGAAGTCCAATAGAGAAGGAGGCAGCAACTGTAAATTATGATGTATGAATGCATGACAAGAATCTCAATAAAAAAAAAAACATCTAAGTGCATATTACTTACACTTGACCCTAACACAATGTGTCTGTATATGATTTTTCTTCGCACAAAGCTTTATATAAGTCTACTTTAGACATAGAACCATAGGAAGATTTAGGCCCCACTAAAAGTCATAATATAGATTTCCATATTTTTGACTGGCAAAGATGGGAAGTCATGTGGAAATAAAAGAAGCTACATTTTATTCTAGGGGTTGACACTTCCCAGTGCAGAAAAATTCCTGACAGGTCAGGGATGCAATGGCAGGACTAATTTTATATAGCTACAATTAAAGGACACCTGTCTCAGGTTTTCTGTCACTAATCATGTCCCATACCTGTTGAAGAAAGCTTACAGATTCCAGTCCACCTTTATCTAGTCACTTCATACATTAATCATTCAAAATCATATTTTCTCTATATGTACATAAGCCTAGGCACATGGGAATGGAACAATGTCACCCTGTTACACGCTCCCCCTCTCTTCCCTCCTCATGTCTGTGTGTAATCTAAGTAAAGCATTGCTAGTGTCTGCTGTACCTGTGCATCTCTCCTCCTCCTATACTCATGTGTGGGACACAGACATCAGCTACACAATACCTGACATTTCGTATATAACATGTGAGAGACCCAGACTCCGCTACACGCAAGTACCTGACATGGATCCCTCCTATACACATTGAGAGCGCACAGACATCGACTACCAAGTACCGACATGTTTCTGCTTACAACATGTGAGAGACACAGCCATCGCTACACAAGACCTGACATGCTATCTCTTCCTCTATAGACTGTGAGAAACAACAGACATCAGCTGCCAAGTACCTGACATGCACTGTTATCCTTAACCCTGTAGAGCCTCAGACATCAGCTACACAGTACACTGACATGCTATCGCTCCTCCTATAGACAGTGATGAGACCAGACATCAGCTGCCAAGTACATGACGCACTGTTTCCTATTCCCCATGTGAGAGACTCAACATCAGCTACAACAAGTACCTGACATGCATCTCTTTCTATACACTGTAGTGGACACAGACATCAGCTACACAAGACACCTGACATGCAGTCTTCTTAACACACGTGAGAGACACAGACATCAGCTACACAAGCACTGACATGCACTGGTATCCATACACAGTGAGAGACCCAGGACATCGGCTCACACAAGTAGTCTGACATACTATCTCCTCCTATTACCACTGTGAGACAAAACACATCAGACTACACAATAACTAACATGGCTGACTATTAAATTGAGAGCACAGACATCAGGCTGTTACAAGCACCTAAAATGACTGCTGCCTTTCTCGCATACACACGTGAGAGACACAACAAATCACACACAAGTACCAAATGAAATGCTCTGCTATACCACTGACCTGCATTCCTGGAATCTGTATGCTATCTCTCATACTTACCCAGGAACTGCAAGGACATGGACCCCAGCACCAGAGAGGCACATCATCTAAGCTGCAGGTGCGGCATGGTCGCGTGTCTTAGGTACAACAGGAGTGGACTGACATGTTGCCAGCCTGATCTGATGAATATAAGAGCTGTATTCAGTCCGGTGACATGCAGCAGCCAGGGACAACATTTTCATACAGGTTCAACGATCGTGTCAGCAGCTGAAGTATTCATGGACGCCTTACAAGGCTGCGAGTGGCGGGGTTGGGCGGCCTGCCAGCGTCCCTGAGCAGTCACATGTAACAGGTCTCGAAGTGTACAGCACGTGGTGTGGGGTGTGAGCTTTGTGCCACCCACTCGAATGAACAGTGATGGATAATGATCAATGGACCTCTCTCAGTCTGCGATCAGCTCTATTCAGTACTGTATTGCCACTTTTAGTACCTGCTGTTCTGTCCTTACATGCCGTAACTCAATGAAGTGGAATGGCACTATGCATTCTAATGGCAGTTTATGAACATTTATGTTAGATGTTTGGGGTTAAATTTGCTCAATGGATTCTCTTTAAGCAAAGTATGATATATAATATATGTATATTATTCCCTATTAAAATGCGCTACCAAAACACGCGTTAAATGCAGGAAGACTGAAATGCAAAGATTGAAAAAGGTTAGATATATGAACGTGTTAGTGTGAAATAAAGTTTTTTCGTGATATAATGCAGCTTGCATTCAGTGTGCACTACATGAATTGCCTCGTAGAACCTTACTTTAATCCCTGTGTTGAATTATTTGACAGCACAGAAGCTTTAAATGCTTAATAGCTTAGCACCACAAGGCTACTGCTCTCTTCTACAACTCTGCTATGTTATTTACTTAATGACTCCATGTGCTTTTACTTTTTACAAGCTAATCGACATCTACAAAGTCTGTTAGTGCGTAGTTCTGTATTAAAGCCTGGTGGGATAAAAGGTTGGCGCCCCTAGAAATATCCTCATACCATAAGGCTATCTTGTTTTTTTAGCTGTCTGTGGGGGTTAGTCTAATGGGATGTCCAGCAGAGATATTGCTTGTATCTATTTCCTTAGTACTGATCTAATCAACTTGTTGGTCTGCATCCCTGTACAGGCTAATGGATTACCAATGCGCTGGAATCTGTTCAGTAGGTTGAACAGTGGATTTTGGCAGCCTGCTGAGTTTTTCTAAGCAAACAGTGGCAATTTATATTCGTATGGATGCACTTTGCACAGTTACTGTTAAAGCGATAATTAAAATTATTTTTTTAAACAGATTTCGTGAATTACTCTTCCGCAAAGACACAGCGAGTTCATGGCTGCATAGACATGAATTATGCATGGGCACTATGCGTGATTACAGTGGGGCAGATTAGCAAGCTGTCTGAAAGTCAGAATATTTCTAGTTGCCCATGGCACCAATCACAGCTCAGCTTCATTTTAGCAGTAATCAGATATTTTTAAGGGGAGCTGTGATTGGTTGCCATGGGCAACTAAAAATATTCTGACTTTCAGACCGCTTGATAAATTTTGCCCCCCACTGTGTCCTCACAGCACTGTGATCGAGTGTGCTTTTGCACCACAAAGGATAGAGCAGGTCCATTCCTTCCAGGCTTGTGTGATGCAGCTGCACACTCCTATGGAGAGGGAAGGGGCAAGGAGCATTCACCCCTTCCCTGTCACACCAGGCTTGCGTCTTGGCATAGTGGGGGGGGGGGGGGGGGGGGGGGGGTGGGGGGGGGGGGGGGGGAGGAAGCAGCATCTGATCTCACACTCCTCGCAGCTAGCTTGCGGCTCCATAGAAATTCTGTGACCGAGCTCAGTAGCTTGACCTTGTATACACAGGCATCAGAGTTGAACTGTCTTACAGCCCGATCCTGTGACAGAGCTGAATTATCAGTTCCGTGTCACAGGCGCCCTCCATATACAGCGTCTATATAGCGGAGAGAGGTGAGAGGCATCAGGGAAAATGCAATGTGCATCCTCTATACAGTCTGTATTTACAGATCAATGAGAACAGTGATCCAATGGGCTGTTACCATTAGATCACTATATGTGATCTGTTATAAGGAAAGCAGGGAACACATATAACGTTGTCCTAGTTAAAATTGTGCCTGTAATTAAAAAAAATACAAAAAATTAATAAAGTAAAATAAACCAGAGAGTTATGCCCCCACCCCAAAAAATGAATTCATTTGTGCCAGCTGTATATAGTGATTGCTGGGGGGCTGTATATAGTGATTGCTGGGAGCTGAATATGGTTATTGCTGGGGGGCCTGTATATACCGTATTTTCCGGACTATAAGGCGCACTTAAAAGCCTTGGATTTCCGTGGAAATCCAAAGTGCGCCTTATAGTCCGGTGCGCCCTATCTATGGCACAGGGCACAGGGCAGCGGACCATACTTACATAGGTCCCCGCTACCGGAGACAGCAGATCTCCAGCGGGAACTGCAGACCACGCGGCAGAAGTTGTTCATGCCGCGTGGTCTGCAGTTCCCGCTGGAGATCTCCGGTCTCCGGTAGCGGGGACCTATGTAAGTATGGTCCACTGCCCTGTGCCCTGTGCCATAGATAGGGCGCACCGGACTATAAGGCGCACTTTGGATTTCCACGGAAATCCAAGGCTTTTAAGTGCGCCTTATAGTCCGGAAAATACGGTATATACAGGCCCCCCAGCAATAACCATATTCAGCTCCCAGCAATCACTATATACAGCCCCCCAGCAATCACTATATACAGCTCCTCAGCAATCAATATATACAGCCCCCAGTAATCCCTATATACAGCTCCTAGCCGTCGCTATATACAGCCCCCCAGCAATCAGTATAAACAGCCCCTAGCAATCAGTATATGCAGCCACCAGCAATCACTATATTCAGCCCCTTAGCCATTGCTATATACAGCACCCCAGTAATCGCTATAAACAGCCCCCCAGCAATCGCTATATACATTCCCCCAGCAATCACTATATACAGCCCCTATACCAAACAGACTATTGGGGCGTGAACAGCTCTAGTATTCACTGGTCCACACACTGGCAATTGAGCAACTAGAAATTGGAAGAAAGAAAAAAAGAAGTGTGCTATAATGGACCGAAAATGAGGTATAAAGTAATCTTTATTAATTCATAAACTTACAACTACATAAGAGTTAAAATCAATTAAAAGTACATAAGTACACAAAAAAACACACTGGATGGACGAAGAACAGTGGCTCCAATCCACCCACCACCCCTAACAATAGGTATAGAGGCGTATACAAGGTGCCAAAGATAAATATCCTATCAATATCAATATTGTTGACCACAAAACACAATACAAATGGGTACATATATTCGCAAGAAATAAATTCCTGTCTGCCAAAACCCCCCCACAGCTGTCAATATAATGAGGCAAAAATGTAAACAACAGATAAAGTGCAAGTGCAAAAAAGTGCTGATTGTCAACTACACCTCTAAGACAGCTTGTCTGGGCTGGGCTCCAATGCGGCCCAACACCCGGGAGAAACAGTGGTCAAACAAAAGTGACAATGCCCATACTAACACCTAAAAATTGATGGGGGTGTGAGGTTCCCCATATATATACAGCCCCTAGCAATCAGTATATACAGCCCCCAGCAATCAGTATATACAGCCCCCTGCAATCACTATATGCATCCCGCTAGCAATCACTATATATAGCCCACTAGCCATTGCTATATACAGCCCCCCAGCAATCAGTATATACAGCCTCCCAGCAATCAGTATATACAGCCCCTAGCAATCAGTATATACAGCCCCCACATTCAGTTTATACAGCCTCCCTGTAATTTATGTTTTGTTACAGAACGTAACATGTGTGATCCTTTGTAATTCCCGCCACATCTATAGGGTGCAACCATTTTGTGTTTTTTGTTCTAGTTTACACACATACATATTTTTTTTAAATAATATATAACTGGATTCCTCTAAAATGTGCAGATCCATGCACAGATCCATGCAAATTTCTTACACACTTGGTGGGGCCCCTTTAAGAGGGAGCGTGCCCTTGGAGCCCCCCTATGATCTGGCCCTGCTCATAAGAATATTGAAGGTGTCCCTTGTGCCAAGGAGAAATTAAGTGTTTTTTTTTTTTCATGTGTGAAACATGCTATTAGACAGACGCTTGGGAGCACTGTATTGTACCCTTCACTTTTCTGACATTAGATCCTAGATGAACTACAAACTTATTTTATACTTTAGGATCTTGCTTTAGTGACGCAAAATCTATTTTTCAGAAAACATGAAACTTTGATACATTAACAATTAAAGAAGAATTAGAGAACACCTACCATTTGGTTTCATACATTATGAACCCAACATACCTTGAGAATGCTGTGGCTACACTGATGCAGAGTCATATCTTGTTTCATTTCTGTGTTGAGTGGCTTTGCTGAAAAAAACAATAAGATTATGTCAATGAAGCTCTCTCACTCCTTTGTCTGGCTCAGTGCTTTTCCTCTTACATTATCTACACACTGCACCAGAGAATGATGCAATCACAGTGTTTTCCCTGAGAGGCAGAAGTAATCAATTAGCAAAAAGAAGACATATGAGGGTCATTGTACTTCAATTGCTTTGTGAGACATATTAAAAGCAAGTCAGTTCAGCAAAATGGAATTGAGAGTGTATATTAACTGTGAAACCAGCGATGCTCTAGCTCAAACAGTCCATAGAATATATAAGACAATCCACGAGAAGAAGAAGAAGCAAACGAGCTTGCACTCAGCATAAAAATGTAGACTTTATTCCAAAAAAAAATTAAAAGTGGCTGCGGAAGGGAAGGATAGAGCAGGAGTCCAATGAAGGTGATGGCCTGTTTAGCGCTGCATCCAGCAGGTTGAATTGCTCGTGAAGCACAAAACAGGCTGTTGTCTTCAGTGGACTCCCGCTGTATCCTTCCCTCCCGCACCTACTTTTAATTCTTTTTTGGAATAAAGTCTACATTTTTATGGTGAGTGCCAGCTCGCATGCTTCTTCTCATGGATTGGCAGGAGTAATCAATCTCTGCACCATCCCCCAGCTGCTGTGTATGAGTGATCCAGCTCAGGTTGATTAGTCCTTTCTAGACTGTTCAAAAAAACTCTGTGCAATGTGTTTACCAACAGCAGGCTGAAGCAACCCAGCTTTCCCATGGTCATGAATTTTATAATTGTATCAGCAAAACCACTCAGCTCAGGGATTAAATAAGATATGTGCCTGCATCAGTGTAGCTACAGCATTCCCAAGGTATGTTTGGTTCATAATGCATGAAATCAAATAGTAGATTTCCTTTAAGGGTCACAGGTAACTGTAAGCAGGCAGGAATTCCGTATATATATCCTAAAAATATCTTGCATGCTTGGAATCTTTATTGCTCAGGAACTTATCTGTAAGGGAAGGAGGCTTTTTCCCGTAGGACTGATTCAACGAGATGTGCAATAGACCTTAAATTATCAGAAATATCTCTACAGGCAAGGATAGGATAGGGCAGTGATGGCGAACCTTTTAGAGCCCGAGTGCCCAAACTAGAACCAAACCTACTAATTTAAATTCAAAGTGCCAACATTTCAATTTAAGGGGTAACATGTTGCTACCTGTTTTTTCAAGGCTTTTAATTGTATCAGCATCCTGAGGACACAGAAACAGTTTCAAGAAAGAGGAGAAATTATTCTCATTGTAGATTATCATTGTAGATTCCTTCCAGGGCACCCTGAACAGGAAAAAATGTGGGGCGCAGAGCAGGAGCTGCAATAATTAAGCAGCCTTGTCTGCACCTCCTTGCTCCTCCTATAGTCCAAGGCTGCTAAGCATGTGTAACTTTAAAATAGCACTGGTCACAGCATGCCCTGGGTGGCCAGGGACATTAGGAGTTTTGAGTCCTGTCTGGAAACTCTGTGCTGGGGTAGTGGCCTGGGTGCCCACAAGGAGTGCTCTGAGTGCCACCTCCGGCACCCGTGCCGTAGGTTCGCCATCACTGGTATAGGGGGAATAGGAGAGAGGAGGAGGCACTCTAATGCAAACTATACACAGTGCAGTTAGTAACCTAGAGACCATGAACACTTAGACAAGCAGGGTGCACCAATGGTCATAAACAAATTATGTTACGGTACCACCTAAGAGCTCCTTGTTAGAGTATTGTCACTATCACTCATCTGATTTCTAGATGTCTTCATAATATGCATATTTATAGAATAGTCTAGGAACATCCAAATTGTTGGCATTATCTTGTTTCCCCAACTCATGTTTAATGTGACCATACCAAAATGTGGATACCAAGGAATCATTATTCTGAAGCAAGTTCATTGAACAGGATTACATATTGTCCCCCAGTCAGACAATCTTGTTTTCGACGATGAAGGACATAAAATCCCCAAACACTGTACAAAAGGGGTCAGGAATGTCACAAAATATGAAGTGTATGGCCCTTTTTGGGAACTATGCAAGAGTTGTCAATGGGGATGAATACTGAGTGGCCATGAATTCTGGGACAAAAATGAGCCAAAGGTCACCGGTTAAAGGCCAAAGGTTGCATTATATTGAAACTCAACTCCAATAGTTTTTTCTCAAAAATTGATAGCTCTTGAGATGTAGAACAGCTTTGCCAATTATCATGATTACCTATGTGCAGCAGTTTTTTTCGCTATCCTCCTCAGTTTACCATAGGTCTGCAGTAGCTGAGTCTCCTGGCTGCTCTGATCTCTCCTGTGATTCTGTAGACTTGTTTAGAGATACGGTTTAACCCCTTACTGACATATGATGTACTATTATGTGACATACCGGCTGCTGGTGAATGAAGACGGCTCATGGGCTGAGCATATTGCAGCAAACACCCACCGGTAACACCCGCGGTCAGTGCTGGCACTGATTACTGGTGTTAAACCTGCAAATGCCTCGGGCGAAGCTGCCGGAGGCATTTAAATCCTGGTGGCGTGTGGGCGCCTCCATCTTTGATTCGATCGCCGCCCCCTGTGGGGTCTTTGGTGGGCGGCAATTTGTTGCCATCACAGCCTTGGGTCTTACCAAGACCCTAGGCTGCCTAGTTTTAACCTATTCATTACAATGTGCTATTTGCACATGATGTAGATGTTTTTGTGATTCTTTTTATTGCATTTTTGTGGGATGAGGAGGTTTAAAAATATTTTTATCAACTTTCAGTTTTTTTTATTGATTTATTAATTTTTTTACGATGTTTACCATGTGGAAGGGACGTAACAATCACGGTCACAGGGTATGCAATGGGACCTGGCACTTAAAAGAGACTACCTCTGCTGCCCAGCAGATGCGGGTCCTTTCTTTTTTTTTTCCAACTTACATTTTATAGAATAAATGGAAATTTTTCACAGAAATAGCCAATTGCAATACAGTAACAATATAATCACTGAAAGTGCACATTAAGCTCAAGTTAAATAAGCCCATAATAAGCCAGCATATAAGAAAAAACTACCCATAGATCTCTGAATATCCCAGCAATATAGTGAGGTTTATACCGTTAAGGGAGGTTGTCTCCTACAGTATCCCAAGCGGCCCATGTCGTACAGAACTGGTCTTTCTTCTCATGTAAAGAAGTAGTCATATACTCCAGTGACCGCATGTGCCGTATGCGTGAGCATAGATCTGTCAAGGTAGGGGGGGGGGGGCGTCGATCTCTTCCAAAATAGTGAGATAAGAGTTTTTGCAGCACTTCGAATGTACAAGAATCATCTAGATTGGGGTTTCCCTAGTCCGATCGGTGGGAGTCCTAAAAGAAACGTCACCGGGTCTTTTTCCAGTGCTACTTCTAGAACTTTATTTAATATTGTGTGTACCTCATTCCAGAAGGGTTGAATAAGTCTACATTCCCAGAATATATAAAATACAGATGCTCCAGGTTCGTCACACCTCCAGCAGGTATCAGGGATGAGTGGGTTAAAAAGGACCTGGCATTTATCTTACCATGACAACTTTGAGTACCAAGGTCGAATCTTACCATGACAAAAATCTAACCATGACAACTACGTACCTAAGAGATTTTAGTGCCTCTCCATACATCACTTCACCACTGTCTGACTTATATTTTCAAGTTGGTCCTGAAAGGGTTAAGTAACAGGTTATTTCTCATGTACACATACTGTAGTATTGACTTGAAGTTTGTTGGATTGTGTCCGTTTTTCAATTGGCTTAAAATTTGTTGTGGAAAGAAGCATCTTTGCATTTAAAATTGATTGCTAAGATGTGGAGTTACTAGCTAGAGCCTGGCATTATTAGCATATAAACTGGGAAAACACAATGCACCACTAGACATAAATTGTATTGTAATTAGGTCTACAAAATAGCTGTATTTATAAATTACATTAACCTGGCAGACAACCAGACAAAACTTATGGAGCACCTGAATAAACCATATGTAAAACCATGTTGCAATTTAAATATTATTGGCTGTGAGCTAAGAGCACCAACTGTTATGGAAACATAAAACAATTCAACCAAAAAGACAAAATGGCTTCTACTGTATTTCCATCTGTTTCGCTAACTTTTAAATAGATGCATTGATATATATGAATATATATTGCCTCTGAAATACTCAGGCAGCTCTTTACTACAACAACTATAACAAGCCTAAAGCTTTGCTGGTGTTTTGCATTTCTGTTTTCATTTTACACTGCTTTAGCTCATTACATATTCTCTGTAAATCAGAGGCGTAACTAGGAAAGGCAGGGCCCCATAGCAGACTTCTGAGCCCCCTTCCCCTTAAACATAATTTTATTAAAAGGATATAAATTGAGTTGCTAGTCTTCTAAATCCTTATACATAATATGGTGCTGCATAACCTTAAAGGGAAGCTGTCAGCAGGATTTTCAGGTTAATGGCAGCTGCTGCTGGTCCCATTATACACAGCAGAAACATGTATTTGTCTAAGATTATTTTCGAGAAATCACTTTTAGAAAAGGTACTTATCTCTATTCAGCTTCTGGGACCCAAGTCTTGGAGGAGTCATGGAGTGACCATTGGACACCCGCCCACATGACTCCAGAAGTTGTATAGAGATACATAGCTTTTCTTAATGTGATTTCTCAAAAACAAACCAGCATATATATTCAAATACAGGTTTGTGTTGTGTATAATGGGACCTACAGTTTTACTGTCACAAAATTTAGCAGCCTTTCGGTAGGATAACATATTCAACAAAGGCAGCAGCACCACCTAGTGTCTCCTCTGGGAACTCTTTCAGGCAAATAAAAAAAAAAAAACATCACAAGATAATGTCCTGTGCAGTGTCCTGCTTGCAGTGACTTATGTCGAATAGGTGGTGTTCGAGTCCTGAACAGTCAGTGGTACAGTATTCAAATTCAGAGAAGGAATGGACGGCACTCACCAATCTTCGATAAAAAATCTTCTTGCTCTTTATTTCACATTACAGGAGGAAAGACAGACTCACAACTGTGCATGCAAGGGAGGGGGGGGGGGGGGAAGGCAGAATGCCTGTAGTCGGTGGGACTTTCAGTAGGATAAATTACTTAGAGAGATGCATAGGTATGTGACACTGATCAGAGAGCAGCTTCCAGCAGCTTTACTACACACAGAGCAGAGACAGAAATAAACATTGCTGCCCATTTTGTACAGGTGGTTGAGGGCAACTGCAGGGGTCACATCCTCATTACTAACCTATACTACAGATAGGCTGGTAATATACTGTAACTGGAAAACTCCCTTAAACTTGACTTCAAATGTATTTTAAGGTTTTGACAGTGTACTTCGGATATATGTATGTTAGATTTGTTTATATGTGCATATTAACACATGCATAAAACACTCATACACTCATGTATAAAGTCATATACACATACAATCATAGGCTCATATGTAAACATGTATACACTCATATATACATTATACACTCTTATATACACATTAAACACACATATATACACACACAGAAATTATAAACTCATATACACACATTATATACTCATATATACATTATACACTACCCTGTAGTATACAGCCAACCCCCCCCCTTTTTTATAATAAACCAAATTTTATTTATATACACATAATACAAAAATACAAGCAAATAGACATACTATAATATCAGCAGAATATCATCTATCCTTCTAAATAAGTCTTTCCAGAAGTCCCTTATGATCGGGCACTGCCACACCATGTGTAAAAAATCTGCATCCGGTAGTTGGCATTTCCAACACCTGGATTCCTCCTGTAGTTTCATTTTGAACAGTTCCACTGGAGTATAATACACCTGGTTCAGAACATTAAAATAAATTAATCTATGATTCCAATTTGGTAAACAAAATTGAGTGTTTCTATGTATTGCTTTCCATCTTTCCTTACTTAGAATCCCTATCACACCTTCCCATTTACCTTTAGATTTATGTGTCATATTCATTGAGTAATTGTCCTGTAAAAACCTATATATTTTAGATATAATCTTTTTACTATTCCCCTCTGTTTTAACAAAATCAATACACTTATGTGAATCTAGTTTCATTTTTATCCCGTGCGTGCAATATTTCATTACGTGTTTTAGTTGAAAGTATCTAAGCCAGTCTTCCGACTTTAAATCCATATAACCTTTGCATCAAAGAAAGTGATATAAATTGTCCTATCATAATTTGTGATACATACCTAATGCCCCTTCCCCACCAAAAATTCTGTTCTGGTACATCCATAACTACGGTCAGATTAGCATTAAACCAAAGAAGAGTATCATTTAAGAACCCATACATCATTATCCAGCATCTTTTTCCATACTCTCTTCAAGGTCTTACCTAGAAGCTGTTCATGATAAATCTCCCCTTCTAAAAGAGAGCCTTCCAAGAGTTCATAGATAGTTCCTACTGTACCATGCACCATCTTCACAAGTTTAACCATTAAAGGGAACCTGTCATCAGGAGACCCATTTTAAGCACTCCCCCAGTCCCCACAGAGAATAGTACATACACTGCCAAAGTGTTTTTGTATAAAAAAATTGGTTTTACAGAAAAAAAGATATGTTATATTGGACCTTTCATTAGCATCTGCTGTGTGACTAGGCAGTTGCCCAATGGGAGGGGCTGGAAAGGAGCTATCCCCCCCCCACTCTTGGGAAACATGTGACCTTTTCAAATATATGAATAACTCCCCACACTCGGGATTGGCTGTAGAGGAGCAGGGGGCGTTGCTAAGCCAAGTGATTGGTGTTTTCATATATTTGAAAAGGTCACATGGAGTAGCTGTTCCCCAAGGGTGGGGGGGGGAACTGCTCCTTTCCAGACCCTCCCGTTTGGCAACTGCCTAGTCACAATAAAGGTACAATATAACATATCTTTTTTTCTGTAAAACCAATTTTTAATACAAAAACACTTTGGCAGCATATGTACTATGCTCTGTGGGGACTGGGGGAGTGCTAAAAATGGGTCTCCTGGTGACAGGTTCCCTTTAAAGGGTTCTCCCTCTATTTTATTAACAGGCCGATCTGAGCGGCCAGGTAATAGCCCCCAAAAAAGGGTAGGCCCAGTCCCCTTTCACCTATAGGTTTATAAAGAAAGTCCATCTTCATCCTGACCTTCTTTCTGCCGCAAATCAAACTGTTCAATATTGTTTCAATCACTTTAAAAAAAGAATCTTCGATCCAAAGCGGTGATGCTGACAAAAAATATTATACCTGCTGCAAGATTTTAATAAGCTCGATCTTATCTGCTTTGGAGAGTGGGAGTTTATTCCAACCTCCAATTCTTTTCCTCAATGTTCCTACTAATGGAGCAAGATTTAGACAGTAGAATTCTTCCAGCTTATTTGAAACTTCCACACCCAAATATCGGAAATTCCTAACACAAGATAATATAACATTATCCACCGGGCCAGTTTTCTACTAGTGGGTCTAAAGCCAACATAGTGGACACCCCCCAGTTTATTTTAAGGCCTGAAAATCTACCAAATTCCTCAACTACCTTAATTGCAGTTGGGATCGATGCCAGAGAGTCTAGCAAAAAAAGAGCTAGATCATCGGCATACAGGCAGATCTTGTCATCCAGACCCCCAAAGCCACCTCCAACGATCCCTGTTTCCCCTCGTATTTTAATAGCAAGAGGTTCTATATATATTGCAAACAATAGAGGAGACAGTGGACACCCTTGTCTAGTCTGCGGCAGGAGTCACCAGGTCGCTCCGCGGGTGCGACTAGGCCCGCGGTGGCAGCCAAGGTAGGGACACAGGGACCACGATTGGCAGGCAGGACCACGGATGGCAGGCAGAACCACGGATGGCAGGCAGAACCACGGATGGCAGGCAGAACCACGGATGGCAGGCAGGACCTCGGATGGCAGGCAGGACCTCGGATGGCAGGCAGGACCACGTATGGCAGGCAGGACCACGTATGGCTGGCAGGACCTCGGATGGCTGGCAGGATACCAGGACCGCCACAGGATACCAGGACCGCCACAGGATACCACGGAACAAGGGAACACCACGGAAATCACAGAATCCACAGAGGGGTCTGGAAACTCTCGGGAACACGGAGGGCTTTCTCTTCAGTAACAGGACATGAAGATCTGGCAGGGGATGCTGGGAGTAGCCAGGCTATATAGCAGAGCCAGGTATGCCAGCACCAATAAGGAGGACGCTGGCCCTTTAAATTCTTAGAGAGTAGGCGCGCGCGCGCTCTAGCAGGGAGCCGGGAGCTTTCCTGACACATATGCTAAACATGTGCAAAAACAAGGTAAGAACATAGACTTATAAGGATGTATTAAGCTCACTGCACACAAACAAGTTTGGTACAGAAAACTTGCTATGTGTACTTGCAGAATTTTCCAACCAAACCTTTAATCACCGAACTGAATTGATGAGTGACATAGCTTTTTGGAACAAATTCATTGTCCCCGGTAATCCTTTTGGCATTGATTAAGACTGAAATGCCCCAAAAGTCACAGTTGACAATCACAGCTCAGGATGGCAACTGCCATAAAAATTACAATAGAGTAAAGGGTTAAGTTTTTGTTTGTATTGTGCGTCTAAATAAGGGAAGTCTTCGCATCTTTCCTTCTACTTTGTGTTAAATTAAGATCTAATTATTAGCTTCGATGTTAGCAGTGAACACCTTACATTTAATTCCCATCATTCAACTTCTGTCAGGAATCAAGAAAACATTTCCTCTATCTGTTCGCAAATGTTTCTGCCATTTGATTACTGAGATATCGACTTAGAATCGACAATTTAGTTACTAGATGACACAAACTATTCTACATGACATTTATTGCATTTATGTTCTGAAATAGTAGAGATTTGTGAATGAGAAATCTTTGTAAACTTCTTTCCCCCTTAAAACTACGATAATAAATGTTTAATGTATTTGAAAGTGACATAACCTTTTCTTACTTGCCACTTCTGATCCCAATGTTTGTTGACAGTCTATTTTGTCAATTAGTTTTTAAAGGTCTTTTTCTTTTCATGTTATGAATGCATTGTAAAAAGATTTTCTTCTGGGCATCCCATTCATCAAATATTTGCGGGGTTAATAGACAAAAGATAAAACAAAATGTGATTTAAATGAAGTAAACAGAAATATTTGCACATACTATAGAACTTAATAAAATACATAATAAAATAAGACTGTTCGCGGTTTTTCCACTAAACTGACCCCAGCATATGCAGCACCAAGTAAGGATCTATGTTGCTCGTCACCAAGCTTTAAACACTGATAGCAAATGCAAATTTACTTTAACTAATCAGAGGGGCAGGCAACAGCTTCATCTAGTAACCGAGTCATATCACAAAAAACAAGATGTTGAAGACATTGGGCTGTCATCAGGCATTGAGAAGTCTGTCAACCATAAAAGAGAGTAATGGCATGGCCAGATGAAACTGCTCTTGTGACTAGTTATGGTACATTTGTATAAGTCCTTCTAAGGCAACATGTGCAACACCCCTGCCAGTGCATAGGCAATGTGGTAGTTGTGAATAGTGCCCTCTCCAAGTTAGGAGCTGTTAGGGACCACCCCTCTAGGAGGTCTCTAAGTACTGGAGAACTTTGTAATTGCAGCTGTAGCCACTGCCTTGTAAGGCAACAGTTAACAATACTTAATGCTATTGTCCAATTATGTTCTTGTAAAGCAAGCTGGAAGCTGAGTGGAGGAGTGCTACCACCTGACCTAGGGAATATATAAAGCCATGGTGGGTGGAAGCACATGGTCTTTTTCTTCTTTTCTGGAGTCTTCAAAAAGATCAACAAGATCTCATAGTCTGTCTGAGCAGATCAGAATGAGTAGTACATGTCAGTGCTACCACAGCCAGTGTCCTAATACCAGGAACGACAGGTGCCTTGTTGTTTGCCACCCAATGTTGCATATAAGATTGTAAAAGCTTATATTCTTGACTCTTCAGTAACAGAAAGCTTAAAGGGGTTTTCTCTAACTCGCTGATCAGTGAAAACAAGGGGTCCAATGGGGTCCCACTTACCTCCGTTGGACCCCTCGTTGCTCCGTCAGAATAATGGAGCAGACAGCCGCGCATGACCGTTCTTCTCCATTAATC
Organism: Engystomops pustulosus; assembly: GCA_019512145.1. NCBI lineage: Eukaryota > Metazoa > Chordata > Amphibia > Anura > Leptodactylidae > Engystomops > Engystomops pustulosus. The sequence continues at coordinate 114,151,814 of CM033644.1, read as the reverse complement.
TCTATGAAGCTGACGGAAATTGCCGAGCGCCACACTCCTTTAATGAGAAGCACCAAAAGAAAGACCATGACTGAAGAAGGCATATAATGGGGCCAAGATTCCTTTATCATAAGTTGCAGCATTGTCTATAACAACATTGTCTATAACATCAGATCACTTCCTTTATTTTTATGTTCTACTGTATGTTTTTTGCTGTAAACAAAAGAAATCTATATTTTGATTAGGTGCAAGACTTAAAAAAGATCTTTCTACTTACTTGAAATGTCTGCTTTAGAAACAAGGAATGCAAGGAGGGCCAAGGAATGCATCTGGATGCAGTCATATAAAAAAAAAGAAGAGTGCCTCCAAAATGATTCTAGAGACTGATACGTAATACCGAAAGGAATTAACTCATGCTTTTGTTGCTAAAGGGGATTCTCTATGATTCATGAGATGTGCTTTCATTTTTTACACATGGCTTTTGGCTTAAAATAAATGATGACATCTGGTTATTTTTTAATTTGTTCTATTCACCTCATTTTGCCTAATTTTTATACTGATAAATAAAACCAGTGCTTTTTTTCTTAAGATACAGTATACAGACAGATAAATAGATATAGATTCTCTATTTATAACAATTTCCTGTCCTCCAGCCTCATTCAGGGGAAATATTGTTCTGTAGAGCTATATGGCTTTTTGTATCTTTCACTAATCATAGAAAACCAGCATCCAAAAACATTATTGCCTCCCTACATCATCTGATAATTTGTGCTTGGATATAAATGGAAAGGGCCTTTGTTAAGTGCTGAAAAGCATTTCTGTGCTTCTCCTATATTTCTCCTCTAAGCTTTGTAAGCATAGTGAAGATGGAAAAAGTCTTCCTGGGTCTGTGAGCACATATATCGATTTATAAGAACTGCAATAACATCAGATGTTTAAACTGTAATCCAAAAATGAAAATAATAACAGTCCAATGCAGTATACTTTATTGGCCAACATGTCGTTTGGTTTTCATTGTTGAACTTGGTGCGGTGAAAGTGATCTTCATTTGTCATTGCTTATGTGAGACAGGCTGCTTGCTTTGCTAACACATTTCAGGCTTTCATTTATCAAGGGAATATTGACTGAACTGGAGTGTAGAGAAAGGGACTGACTGCATCTTTCAGTACACTATTAAGAATTAAATAGTGAAATATCGTCACTAAATAGGATTTCTTTTTTTGTGAGGGACATATAAAGTGTTATCTAAAAATAAACTGAGCCAGAAGTCCTATAGTAATCTGAAAACGCATTGGTTTCTATTTTTTCTTAAGATGGAAAACGGAATATTTTACAATATAGGAAAAGCAATAAATAAACTTGGCTTAATTTAAGCTTGACACAGTTGAATTCAATAATGGTCATGCCAGATGTAATTTGCATAGTGTTGCTTCTGATTTAGATTAGTTGATTTACTTGATTTATGGCTTGTTAGGGTCTGCATTTGTAACTTAATCAATAAGAGTTTTATATGTTGGCTGACATTCATTTAAACCCTCTTTTTATAGCCATATACATATACATCTAAGTTAAGCTTCTAGCATGGAAAATATGTTTTATATCTACTCATCCTCCACACAACCATACATATTTGGTTTTAATAAGAATGCATGTGTTTTCAATGGCCAGACGGGAGGAAGCCAGAGGCATCTCATTTATCTTGGGTTTGACGGATTGGAAATGTAGAAATTCAACAGACTGATCCTAATGGCACTTAAAGGGAACATGTCACCAGGAATGTGATTTAGCTGCTGACAAGTTCCAATAGCCTATGCTATGCTGATTTTAAAATGCCTTTGTAAATATTCAGAATTATTTCAGTACTTTGTATAAGTTTAATTCACATTACCTGGCTCCCTGCCAGCTCCCGGGGGGGGGGGGGGGCAGCTGCAGCCTGTTTGTGCCTGTGTCTCCTCATGTATTCTTCCTATACTCCATTACATCCCCCTCCCTCCCCTGCCTGCTCAAGGCACATGACAGGAAGTGGGGAAGGAGCTGCAGGAGTGTGGAGGAACGGGGACCCACAAAGGCACACCCAGGCTGCAGCTGTTGCTCCCCCGTGACTCAACACATGCTGTAGCAGGCAACCAGGTAATGTAAACTTATAAACAACTAAAATGATGCAGATAGCTGACAAGGCATTTTTTAAATCAGCATAGCTTAGGCTATTGAAAACTGTCACCAGCTAAAAATGACATTCCTGGTGACAGATTCACTTTAACATTTATTTGAAGTAGGCTGTCTGAACATTTCATATTTACTAGATTGATAGGTATTCTTGTAAAAATGACTTTTAAAAAGGCATAGTAGGAATATGTATATAAAGTATTCTACACACAGATAAGCAAAGCCTATGTTATTCCTGTACTCCACTATTTCATGGAGACTACACTAGTCTAGAACATTTTTCTATCAGTGACTGCCGCTACTATAAACTTCATGCACCCTGCTTTAATGCTTCACTGGAAATACACACATGTATGTGCATCCAATATGGACATCCCCACAGAAACTTTAAAAGCATGTTTTACTTCTTTCCCCACAAAGCCCCACCTGTTTGCATCAATTAATAATTGAAGGAAGCAGCACTCCTTCAAAATTATGATTGTTTTATTCTCCAATATTTGAAAGAAATATGTTTAGGCCCTCACTTGGAGCCATTTGCATTGAAAATGCTATGTTGAAAATGGCTCAGTGCTACAAATACAAATGTGAATTAACAGTCACACTTTACAGGAGCGCTGCTTCATACTATTCTTCATTTGTGGTTTACTAGAAACTTGGAGCTGGGTTCATCTGAGGTGTGCGTCCTACCTCTGCACAAAGATCCATTGTTGTCACAGTACAACTTCTTCCCTATTTTTGCTGATTTCCCTTGTCAAAAAGGAAAACAGCAGCAACACACTTCTATTTTATTATTCAGCAATGTCTCATTTTGTTTATGTACATGTAAAATACTACAACATTATGGCCAATCAAGTATACTGTATTGGACTGTTTTATTTTTGGATTATGGTTTAAACATTTGATGTTCTTATAAATCGATATCTTTTTCCATCTTCACTATGCTTACATAAACTTATAAGAGAAATATAAAAACATAGAAATACTTTTCAGGCTTAACAAAGACCCTTTACATTTATATGATTAAATGATGTTGGAAAAGAATAATGGGGGAGATTTACCTAAGATTAAGAATGTGCTTAGTTGCCCATAGCAACCAATTACAGCTCCCCTTTAAAATATTCATGAGCATTGGTAAAATGAAAGCTGAGCTGTAATTGGCTGCCATGGGCAAATCCAGCACATTCTTAAGTTTAGACAGCTTGATAAATCTCCTCCAATGTTTTTGGATGCTGGTTTTCTATGATTAGGTACTTTTGGTCTAGTAGCATGGGTAACATTGTTATCCTGGATGAAGGTGCTTACATTTTGGGTTTATTACCCATCATTTTGAAATTTCAATAAGCAATTAGGTCTTATTTTCCAGTCTCCTCTTCGGAATTAAACTACAAGGAAAACAATGTTTTAACAAAATAAGCAACATAAACAACTATAAAATATAACAATATAAAATTCCATGTGTTACAATTACTTAGTTAAGACTTCAGGACATCTGCCCTACCCCGCAGACCTATATCAAATTTCCAAAGTTTAAAAAGTCTATTTTGGCAGGCCGGTGGGATTAGGATGCTCCCTTATCTCACTGACGCTCTCTTAAAAATAGGCCCCAATATTTACTTATCCCTTCTATATGATTCCTCAGTTCCCAATGTCATCATACAGGTTACTCTGCAGGAACATGCACCTGGAATTCTGTACTTATGGAAGGTGGCTCATTCATCCCTGTTTCATTTTACTATTTTACAGCTCTGTATATGTTCCCCAACATATGGAAAATGCTGCAGAATATAGTACCAGGGATGGTACCACGTATACATTTTCATTTACTAAGTTAGATCAGACAATTCAATAATTTGAATAATTTAAATAAATGCCTCATGGCACATATTAGATGGATATTTTGTGAGCGAATAAAAGGAGCCTCAGATACCATAAAGTGTGTGTAAAATTATACAGAATTTGTTTTAAAAAGATTTCAGTTAAAAAATATTTAATACAATGTAACATAATTAATTATTTTTTATTTTACAACAATTCATTTTTCACACTTCGGGCTTACACTGCCTCACCCTACCCCCTGCTCACTGTACAGTTGCTGAAGAAGCCGGGAGAGGGTGAGACTGCGTAATCACCTGTAAAATAATTTGCAGGAGTTTAGAATAAAGGAGGCCATGGATCACAGTGCCTAGATCTATGGTTAAAGGAGTTGTCTGATAGTATAAAAAACCCCATGGGTGGCCAGGATGGGTTAAAAAAAATAAACATGTACTTACCTCCCTGGTCCCTCTCGGTCTCCAGCACTGCGATCTCTCTGCTCCGTGACCCATGTAAACAAACAGGGGCATGAAAGCTGCGCTGCGCTCAGATACTGCCCTGCCAAGGTGGCCAGCTACGCCCACCCATCCCGCATGATGCAATACTGGGAATAAGGATAGGTGGGTGTGGCTGGCGCAGTGCAGCTTCCGTGCACTTGTTTGTTTACGGCACTGACCGGAGAGATCTCAGTGCTGGATGCCGGGAGGGTGCCGGGAGGTAAGTACATGTTTATGCTTTTTATCCCGCCCCATCCCAGCCACCCTAGGTTTTTTTTAGACCCTCAGACAACCCCTTTAAGTGATTCTGGTTTATCATGATGGATTTTAATGGTATAAAGGCCATTAGTCATATGTGCTGTAATGATAAACCAAATAAATTATTGGTTGTTGAAGGGGAAATAAAAAATATTCTTATATGACAGGATCAGTGCAATCTATCATGTGATAGTTGGGTCTCTATGTTGCAGATTGAGGAAAAAACTCTCAAAGCCGCTCGGCCAGCGGCCAAAAATATCCCTTTTGCCACCCGGGTGGGAATAAATCTATAACGTTATTAGTGGTTTCTTGAAAACACAAATGAAAAGCCCTGACAGAATATGCTTAAAATACACAAGGGGCAGTATCTAAATTACGGAGTGCGAATAAGCAGTTCGGGAGGCTATTGAGACTCGAGATAACGTAGTATTACTGCTAAAGGATGATCAGTTCCCCATTCTCTTGCTTGCGAATCAAAATTTCGAGGTGAACATCTAAATATAGAATGAAAATACTCCAAAGGTCTCCCTACTCTGCCTGCTCAATTTGCGTCACAGCCTATTGTGATTTTCGACCTGGGGTGAAACCATGAACACTGCCCTATGCAATTAAAAATTTCGCTCAAGCCGCCCCTCCGCGACATTTTCGTTCCGAATGGCGTCATCAGGGGATTAGGGGCTGACTGCCCCTAATCCCCCTGAGGACCCAGTCTTCGGCGAAACATGTCCGCGGAGGGCCTGGTTGAGCGAAATATTTTTAAATCAGCATAGGGCGATTTTCACAGGTTCCCCAGGTCGAAGTCACACATAGCCTATGCAAATTGAGCAGGCAGAGTAGGGATGCCTGAGAGTAATTTTTCATCCTCTATTTAGATGTTCACTGCAATTTGTTCGCAAGAAAGAGGGAACTGATCATCCTTCTAGCATAATACTTAATCTCATGCTCAATTAAGCATCCCGACCTGCTTATTCGACCTCCGATTTTACTGCCCTTGTGTTTTTAACAATTCAGTTCAGTTTGCTTTCATTTTTATTTCAATAACCAATAAAGTTATATTTTATATTTCCTACCAGGTGGCAACGGGATATTTTTGGTCCGCTGGCGGCGGCTTTGAGAGTGTTTTTTTCCTAATAATCGTTTTTGGTATCCCCGGCCACCCTGGGTCTTGCCTAAATTTGGGTCTAAACTGGGCTAGTCTTCCTCCCCCTACAGTCTTGTATGGGAGAGGAAATTTTCTTGTATGTTGCAGATTGGGCATGAGGATCCAGCAACTTCCAGTTCCATTTCATTTATGTAATTAGAGGACTTTATTACCCAGTATATGTTGCTACATGTCATTAGAAGAGCACTAGGCTGCTGTATACAGTATGGATGATGTATGACATTGACATTTTGTCACTTTCCCACAGGGCTTTCTATGTTTAATTGGATGATTTATTATTCTGTATTTTGCATATATGCGCCAGGCAGAAGTAGAATATTCCCTTTTTTTCTGCTTGTTTTTAAAATCTGATATGAGCAAAACAATGTTTCAGGGCATTCAACAATTTCAAATGTTAATGCTGGAAGCCTCATTTGAAAGGGTACCTGCCAATACAATGCCATTTGTTTCTTACAGATAAATACGTGACCTTTAAAAGTAAAATGTTTTTATATCAGTGTAAGTGATAACATTACTGATCAGAGTGAAAAAGGTTGAATGCATAAAATAGCTTTTCAACTGTTAACAGTTATTAAAATGGGCTCTGAAGCAATAGTGTTTAGGAGATTATTGTGAGATGTTTTATTTGTATTAGATGACAATGCAAGCAACCAAAAAGACATCATTAGCTACCATTGCCAATGGTATTGTAGACCCGTGTAGACAGGGACGTGATATTTTTACAATATTAAGATAGTTAAGACTTACTAATATTAGCTGCAAGCCCATTATCTGTGTCGTCAAGTCAATTATACGTAACTTTGAAGAAGGGCTACAGAATGTTGCATTTTGGCATCTAGCCCCTTACTTTTATGAAATCAGTTCTATAGTTTCACATTTTTTACCACAACTTATGTGTGATGAATCAAGCAACCCAGTGAGCTGCATGTATTAGAGCCCTATGTTAGCAATGTAGCTAGTTGCAATTGGTGAAAAAATTATAGATTAAACCTGCAGTGGATCACAAGGCAGACAGACAGAATCGACAGTGCTTGAGGCAGGCAAACTGGCAATGTTGGTAGAAGGCAGACTAGTAAAATAGAATTTGACAGGGAGTGAACTGAGGTGGAGTAGGTCAGCCCAGGGCTTAAAATGTAAATGGACTCTAGTAATAATTTATTACCCTTTAAATTATGGACAGTCAGGTGCAGTAAGCAAAAAAATGTAATTAGAATGTTTTACAAGAAATACTAGGTTGAACTTAGAAGTTAACCAAGGCAAGCATCAAGCGTAACAGTTATGTAACTATTCAGAAATGGGAAAAAGAGGATCAGAAGCTAAAGCTGAGATTTGTATTGCGATGTATTGGAGCAACAGTGGTGTACATTTGGATGTTCTGCAGCAGTTGGAAATATAACCTGGGGGAGGAGGAGGGCTCACATTTATTATCAAACATATAAACTTTATTGAATGCAAGAGTATCACACAAATAATTGTGGTGAGCAGCAGCATATCCAATACAATGTCCGTATAATGTAGGGTCTGGGAATGGACCGAAGACACAGACAGTAAGGCATTCATGTCCGTGCACCTAAAATTCCTGCAGTAAATGATTTTATGGAACTGCAATAATATGCAGAAGAGTGCTGTGAGCTGGATTTTTGTCTTTTTCTTTCCCCTCCCCCTGTACATAATCTTTCAATCTGATGTTATATCATCTCTGTAACTCCAGTCACACCTAGAGCTGAAGTCTTATGCTTGCCATTATATTATCTCTGATACTCTGGTCATATCCAGAGCTGCAATCATCTATCTATTGCCATACCATCTCAGATGACTACAGTTCTGGATATGACTGGAGTATTGATCCACCATTATATCATCTTTGATACTCCAGTCACATCCAGAGCTGCAATCATCTATCTATTGTTATAGCATCTCAGATGACTACAGCTCTGGATTTGACTGGAGTATCAATCTACCACTATATAATCTCCGATACTCCAGTCACATCCAGAGCTGCAGTCTCATATCTGCAAGTACATCTTGAATTCTCTCCCACAGTCCCTTGCTCTAAGGGAGGAGAAGACGACAGTGACTATTTATTCCATGTTTGATAATTTATGAATAGAATACCAGAACTAAAGTGAGGACTGACACAAGGGCACATGAGTGGGAGAGGGTGAGCTATTAGCACTAATAGAGATGGCACCCCTCTACAAGGGGGAGTGGTTAACAGTAACACCATCCCCCGGGCATTGGACACATCCCTGAAATAACTCTAGGGGAAGGGTGGCTGACATGTGGACACGTGGCGGAAAGCACATTTCACCATTGCAGGGTCACCTTTTAATGACCCCAATCACTATAAGGCATGTAAGAAAAATTCTCTAATTTCAATCCACTAATGATATTAGCACAATAAGGATAATTCTTTCACCCTTTACTTTACAATTTGACTCAGTTTTATTGCTGTTTTAGCTTATATTCCTTAGTGATGGTCAGTGTAAAATTCCAGAGTGTGGGCGGGGATGATCTAAGCAGGCACATTATGATCCATCTAGAGTACAGGTTTATATAGACTTGTTTACCTTCTAAAGATTCTACTAGTATCTGACACATAGAAAAAGAGATGAGACAGATCAGACATGAGATGATGAGATGTATATCACATGATCAGCTCTGCATCTCTGTTCTGCCACGCACACTGTTAGATCTGATGTGTCTCCCTTCCCCTCCCCCGGATAAAGAACTTATCTGCCTGTAGCTTGTAGCTCTCCTCTCTCTGCTTCAGTTTGCCGTCAGGAAATCAGCGTGTATCATGGAGAGCTGGTCCTGGAATGCAGGGGGAGGGGCCACTGCAGGGAGCAGAGAGCAGAGAATAGCTCACCACCGCAGCATCAGGCAAGATGGCTGTCGACCCTAAAGTCAGAAAATACAGAGTCGGAAACCAGGGGCAACTGAACTTGATTGATAGAGACAGGTTGGAATTATATCTGTGAAATGCTGGATTTTAGAGAATGTGTTATTTTGTTATTCCCAGTATATTTAAGAAACTTGTCTTCATGGGAATACCTCTTTAAATGGGTCCTGGAAAAAAATCTAAAAGTGTGCCCATTCTGTGGGCAGGGTCAAAACAAGTAGGCGAGCCAAGTAGGAGTTACCAAGCAGATAGATATATGGTCTTAATCAACATGTACAGTGCAGAGAAAGAGACTCACTGCCTCCCTTGTACATGAATAAAACTTCTTTTTTTAAAAGAACACAACTTAATACTACCCTATACATACAAACATAACACTACAATACCTTCTCCCATAAACCCTTCTCCCATAAACAAGAATGTAACTACTATAATACAGCCACCTATGTAAAGGATATAACTACTATAATACTGCCCCTATGTACAAGGATATAACTACTATAATACTGCCCCCTATGTACATGAATATAACTACTATAATACTGCCCCTATGTACAAGGATATAACTACTATAACACTGCTCATATCTACAAGAATATTACTACTACAATACTGCCCCTACGTACATGAATATAACTACTATAATAGAGTCCCTTATGTACAAGAATATAACTACTAAAATACTGCCCCTATGTACAAGAATATAACTACTATAATACTGTCCCTATGTACAAGAATATAACTACTATATTATTGCCTCCATGTACAAGAATATAACTACTATAATATTGCCTCTATGTACAAGAATATAACTACTATAATACTGCCCCCAATGTGCAAGAATATAACTACTATAACACTGCCCCCTATGTACAAGAATATAACTACTATAATACTGCCCCCTATGTACAAGAATATAACTACTATAACACTGCCCCCTATGTACAAGAATATAACTACTATAATAGCAAAAAACAAGCAAGGAAAGAGAACAGGGAATCCAGCTTCCATACAAGCAAGTCCCAGGGTAAAATTTCAAAAAGTTTAATTCATCAATTTAAAAAATTGCTTGACATGATACAAAAACATGGACACGCAAGGCAAGCAGTGTGCAAAACAAAAATTGGCAGAGGTAACGCGTTTCGGACTTTGTTAGTCCTTAGTCATACCTAACTAGCTCTAACCTGTGGCAAAGTTAAATAGTGTTGTTTGTGGTATGCGTGTACGGGTTTCCGGCGTGGGAATTCCACGCCCCCTACAAAGGGAGGGGGTATTCTTAGTGTTCTCGGCTGGCTTGTAAGTCTACAGTTGACAGTATCGTTAATAGAAATACAATAAATCCTGTCTGTAGTTAAGCCCTTTCGGATAACGGGTATCCAAATGCTTCTTTCGATAGAAGCAATTGCTTCCAATCTCCTCCTCTTGTGGGGTGTGCTACTTGCTCTCATATTGCCACTCATATTTCCTGAATGGATTTCCTTGAAGTGTCTGGAGATACCTGACAGATTTTTAGTGCTAGAAATGGTCTTGGGGTTAGCTCCCGTGACATGTTCGCTAATGCGATCTTTGAGTTTCCTCATTGTACAACCTATGTATTGTAACGAACACTTAGTGCATTGTATAAGATAAACCAGATGCGATGATTCGCACTTCATGTAAGTTTTAATTCTGTAAGTAATGTTGGTGGTGACCGAGGAAAAATGTGTGGTTTTATTCATGTACTTACATATATTACAACGTGATCCACCACAGCAATAACTACCTGTGGTTTGTAGCCATGATTTTTTGTGTGTAATGTTAGTGAATGTATTGGGAGATAAAATATCTCCCAAAGTTTTTGCTCTGGTGGATACAAATGAAACACCATTGTCCAAAATTTTTTTCAAAGTTGGTTCATGCTTGAGAAGAGGTAGGTGTCTTTTTATAATATCTGTAATCTCATAAAATCGAGAACTACTATAATACTGCCCCCTATGTACAAGAATATAACTACTATAATACTGCCGCAACAAGACATATGAGGAAACAGGAATAGAGTAGAAAAAATATCTTTATTACTTCATTTAAATACAACATGATAAAGCCATTTTGAAAATCAAGGGTGTCAGGAGAGGTGAAAGTTTGTACACACCAGGACATGCGGTATACAGGAATTCAATACTTTAACAAATAGGGCAAAACAGTACCATGTATAATAGACATATGTTATATGCGCCCATCCAGTACACAGACATACTAACCAAAAAAGACACAAGTGATATATATAGTAGTATACATAAGGTGCTAAATGATACACAACTATGCACTGGATACCTGTATGCACGGTTACCTGGTGGAAAGGAACACCCTGTTGCATACTATTGCCTAGACCAGAAACAATGTAGCGAGCAATCATTTGTGAAAAGTATCTTTAAAGTAAATGCTGGGTCTGGCCCCTCAATGCAAGCAAGAAGTTTCCTTTTCCACTGCAATGATGTCTTATCTTGAAAACAGTGAAGAATTGAAACACAGTGGGGCAGATATATTATTCTGCCTGCGTCGGTATTTTGATTTGCATAGCTTTGGCGCTTGTGCATATTTATTATGTCCATCTGGCACAATTGTGTCGCTGATACATTTTGTCCGACACTTTTTATTACTGTTGACCTGAAGGGGCGTGGGTGTGTGTATTCATAGTTTTCAACAAATTTATAACTAATATGTGACCTGATCAATTAAGAGCATGTGACACTATTAAATAATGGGTCACAACCTGCATGAAGCAAGTGCAAAGAAAACTATTGCACAGTGAACCTGTTCTAATATATTTGGGCCCAAATATCAGAAAGTTGCTGAAGTTCTCATTATACTGTACTGTACTAAATAACCCAAAAACTACCTCAATGAAGACAGACATAATATTTCACATCTTAAAACACAATCCACAAATAGCAGTATGTGTGACACAGTAATAGATATTGTCACACACATGTTAGCTAGGAACCAGATGTTTTTCAGATACAGGGAACTTATCAGCAGATGGCAGCAGGGAGTTATTCCAGAAGGAAAAATTCTTTAAGGGGTAAAGTACAACAATTCCAATAACTTCCATGAGAATAAGTTTATTTTTCCAATAGTGTTGAATCTAGTTTGGCCATTTATGTGAACTATTGCGTAAAGAGCATGATTACCCTCATTTTAATTGTAGCTACGTGAGATCTGTTGACTTTTTTGAACTTAGCTTCCACTTAACTTGTATTTTTTAAGAATGTTAAATGAACTTCTTTATGCATTATAACACAATAGGCATCCCATTTTACAAAGCTGACGATAAGTGAGAGGAATGCACTAAATTATTATCTGACAAACGTGTAGAGCAAAGGTACAGGAAATGCTTTTTGTACATATTGAATCTGTTACCATAGGAACGCACATTGTAATTATTACTTAAGCAGTGAACCATTACTGTAAAATGACATTTTTGAGATTATAAATATCCAGGTAAAATATATGTACCTGATAAAAACACACATAGGAATTATAAAGTCAAAATATCAGCCTAATGTCCTCATAAAGGAGTTGGCATACAGGTCACTTCCTTTATAAATAGTAAATACATATTTCTATTCATGAATGACCCATCTCCTGAATATACAGCGTTAATCTTAGAGGAAAGGTGAAGAATACAAATTGAAAGGCAGTGGCTGGAAAGGTCATCAATGGCTTTTATATTCTAGCTTGGTTTTTCACCTATACTTGGTAAAGGGATGGCCATTGATGATTAATCCAGGTTCTGGGGCAGCCTTAATGCAGCTCGTTAGCCTGCACCCATGGTTGGACTGGCCCAGCGGAGGACCTGAGGAACCTCCGGTGGGCCCTGACAGTAGTGGGGGCCCCTCTAGTCAACTTCACCACTAGATAAAAAATTTACTTTTTTATAAAAAAAAAATAAAAATTTGCGTTGCCATCACATGCATGACCCATCCCTCACTAGGTCTGGTCGGGACAGCTGAGGGAACAGGCGCCCGGCCATTTGCCCGTTGTGGCTGCTGCGCTGCACATACTAATGACTGTCTGCAAAATAGCTGGAAATGGTAAAGGACCTTTGATGAGGTCATTACCATGTGACCTTTGCGGGAAGACTGCACAGGAAGACCCGGCTACAGTTTTCTGACATGTGTGGTGCCCAGGTATGAGAACTTATACTGAGGCAGTGCAAGGGAGAAAATGTGGAGGTACAGTGTTAGGAGGGTTGTGGGGCGCAGTGTGTTATGTATATAATGTGAGGGTGCAGGGGGTGAGGGATTTCATCATGACACTTATGTAATGGGGGATGCAGCATGACTTGTTTGTTATGTGGGGGTGCAGCGTGAAGTGGCTGTTATGTGGGGTGCAGCGTGACGTGGCTGTTATTTGGGGGTGCAGCATGACGTGGCTGTTCTGTGGGGGTGCAGCTTAATGTGGCTGTTATGAGGGGTTCAGCGTGACGTGGCTGTTATGTGGGGTGCAAGGTGTGTGTGACATAGAGGGAATATGCGTTGCGTTATCATACATCACCTGCGGTGGAGCTCTACAGAAGGCACCAAAGAGGGGCAAGGTAAGTATACTTTCTTTTCTATTGGCTACTGGGTCAGGACATTGACAACCTGGGGGCAAGTGCTGTGGCTACTGGCTACTGGAGCATCATTGGCTTCTGGGGAGCTACCTTGTGACTACTTGGGGGCTACTTTGTGACTACTTGGGGGCGTTCCTGTGACTACTTGGGGACGGACTATATCCACTATAGGAGAATAATTGTGATCTCTAGGGGAACAACAGAACACAATTGCATTTGTCTTAAGAAGGTGGAGGAGATGATGATAAAATGAGGAACTTAACTTTGTGTTTCTAAGTTCACCTTCTTCTTCCTGGTTTATGTGAGTGCTGATCTTACGACACAAATTTTTTTTTAAATTCCGTGTTTTTTCCGAATCCGTCTGGTTGTCTGATGGCCACGCCCCCAGATTTCTGTCGCGTGACAGCCGGCGCTGATGCAACACACTCTGATCGAGTGTGACAAAATCTCGGGGCAATTCAGCGCAAATCAGAAATATTCGGGAAACCTGACTAAAGTGCGGCGTTCGGACCCTTAGTAAATGAGCCCCATTATCTTCCAATTTCCACTCAATACACATATATATGATAAATGCACATATGGCCTTCATTTATATATATTTTTTACCAATGAAGTGGAGAAAGCAGTTGTACTTACCCGCTGTGGTTCTCCAGTTCAGCGATGAGCCACCAGTCCCTGTATGTATACTGAGATGCAGCAGTGATGGTCACAGCAACATTGCGCTCCCCCTGCAGCCTCTGTATGCGGCCTGTGTAATCCCAGCCAGGTCCTGCACAGGCTGCAACTCTGGTTGTGATGTCACTGCTGTACCCCTATACATACAGACATGGGGTGATAGGGGCACAGCACTTGACCAGTGCACCAGAACAGGGTAGGTACAACTGCTTGTTCTTATACCCCCAAGCCCCTTTAATTATGGATGGCACTGTATATATTTGTGGGTCAGTAGCTAGGGGTTATCGGGGCTGGGTATAGTTGACAAAGGGTAAATGGCTACATATAGGTTCCTGATGGTTGTGTTCACACACTGCTTTTGAATTACATTTAGGAACACAATTTGGGGAGGAGTGTCTCCGATTGCATGTGAACAATGGACATTCCTGATTTCAAGCGTTTCACTGTAATCCAGATGTGATCGGTAGAATCTCCTCTGCACTATGCTGAATTGCTTAATTGCCTTCCTAAATGTAATTCAAGCGCAGAGTGTGAACACAGTCACAGGCCGCATTCTGATGATACGTTTGCAATTCAAATGCTTTGAGCACAATGCATTTAACACATCTGTGTTCTTCAAGCTGTAACATGTGGTCTGACTTTTAACATGACTCGTGGTAACCAATCAGAGCTCAGATTTCATTTCATAAGCTGCTGAAAATACAAGCTGAGCCCCGTTTCGTTGCCATGAGCAACTAGAACAGTTCTGCTCTTAGATTCTTCTGGTAAATCTGCCCCAACGTGTTTAATACTGTATAATGTTATCTGTGTGTTTTACACTTCCATTGGTAGTCTGGTGCTCTTTGTAGTAAAAAGATAAAATGGGCCCCAAAAAATGATTTCCTCTGGTGGGCCCAAGGTACTCCAGTCCGACCCTGCCTGCACCTGAACCAGGTCTTTATAAACTCTAGCTGCACCATGGGAGGTCTCTCTCTAACAAGAGCTACAGTTGATGCTGTGAGTAAAGAAAGCCTGAAGGTAAAGACTGCAATTGCGTTTGTTTTATATTATTAGCTATAGAAGGAAAAGCTACTGTGTTAGCTAGAACCCGGATGGGCAGGTCTTTTGTTTTGTATTTTATTTCCTTTTGTTATGAGCCTGTACACAGTGTCGGACTGGCCCAGCGGAGGACCGGAGGATCCTCCGGTGGGCCCTGATACTGGTGTGGGCCCCCCTGGTAGGGGGAGAGAAACTTTTTTTTCATAAACCCTTTCAGGACCTGGCCCTTTTTTGTTTTTTCATTTTCATTTTTTACTCCCCATGATCAAAAATCCATAACTTTTTATTTTTCCATGTACAGAGCTGTGTGATGGCTTATTTTCTGCGTAACAAATTGCACTTCATAGTGATGGTAATGAATATTCCATGCCGTGTACTAGGAAGCGGGAAAAGAATTCCAAATGCAGTGAAATCGGTAAAAAAACGCATTTGTGCCGTCTTCTTGTGGGCTTGGATCTTACGGATTTCACTGTGCACCCCAAATGATATGTCTACTTTATTCTTTGGGTCTGTGCGATTACGGGTATACCAAATTTATATAGGTTTTATAATGTTTTCATACATTTAAAAAAATTAAAACCTCCTGTACAAAAATTTTTTGGGGGATTTTGCCATCTTCTGGCGCTAATAACTTTTTTATACTTTGGTGTACTGAGCTGTGGGTGGTGTCCCTTTTTGCGGATTTTGATGCCGTTTACATTGTTCTCAATTTAGGACTGTTCGACCTTGTGATCACTTTTTATAGAATTTTAATTTTTTTAAATGACAAAAAAAGTGCCATTTTCGACTTTGGGCGCGATTTTCCGTTACGAGATTAAACACAGTGAAAAACCGTTATCATATTTTGATAGATCGAGCATTTTCGGACGCGGCGATACCTAATGTGTTTATGATTTTTACTGTTTATTTATATTTATATCAGTTCTAGGGAAAGGGGGGTGATTTGAGTTTTTAGGGTTTTTTATTATAATTTTTTTTTTTAACTTTTTTTTATTTTTAGTACTTTTCAGACTCCCTAGGGTACTTTAACCCTAGGGTGTCTGCACGATCCTATCATATACTGCCATACTACAGCGAAACGAATCGGGGTGGATGGGCAAGGGGGGGGGGGAACGGAAGGGGCGAGAACTGATGGTGAGGAAGCTGGGTTTCCCAGTCGAAAGAGTTAGCAACAACACAGAAGCCATCCGCAATACCACTGAGATATTCCGATGTAACGCCGCCTCAGAGCACTGAGATCGCAATTGGATTTTACTCTTACCCGTGAGGTTTGATCGTACATTTGAAAGGTATTGTGTCTCTCTTAATATTTTGCACCAGTCAAAAGAGGAGGACATAGAAGCAGGGGAACACATCTTTTATGTTATAACTATTTAATATCTATTCATTATAGATTTTTTTTTATTTGTACAAAAAATATACTTTCCATCTACTCTGTCTTTTAAATATCCAGGGATATTATATTATCAGATTCTCCCATCGTGTTTGTTCCTTTTAACCCCTTAATGACCAGGGCCTTTTTCATTTTTGAGTTTTCATTTTTCACTCGCCACCTTCAAAAATTCATAAGAAAAAAAACATGAATCCCGAATAAGGATAGCTTATACCCGAAATGCGTTGACTAACTGCTGGTTGTATCCCTTGGCATGGAATCTTTTAATGTGATGGAATAAAGCCTTGCATTCTATCCTATTTCTACAATCATTTGGAAGCTGGATCCGTTTTTTTTTCTTATGTGCTTCAAAACTCTGAAGCGGAGTGATCCTTGCTCATGATTTGCACAGGTGCTAATGGCCACGTAATCGGGGTGAGCTGACTTTTTACCTTATACTTTCCTTCAAAAATCCATAACTGTTTTATTTTTCCATGTAAAGATCTTTTTGAGGGCTTGTTTTCTATGTAACAAACTGCACTTCTTAGTGACAGTATTTAATATTCCTGGAAACTGGGAAAACATTCCAATTCCTTGTTGGAATTCCTGTGTTCCCCAAATGACATGTCTACATGTCTACTTTATTCTTTGGGACGTTTTGGGTACTATTTTCAGTTATGAGGAATAACCATTATTATATTTTGATAGATCGAACATTTTGAAATGCGGTCATATGTAACATGTTTATTATTTTTACTGTTTATTTATATGTATATCAGGGGGTGATTAGAATTTTTATGTTTTTTTAATTTAATTTTTTAAAAACTTTTTACATTTTTTTTCAGACCGTCTAGGGTACTTTAACCCTAGGTTGTCTGCTTGATCCTACCTTTTACCATTGTAATACATGGATTAAATAGAGACCTGATGCTGTCATAGCAACAAACCGCCATCTGGTTTTAATGCCACCAGCAGCTTTGCTTTGTAATCGATGGGTTGACACCATTTGTGGCTGTAACTGGTGGGTGTAATGCAGCAAAAGCTCACCGGCTTTGGAGAGATCCAAACACTTGCACTCGACTCAAGTGGTTAAGGAGATAAAAAAGACAGCTAAAAGTGTAGACCAATAAAATATGTAAACACAAACCAGCCAGTGATATTGGATGACCTTAACCTGTCTTGCAGCCTATTTTTTATTTATGTTTTCTCCCTTCAATTACTCCTCACATTCTCTACACTAAAACACATCCCTTTCTTGTTTTTATTATGTTTTGCTTTAAAATCTTTTTAAAACAATTAGGGAGATATTTATTTATACAGACATCTTACTTCTTTTTATATAGTGCTTAGGATTCATGTAGATGTCTATTGTATTTCAGATTTCAGGGGTAGTGGATCCACTGGACCACTGTGGACGATGATGTAAGCCAACAAAGACGTTGACCAAAATTTGGCCTAAACATAGAAATACTTCAAGCCATGACCTGAGACTTTTTTTAAAAAAATCTCATAGACACTCCAGTCCCTGCTGGCTTATGTGCTGAGGCTTTTTATGCATTTTGAGACTTTGTGGAAAAAAAAATCCCAGACAGAAAATAGACAATAGGGCATTTTCACACATGGGAAAAGGCTGACCGTGCCCCCCGTTTTCCCCCTTCACGCCATCACTGGCGTGAAGGTGGCGGATTGGGCTAAATAATCACAGGTGCTAGCAATAAGTTAGCATCTGCTATTATGTTATGGCTTCTACGCCACTAACATGGAACAGAGGCCCTGATAATTTTGCCCCAATAAGTACATTTATTAAAGGGTCAAAGCCCCTTAGTGAACCTGAATGGGAGCAGAGATCCAAAAATATACATAAAACTGTCCCAAGAAGCTAGTTTCATGATAAATAACCCCCCATGAATCTGTATACCACATCTGGATTCACATGATAAATCTGGAGTTATTTAACTGAATTGAAAGGTTTAGTGGTTGGTAAACAAAACAATTTTGTAGACAAAACATTGATGGAAATGCCTTGATCCCCACAATCGTTTACACCCCACATTCGTTTTAATATAAATGATTTTGAGATGCAGTCCATAATATTTTTTTTCTCACTATTTCTTAGACCATCTAGGGTACATTAACCCTAGATGGTCAGATTGTTCCTACCATATACTGGCTCATTGTAACGAATCTGCAGAAGCCATTTCTTGTTTTTATTATGTTTTGCTTTAAAATCTTTTTAAAACAATTAGGGAGATATTTATTTATACAGACATCTTACTTCTTTTTATATAGTGCTTAGGATACATGATGTTTGGGGGAGCGACAATCGTAATAAAGATGGCGGCGCCCACATGCCGCCGTCTTTTAAATGCCGCCGGCGACTTTGCCGGCGGCAACGGAAGGGTTAATAGCCGCGATCGGTGCAAGCACCGACAGCGGTTATTAGTGGTTGGGGTTTGCTGCAATATGCAACAACCCCCACCCTTGTATGAAGAGGACTCAGCCCGTGAGCGCTCTTCATACATTCCCTGCACTTCTGTGCTGTAGAGTTATGGCGCAGAGTGTTAAGGGGTGTAAGAGTGTGAACCTAGGAGGCGCTGGAGAGCAACCCACAACCAGGGTTGAAAAGGACCTTGACCACTCCCATCCCTGGCCAACTCCAGAGGGAGAGCTCACAGCAAGCCAGTGCTGTGTGTCCTGCAGTCAGCAGGAGTACTTGGGACCAGTTGGAGACAGACAGGTGGTCTGTCCCAAGAGGACTGGAATCCATTAAGGACATTGTTTTGTTTGAGCTCACTGAGAGCCAGAGCGCTGAGGAGGAACCCCAGCAATGTTCCTTGAACCTAGAAGGGAGTTAGGGTTCAAGAAGTGAGGTAGTGCCCTAAGTAGAGGCTAGGCTGTTTGTTATTTTTGTTCCTGTAAATGTTTTAAAGCTGAATAAAGCCGTTTTCTTTTGGATTGCTACAACCTCCTACGTTACTGTTTTTGGCGCTCAGCACCACAAAAGTCCCCTGTGAGGTCCGGAAGCTTCTACCTTTGATGCTAAGTTACCCCCAAACCCTACAGGGGTTAAACATAGATATTGCTACAGAACAGAGCCAGGGATGACATGCTGATATAACAATACCTAGCAAATGCTGAATGATAAAACCAGCATTAAATGGAGCCTGGCCACTTCTGATAGGATAATACAAATTGGCACAGCTGAGACTTAAAAACACCAGCAGGTAATGCAGAAGCACCAGCAACAAAAAGACAGGTAAAAACAATCAGGCTACACAGCACAGTGGTAGAGAACCAAATAGAAAGGCCGCTGGTTCAAATCCTGACACATGTCACATTAGGCGTTCCCCTCCTGCAGCTCCGGTGTATGTACATAGTAATAGTCCTGATACATAGTATAGCCCTGACACAGGACCAGGGGAGTCAGCAGAATTCCCAAAAGAGACTTCTTTTAGGTCACTTCACCAGAAGATTGTACAATGTTTATATTGTTATTCTGTTCTTATCCTCTATTATTCTTTACTTTTCCCATTGAATGACTGACTACATAAATTTTGTATTTAGTATGTGAAAGGACATTAATGTGACCCATTCCCCAAACCCCTTTATTACTGAAAAACATAAATAAAAGATAACACCTAATTGCCATGTTAGCCTAATGTAACACAATACATTAGATTTTACTTGTGGATAAAAACTATTTTTTCTGGCTCATCATTATATTTATTAGTTATTTATTGACCACCATTAATTCCATGGTATAAGGCAGTGATGGCAAACCTTTTAGAGGCCGAGTGCCCAAACTACAACAAAGACCCGCTTATTTATCGCAAAGTGCCAACACAGAAATTTAATTTATGATTTATACTCCCTTCTCTGTCACAGTTTTCATTGATACCAGCCCCTGAGGACACCAATAAAGCAAAAATAGTCCCAGGTAGAGCTGTCACTTTAAAATAGCTCTGTGCACAGCAAGTCCTGGGCTGTCTGGGACTGCAGGAAGATACCTGGAGTCATCTCTGGTGATGGCCTGAGTGCCCACAGAAAGGGCTCTGAGTGCCACCTCTGGCACCAGTGCCATAGGTTCGCCATCACTGGTATAGGGGCTATGTGTCTTATGCACTTGCATGAGAACAAATGCAGCTACATGAGACACAAAAACTACTGTGATCTGGAAGTGAGATATTCTATTTTTTATGAAACATACTACAGCACAAGCAATATGAAATACAGTAAGTGATTATGATAGTAAAATAATTGGTATGTATGTTTGTGTTAATAGCTTGTGGCCAGAAAAATAGGTTTAAGATTTAATTTCAGGATTACAGGTTTATTTATTTCTTTAATATAACTCATTCCTCTAAAATATTTTGCATTATATTTGTTGTTGATGAACTTGTTTTATTATAAACAAACTATAATATTTTAAATGACAGTCTTATGATCTTATAAAAGTTTATGCAGTTCACAACCAACACGTTATGAAAGCATTAGAGAAAAAAAATTCCTTGACATTTTTATTTTGTATTTTATTACCGGGTCCCCATTTATTCTTTGAATTAGCATTTTTGGTAAATTTTATGTTACTACACATTAAAACATTAATATTGTAAATAGTAGTAGATTAATATGTGCTGTGGATCTACTTCTTAAAAACATTAGCAGAATACTAAACTATTTAGACTTAATAACTTATCAACTGTGGCACCTTATGTGAATTCTGGCAAATGTTTTCTTACACAAAATCTTTCACAGACACATAAAATTAAATTATTGTTAAATAAATACATGTTTCATGGATGAAATAAGATAAAGGATAATGCTAAAAGATTCAGACTTGTGCATCATTTGTCCTTTATAGTAATAGATTTTTCCTATGTACTTCCTTTGCTGTTCATTCTACTTAATCCTTTATTCTACATTTATTAATCATTAAACTGTGCTCTTTGTTTACCATTTTTTCCCAAAAAGGTGCTTGCAAATTAGATTCAGGATATATTTTTAACATGAGCTCTTACCATACGAGTTACCTCAGTCACATATCGTAACCTTGACCATTCATGTATATGGTCCTCTATATTGATATCTAGAAGAGTTATGTAGTAAATAGAACAGTAAATGTATCACATATGTGGTAAAGTTTGATAATTGAGAGTCTGGCTGCTTGGACCCCAGTCTTCAGAAATCCCCAAGCAGTGCATTTATGACCTCTGCTCCGTTTACTATTAGTGAAACTTAAATAGTTGGACTCTCCACTGCTGCCCCAAGCTAGCTCCTGGGTAAGTCTAAAGATTTAAAGGCCAATGTGCCAGTTCTTGATGTGTCCTCTTGTTTTCAGTGCACACCCATGATTCTGCAAAGCCCAGTGCCCGAGAATCAAGGATTATTTTGTTTCATGCAACTGTGAGCCGAGTGAGCCAGCTGTAGACCTGAACTAGAGGAGTTTTTTTTGTCATGGCGCATTTTAGATCTAATGAAAACCCTTAGTATAAAATTGAAGACTTATTATTATCTGTCCACATTTTTCAGAAAGCAAACATAATTTTTCTCTATAGGTCCCTTCTTTTTAGGTTTTCATATGTCTTGCACTGAGAAGAGGCTTTTGTTGGCACACTCTGGTGAAGGGCAACAGTAATAGTTGACTTTGTGGAACTTTCTTCCATCCCTTCATCTCTGGAGCCACAGGACTCTTGGGGTTATTCTTTACCTCTCTCACCAAGACTTTTCTCCCACTATTGCTTAGTTTGGCTGGAGGGCCAGGTCGAGAAAGAGTTGTGGTCATCCCAATCTTCTTCCATTTAAGGATTATGGAGGCAATTGTGCCCTTTTGGGAACCATTAGATCTCTGCCTTGCCACACTTCTATCTCTTAGCTCCTTGGACAGTTCCTTAGACCTCATGACTCTCATGTGCTCTGACATGCATTGTGAGCTGTGAGGTCTTATATAGACAGGTGTGTGCCTTTTCTAATCAAGTCCAATGAGTTTAATTAAACAAAGCTGGACTCAAATGAAGGAAATGGACAGCATGTGAGTTAAACATGAGTGTCACAGCAAAGGGTATGAATATTTATGACCATCTGATATTTCAGTTTTTTGTTCAATAAACTAGCAAAAATATTTACATTTCCATTTTTCTATATTACCTTTCGAGCTGGGGTGCTGAGTGTACATTAATGAGCAAACAAAAAACCCACACTTTTTGATCTTACCGAAAGGCTACAATGTAACAATGTAAAGAGTGAAAACTGAATACTTTCTGTACCCAGTGTAATTAAGGAGAGGTGCATTCCTGAGGGTATAAGAGGTCAACTGCCCTTAAAACTGCCAGAAAGTATGTACATGTTTTTAAAGTGAAAGCTCTTTTATACAGATAAATATAATATAAATAAGAAATAATTAGAAAGAAAAAATGCAAAATAGAATGCTTTTATGGAAGTATCTAAGAAGAACCAAAGAGAAAATTGTAGTCGGCTCACCCTGATGAAATGGCTCGTAGCTCTTGGGATCATCTAAGCACGGATCACTTTGGCTTGATAGTAGAAAAATTTCAGAAGAAAAAAGGAAAGAAACTAGTTCTTTCAATCCAGCTTCCAAGGATGCACGAGGAAATAAAAATTTCAATGCTTTATTCTTGAATTAAAAAATGAACATGGTTGCCACAGGATACATACAGTACAGCAAAAACAGTATATGCAGTCCGTATTAGAAAACACTTACTTGATTCGAGGAAACTGGACACAGTTAATGTGTCCATGGCCACGCGTCATTTTTAAGTGGTGCATCATGGGGATTGAAGTTCTTTTACATTCATGGGTATCGAGAAGGTGTGGAAACCTGTCCGAGGTGGAGATCACAGACGGAAATTGCTTAATCGCGAGACCTTCTGGATCTTCACCTTGCTAAAGGCATTAATAAAAGGTTAGATATAGATTTGCCATTATTAAATATACGTATGTTATTGTTAGATTGTGTTTGTTCCTGTGTTTCTATGTATGTACCAGGTATAATACTGTATTTTGATTTTACCATGTGACTCTATCTAATCAATATATATTGCTGGAGGTATATGCTAGAGGTAGTCATGAATAAGGGTATGTGATATCCAAAACCTATAGACTGTTTTTGCTGTACTGTATGTATCCTGTGGCAACCATGTGCGGTTTTTAATTCAAGAATAAAGCGTTGAAAATTTTATTTCTTTCCTTTTTTCTTCTGAAATATAAGAAGAGATTAGAGACATTTAGGAGCTGTCAGGGCTGTGAGTCTGTGGACCCTCTGGACCACCGCAGGAGATGGTACTAGCCGACACGGGGGACAGGAGTCTAAGTGGCACCTGGTCTTCACCAGAGCCTGCCGCAAAGCGGGATGGTCTTGCTGCGGCGGGGTACCACCAGCAGGAGAACACTAGGACTCACGTCAGGAAACACAGGAGCTGGCACATGGATCAGTAAAACAGGAACGGACTGGCACACAGGACAGGAACGCAGGATACACAGGAATGCAGGATACACAGGAGGGCTTTCTCTTCAGGGAAATGGCTTGAAGATGTGGCAGGGCCCGTTAAATCTTGCAGTATTGCCATGCACGCCCCATAGGGAGTGGGGCCTAGTCCGGACGAGAGCAGGAGCGTGGAGAGGTAAGTCCACGGGAGCGGGGCCGGGGCAGTGGAGAGGGGCACAGGAGCACCCGCGATCTGCGGTATGGATCCCGGGGGTGCCCGTGACAGTACCCCCCCCTTTGGCCTCCCCCTCTTCTTCTTCGTCCCAAGAAACCTCCAGAGAAGAGTCTGATCCAAAATGTTCTCTTTAGGCTCCCAGGATCTCTCCTCAGGCCCGAACCCCTTCCAGTGTACAAGAAATAACTGCTTATCACTCACAATCTTTATTTCCAGAACCTCCTTAACTTCATAGACATCTGGGGAATCCGCCTCAGGAGCAGGAGGAGGGGAGTGCTGTGAGAAGCGGTTCAAGACGACTGGCTTCAGGAAGGAGTTCGGGATGCACGTAGATGGAAGAGGTGGCGCTTGTAGGCCACTTGATTGATGCGCTTGATTACCTCAAGGGGACCAAGTTTGTAGCTGGGTATCTTAAGCCGGACATATCTGGAGGATAACCATACTTCGTCACTAGGAGACAGGAGGAGCTCGACGTTTCTTATCAGCCTGGTTCTTGGTACGGTCTGTAGCTTGTAGAAGGGACTGGCTAGTCTGGTCCCAAATAGACTTGAGGTCCTGCACCAGATCCTCTACCTCAGGGACATCAGAGGGAGTAGACAGCGGAAGAAGAGGGCGAGGAATACGTCCATAGACCACAAAGATTGGAGCCGAGCCAGTAGACCCTGAGTCCAGGGAATTGTAGGAGAACTCAGTCCAAGATAGTAGGTCAGACCAGTTGTCTTGATGGGCTGAGACAAAGTGGCGGGGGTAGCAGCCCAAAGTTTGTTTCACCCTCTCTACTTGACCATTTGACTTGAGAGTGGTAGACAGAAGAAAAGTCAAGGTTAACCTGCAGCTGATTAGACATGGATTTTGGAGACAAATTGGACTCCTCGATCGGACGCGATGTGTAGTGGGAGACCATGCAGGCGGAATATATGTTTGAAGAACAAACTGGCAAGCTGTGGGGAAAACGGAAGACCTGAAAGGGGAACAAAATGGGACATTTTGGAAAACCGGTCCGTCAACACCCAGATGACAGTACTGCCCAAGGAGGCAGATCGGTGACAAAATCCATTGCCACGTGGGACCAAGGGCGACTGGGTATCGGCAAGGTATTCTCCTTGATGTATTCGGACATGGCAGCCGTCTTGGGAACAGAAAGCAGATAGACACTACCTCTGGGAAGAGTGGCACTCGGAAGGAAATCCACAGGGCAATCATAGGGACAATGCGGTGGCAAAGTCTTTGCTTGCTTCTTGGAGAAAACTGGATTGGCGAGAAAAAAATCTTCTGGTTAAGGAGGAAATGGCTAGTCATATAGAAAGAGAAAAGTGGGAGATCCAAAGAAAGAAGACAAATTGGAATTATAGTGAAAGCATTAATTACAGGACTATTAGTATGAATAGGAGGGAGGAAATATTCAGGATAGTAGATTTTCCACTATGATCACTGGAACTCTGGAGGAAATGGAGAGAGCCCTATAATAAATATTTCAAGGGATATAATTGTAACTATGGTTCCCACCCAGATAGACTTGATAATTCTAGTTTAAAAATATATGGGCATACCAACATACAAACTAAAAATAGATGTATTGCCCTGATGACCCAAGAAAGCCCCACGATAAATAAGTAAAATTGTTTCCATCAAAAAAAGGAGAAAAAGTCAGAGGGGAATAAAAAAGTAGGAATTTTTAATTTGAGCACGTAAATACTCTCTTTTGACCCTATATCTTTATTAGAAAAGGGTTTGAAATATGCCCCTTAGCAAAAATAAATACATTTCAAACAAATGAAGACATTCAAAGTTTATTAAAAATATTATTTTGAAAAAATATTTTATGAGTAGAGATGTACCTGCTAAAACCAATTTAGCTTCTGTGTATACCTCATTAAAAGAAATATCAGGCTTTATTCCATCTCCGGTGGGAAATAATGATTGTATAGATGCTTTTAAAAGAATACTGCATAAGGAGTGTAATCAGATGGAAAAACCCATGGTGGAATGATAACCTAATAAATGGTGGAAGGAAAGCATTAAAAAACTTAAAACAAGACAAAAATGTGGTAGTAAAAAGTGCAGATAAAGGTGGGGGGGTTGTTTTGTTGAATATGAAGGATTATGAACATTTAAAATTAAGAGGTGACCCAACTAATACATATAGAAAAATGTTGTTAGAGCTGACTGGCTGAAAAGGTGAAAAAAATCATTTGTGTAACCTGTCACCAGCGGGACTTCTTTTAATCCCCTAAACACCTTATAGGGTGTAGTAAATGCTATCCAGGCATGTCCTTATAACGCTAGTGTGACGGCCACATGCTGAAATATCACCTTATATTCCAAGTCATCTATTAGTCGGGAGGGAGGGGGCAGGTTTCAGGGTCGACTAGTCAAGCGCGCACCCAGCCTCCGGCCAGGTGTGTCATCAAAACTCCATCTACATTTCTCTTTTCAGGCGATTCCTGCCCTGCCTTCAGTGCCTGCTCGAAAGTGACTTGAGGTGCACAACTTGCAGTACATGCTCTGTGCGCGTTTCTCTCTCTGGATACGCGCAGGAGAAGAGATACTAAATGCACTGCACGGACGAAATTGCAGAAGACAGGGTGGTGCTAGAATCATCTGAAAAGAGAAATAGGCGAAGTTTTGATGACACACCTGTCCAGAGGCTGGGTGCATGCTTGACTAGTCGACCCCAAAGCCCCCCCCCCCCTGAGTAGTAGATGACTTAGAATATAAGGTGATATTTCAGCATGTGGCCGGCACACCAGCATTATAAGGACATGCCTGGACAGCATTTACTACATCCTACTATAAGGTATGTTTAGGGGTTTAACAGGCGTCCCACTGGTGACAGGTTCCCTTTAATGTATAAAAAACCTGAGATATATTATCTGCCCAAGGTGCTCACAAGCCTAATTTATCCACCAGGTCGACCAATTGTGTTTGGGATAAATTCCCTTACATTGCAGCACGGGGGATTATGTTGATGTTTTCCTTCAACTCTTAGTTACAGATATTATGTTGTATATTAGAGATTCTGGATGTCTAATAGAAATATTGAGGGATATGCAGATTGAGAGAATGGAGGAAGTTTGTGATGTCTCCTCTCTGTACACATCGATCCCACTGGATTTGAGTGTGAAGGTATCGGAGAGTTGACTACATGTGGATAAAAAAACTTTTGGTATAGAAGGGGTTAAATTTTGCTTGAATCATAACTATTTCTGGTATGATGTAACATTTTTTGTTCAAGAATAAGAAACAGTGATGGGGGCGAAATTCATCGCCTGCTTCGCCAAATTTCTATTTGAATGTATACTCGAGTATAAGCCTAGTTTTTCAGCACAAAAAGTGTGCTGAAAACCCAAACTCGGCTTATACTCGAGTAAAAAAATATAGGTTTTGCCAGGTTTTTGTGGTAAAATTAGGGGGCTCGGCTTATACTTGGGTAGGCTTATACTCGAGTATATACAGTATATTAAGAAAGGCAATATATTTTTAATGATTATATTGTACTCAAAGTACTTTAAGTTTTATTAATGATTATGATATCTAAAATTTATGTATGAAAGAGGTATAGAAAGTGTTAGTTTCTTTTGATTTAGACATTTTTATGAAAAACTTAATAAAAACTATTTTAAGCTGGTTTATGTAAATAGTTATTGATTTTACTTATTGTCATTATTGGCCATGGATATGTATACCAAGGGGACAACTAAAAAGAATAGAAAAGAATTGCAGTCATGTAGAGCAATCTCAGACACAGGTAGAAATTATAAAAATAGTATTGGCGTATTGGGAAAACGAGGAGAAAAATAAGGACCAGGATAAGTGAATACTCTAGGAATATTAGGAAAGGAATTTTAAAGGAAATCTACCATTTGTTTTTATGAATTGTGAACCAAACATACCTTGAGAATGCTGTAGCTACACTGATGCAGAAACATATCTTGTTTAATCCTTGATGTCAAAAAACATTTATAAAATTCAACCTTGGGAAAGATGGGTTTATACTGGCTAACACATTACACAGTGCTTCCCGAACTGTCCAGGCAGGACTAATCAACCTGGAAGCTGGATGGTGCAGCAATTGATAACTTCTACCTGTCAGGGACAACACAGTGGGGCAGATTTATCAAGCAGTCTGAAAGTCAGAATATTTCCAGTTGCCCATGGCAACCAATCACAGCTAAGCTTTCATTTCACCAGTGCTCATGAATATTTTAAAGGGGAGCTGTGATTGGTTGCCATGGGCAATTGGAAATATTCTGACTTTCAGACTGCTTGATAAATCTGCCCCAGTGAATACAGTGTTCTCTGAAGCAGTGCATAATTAGGGTAAGAGAAGAAACGCTGGGGCAGCCGCAGGAGTGGCAGAGCCTCATTATCATTGTCACGGGTGTCCCTGCGCCCATGCCTCGGATCGCAGGCACACTCATGACGCTCTGCATGGCAGCACTGCCCCGTACTCACCTCTCCTTGCTCCTGCTCCCGTCCCGGCTAGGCCACGCCCGCCTCCCAAGGACAGAGGCAATCCAGTCACGGCTACCCATACTGCATTCCAGTTCGTGATTGAAAGAACTCGCACAAGCCTCCTCAGCTGAAACGGGACTGCTGAACTTACGCCAAGGGGACGCCTCGTCCGTAGGCGAATATGCTGGCAAGTTCCGTAACCTGGCTTCTGAGCTCTTTCGGAAACGACGCAGCCATTTCCGCAACATTTAAAACCGTCAAAGACGCATAGGCCCGCCGTGACCTGCCAGCTACTTTGAGTGGTCTCATCAACCTGACCACTCGGATAGACATGTGGTTCATGGAGCATGCTGAAGAGTTGTGTCACGAGCAACCACAAGCCCAGCTACCACGTCTACCTCAATTGGCTCCAATTTTCCAAAGGCCGCTCCAGCCTCCGGCAGCACAGTCTACTGAGGAGCCTATGCAAGTGGACAAGGTCCGTCTCTCCGCCAAGAACGTTCCAGACATTGCAAGGAGAATCTGTGCCTGTACTGTGCCAGTCTTAAGCACTTCATTGGGGCTTGTCCTGTACACCCCCATCATCCGGGAAACGCCAGACCCTAGGGTGAAGTGTCCCTAGGTGTGAATACAGCTTCTAAATTCCTGACATTTCCTGTGCTCCTCAGTGTCGGTATGTGCACTATGCAAGTTTTAAGCTTTCTTGAACTCTGGCTCTGCGGGGAACTCTGCGGATGCCGCTCTGGTCTCCGCTCTGGTCTCTGGTTCCTCTCGAAAAGCCCGTAGCCATATCTTCAGTCAGTGGACAAATCTTGTCCAATCTGGTGCAGTACCGCACTGAAACACTCTCATCAAATTGGAGCTCTTCAGAAATAAAAACTCTCTTTCTACGTGCTGCCACGCTCCACCTCATCTCTTCTCCTAGGTTTTCTGTGGCTGCAACTCCATGCTCCGGTCCTCAACTAGAAGACTTAGGGAGATCCTACGTTGGGGTCCAAAATGTCAGTCCCGCTGTATGGTGGTCCCTCTGCCTGTCTTGACTTCCTCCGTGACCTCCAAGTCCCTGGAGGGGCTACCAATGTGTTACTAGGACTATGCTGACATTTTTTTCCAAAAATTAAGCAGAGACTTCTCATGGTCCATACGATTGTCCTCCTCTCCTGCTGGCACAGGTTTCTTATTTGTCACCAAGAAGGACCACTCTCTGCGTCCCTGCATAGACTATCGCGGGCTGTACAAGGTCATGGTTAAAAACCGTTACCCCCTGCCACTGATTACAGAGCTCTTCGACTGCTGTGCGGTTCCAAAGTGTTCTCCAAGCTGGACCTTCGCGGGGCCTACAATCTCGTTCAAATCCGTAAGGGAGACAAATGGAAGAAGGTGGTTGGACATTTAGTGATGTCATTCAGACTCTGTAATGCTCCTGCTGTCTTCCAGGAATTTGTGAATGACATTTTCAGGGAACTTCTGTTTACTTCTGTTGTGGTCTACCTGGATGACATCCTGGTCTATTCTCCAGACCTTGAGACCCATCAGTCACACATACGTCAAGTTCTTGGCTGGCTACGGGATAACCATCTCTACGCCAAGCTTGAAAAATGTCTTTTTCTCCAGCGGAGCCTCCCTTTCCTCGACTACATTATCTCCGATAGAGGCCCCTAGATGGATCCTGCTAAACTGTCTGCAGTTCTTCAGTAGCCACGCCCAGAAGTTCTACGAGCCATGCAGAGGTTCCTGGGTTTGGCAAACTATTATCCACAGTTTATTCCGCATTTTTCCCTCTCTGGTGTCTCCCATCTTGTCACTTACCAAGAAAGTTGCTGGCCCTCTGTGGCTGAAGAAGCCTTCTCCAGATTGAAGTCCGCCTTTGCCTCGGCTCCTGTTCTCACTAGGCCAGACTTTAAGAAACTCTTTCATGCTTGAGGTGGATGCATCCTCCGTGGGAGCCGGGAGCTTGGTGCTCACCCAGAAAGTGCCTAAGGGCTGAACTCTCACATGCGGTTTCTTTTCCAGAACTTTTTCTTCCGCAGAGAGAAATTACTGTATTCGTGACAGAGAACTGTTAGTCAACAAACTTGCTCTGGAGGAGTGGCGGTATCTACTGGAGGGAGCTCTCCATCCCGTTTGTGTGTACACAAACCACACAAACCTACTGTACCTTCAGACAGCACAGCACCTGAATCCCAGCCTCTTGTCTCAAACCGGCTGGATTGTTGGTTTCATTGCCGATACCCAGTTGCCCCTGGTCTCACATGGATATGGACTTTGTCACTGATCTTCCTCTCTCCTCTGGCAATACTGTCATCTGGGTGGTGATGGACCGGTTTTCCAAGATGTTTCATTTTGTTCCCCTTCCAATTCTTCTGTCTTTTCCATGGTTTGCCAGTTTGTTCTTCCAGCATATCTTCCGCCTGCATGGACTTCCCCAACAAATCGTGTCCGATCGAGGGTTCCAGTTTGTGTCCAAGTTCTGGCGTTCCTTGTGTAACCAGCTGCAAGTAAATCTGGACTTTTCTTCTGCCTATCACCCTCAGTCGAATGGTCAAGTAGAAAGGGTGAATCAGACTTTGGGTTGTTACCTCCGCCACTTCGTCTTCATGGACTCTGGGTCTGCTGGCACAGCCCCGTTCTTTGTTGTCTATAGACAAATCCCTCGCCCTCCTCTTCCGCTGCCCACTTCCTCTGATGTCCCTGCAGTAGAGGATCTGGTGCAGGACCTCAAATCCATTTGGGAACAGACCCGCCAGTCTCTCCTCCGGGCCACTGGTCGCACCAAGACCCAGGCTGATAAGAAGCTCCTGTCTTCTCTCCAGCGGACAAGGTGTGGTTATCTTCCAGATACGTCCAGCTGAAGATACCTAGCTACAAACTTGGTCCTTTGTTCTTTGGTCCCTTTGAGTTGATTCAGTGCATCAATTCAGTAGTCTACAAACTCCGCCTTCCTCCCGAACTCCTTCCATGTCTCCCTCCTGAAGCCAGTCATTTTGTACCGCTTCTCTCAGCAATCTGCTCCTCCTGCTTCTGAGGCTGACTCCACTGACATCTACGATGTCAAGGAGGTATTGGACAAGGGTTTGGACCCGAGGAGAGATCCTCGGAGCCTGAGGAGAATATCCTGGACAGTAGTCTTCTCCAAAGATTTCTTCAGGCCAAGAAGAGGGGGAGGCCGAAGGGTGTGGGGTTGGGGAAGTTACTGTCACGGGTGTCCCTGTGATCCATGCCTCGGCCACTTCCGAGTTTTCCTTAAAGACTGGCTGTTCCCATCTATCCCCACCGGGTCTTTGTGCTACATGATTCAAAGAAAACTTCCTGCGTTGATAGTTTCATAGTTTCATAGTGTATACGGTTGAAAAAAGACACTTGTCCATCAAGTTTAACCAAGGAAGGGTAGGGATTGGATGATTAAGGGATTTAGGGGAAACAATCCTATATAGCATAACAATCAATGTTATTTAGGTGTAAAAAGGCATCTAGACCCTTCTTGAAGCTCTCCGCTGTCCCTGCTGTGACCAGCGCCTGAGGCAGGCTATTCCACAGATTGACAGTTCTCATAGTAAAAAAGCCCTGTCGCCTCCGGTGATTAAACCTTGGTTTCTCCAAACGGAGACAGTGCCCCCTCATCTTTTGATTTGATTTAATCTGGAACAACTTACCACCATATTTTTTGTATGGACCATTCATATATTTATATAAATTAATCATGTCCCCTCGTAGTCGTCTCTTTTCCAGACTAAATAAATCTAGTTGTTTTAATCTTTCCTCATAACTAAGACCCTCCATACCCCTTATCAGTTTTGTGGCTCTACGTTGAACCCTCTCCAGCTCCAGGGCATCCTTTTTATGGACAGGTGCCCAGAACTGGACAGCATATTCCAGGTGTGGTCGAACCAGTGCCTTGTATAGTGGTAATATTACATCCCTATCACGAGAGTCCATTCCACTTTTGATACATGACATGATCCTACTAGCTTTAGAGGCAGCTGATTGACATTGCATGCTGTTATTCAATTTATGATCTACTAGTACCCCCAGGTCCTTCTCAACAAGGGACTCTCCCAGATTTACTCCCCCAAGGACATATTTTGCCTTTGGATTATTGGCCCCCAGGTGCATAACATTACATTTATCCACATTAAACCTCATTTGCCAAGTGGATGACCAAACATTCAGTTTAACCAAGTCACCCTGCAGCCTATGAACATCCTCCATAGACTGTATTACACTACACAGTTTGGTGTCATCTGCAAAAATAGACACAGTGCTATTAATTCCTACCTCTATATCATTAATAAATATATTAAATAGTAGTGGGCCAAGCACAGAACCCTGAGGTACACCACTCATAACTGGTGACCATTCCGAGTAGGAATCATTGACCACAACTCTCTGGATACGATCCTTCAGCCAGTTTTCAATCCAATTGCAAATGATTTCTGCCAAACCAATAGCCCTAATTTTACCCATCAGGTGTCTATGAGGGACAGTGTCAAATGCCTTTGCAAAGTCCAAGAACACAATATCCACAGCTGCTCCTCCATCCAGGCACCTGCTCACCTCTTCATAGAAGCAGATAAGGTTAGTTTGACAACTTCTATTCTTAGTAAACCCATGCTGGTTATCACTTATTATTCTATTTGATGTCACATACTCCAGTATGTAGTCTTTTACTAACCCTTCCAGCACTTTCCCCACAATGGAAGTTAAGCTTACAGGCCTGTAATTGCCTGGCGAAGTTCTAGAGCCCTTTTTATATATTGGCACCACATTTGCCTTGCACCAGTCACTTGGCACCACACCAGACATTACGGAATCCCTGAAGATTTTAGACAGTGGTACAGCAATAACAGAACTGAACAGATCAGATTGGTTGCCATGGGAAACTAGAAATATTCTGACTTTCAGACAGCTTGATAAATCTGCCCCCGTGTTTCTGCCCATTTTAAATATACAGATATATATATATATACAGATGGGAAGTCCATCCTTTCTGCCTTTTTAGGCTATAGAAAAAATTATGGGACACTGGAGGGGCAATAATATTAATATCAAACTCAATAGAAGAGAGGGTTTTTGAATTTAAACACATTGACCCCAATGGGTTAAGGAAATATAATGTTGTGAGAGATTACTGAAGAGCACTTTACACTAAGTGGGATGCAGTTCACTTTATACTTTTATTTAAACAGGTTAATGGTGTGTAGGATATAATAAAGTTAGTTGTAAAGTTTGCTATTTGCACACAGTTTAATCTATAACAGTTTTTATCTGCCACAGTTTTAGTAATTCCACTACTAAAGCAGGAAAATAGGGCATACTGCTTCTTGTGAAGGGGGAAGATCAGCATATTCTAAAACAGATTTTAGTTTAGCCCTTGTGTGAAAAAATTCTGGGGAAATTTTTTGCCACAAAGTAAGTAAATAATAGATGACCTCTATGAAAGCAAAGCTCTTGAGCGTAAAACAATAATTTATACTTTAATATACTTTGAATATAATTAATTTTATTTGATGAGTTTGGTTTTGTTGGTTCTACAATAGAAGGCAAAATGTAAATTTAGGCTAGACAGTCTAAACCAATTTTTTTATCATTCAGTATCAGTTACAGTAATAAATCTGGCACAACTTAAGACTTAACTACATTAAGTTTGGACTTAAATCTTATATAGAATTAAGAAAACTGATCCTTTGTGTCATACTTAAAGGGAACCCGTCAACACAATTTTTCGCAAATACAGGTAGTGGCAGCTTCCTATAGAGCTCCAGTAACTATCTGACACCCTCCTTTTAGCTAACAATAGTTTCCCTCAGATCCCAATAAAATCAGCGTTATAATCTTGCCTGGTATCTATGCATCTGTGGAGCTAGTTGACGGGGGGGGGGGGATGGCGAGGGGTGGCCTAATGTCATGTGTCCAGGTGACATATTCAAAGGTCCTTAAAGGAAACCTACCATTTCAAATGGTAGGAGTAAGCTGTAAATACCGAGCAGGGTGAGCTGGTGCCGGTACTTACTTTCGTTAGTGTTATTAACCGCTGTATCACGGTATAAACACTTTTTAAAGTTTATAGCGGAAGCTGCTTCGGCGCTGCATGCACACGACCGCGCGCATGCCTACATTGGAAATGCCGGAGACGTTGCGCGCACACGGTAGCGCGCAGCGCTGAAGCAGCTTCTGCTATAAACTTTAAAAAGTGTTTAAAACGCTATACAGCGGTTAATAACACTAACGAAAGTAAGCACCGGCACCAGCTCACCCTGAGCATCTTACCCCTACCATTTGAAATGGTAGGTTTCTTTTAAGCTACTTAATATTGGCAAACTGTACCCATGTACATATCTGACCACATAAAAAAATCACAGCAGCTTCCATGGACTCCTACTCCTCTCCATGCAAACTATGCTGTGATTTCATGATATATATGCTTGGTGTACAGTTTCTAATGCTACAAAAGCTATAGGACCTGTGATGATGTCACCCTGGTCACAAGACATTACAGCAGCATACAGAGATAGAATAGAGAGTAGCTTCTGGATTCAGTCTGAGCAGGCCACGCCCACCTCAACTTGCTGTAGCCATGCTTAGATACCAGGTAAAACTATAAAGTTGAACTTATGGGAATCTCAGGGGAATTATTTTTCGTTAAAAGAAGGGTGTCAGTTAGTTGCTAGGGCTCTATGGGAACCTGTTACTACCTGTATTTGTGAAAAATGTGGTGACGGGTTCCTTTTAATGTAAAATTAAATTGCTAACATTGTACAACCTCTTGTCAAAACAAAGAGTATGTAAATGTCATAAATGATACACTCGTACACAGTAAAGAGCTGCTTAAAGAAATGGCTCCAACGACTCTGGATGAAAGGTGGTATGCCAGGGACATCAATTATTCCCTATTCACAGGTCTGTTGTGCTCCTAAACTTATAGAGCAACTGGTTGCATATTCACCCTGCTGCTTTATTCCTCTCTGAAGCACTGTTGATAGGAGATTTATTATGGTCTTTTATTGCATTGTTACCTTTTCAACCCTTTAAAACATATTAGTTATAAATAGGTGATGTATAATATGAGCTGCTTAAGAGAGTATGTAAGCTGTAATGCTCAACCACAGTACTTGAATATAAATTACATCTAATTGCCAGGCTGTAATGTGAATAGGCCTCCTTACAAACCTTTAAAGGGAACCTGTCATCAGAAGGTTCATTTTTAAATGATGAGAAGTTCTTATAGCCTCTGGCATGTCGATTTTATAAAGACCTTTGTTGTTGTGTTGCGTATCCAACCTGAGGGAACTGGAGGGGATCTGCGAGGAAGAATGGTGGAGGATCCCCAAATTCAGGTGTACAAAACTTGATGCATCATTACTAAGAAGATATTTCAGTTTTTCTTGTTTAATAAATAAGCACAAATATCTATAGATATCTAAGTTTCTGTGTTTAAGCAGACTGTTCAATCATGACCAAAAAAAAAAAAAAAGAACTTTTAATCTTTTTTACTTTTTTGATCTTACCAATCGGCTACAATGAAACAAAGAGTGCAAAATTTAAAGGCATCTGAATGCTCTCTGTACCCTCTGAATATACATTCAAAGTATAAATGTAAACCTCTTAAATGCCATGACTTACAAAAACCAACATGATTTATAATTTTCTGTTTTTCAGCTATATATAAAAAGACTAGATGTAGCACCTGGCGTTGCCCCGGATATTAAATAACTGCTTTCAGCTATAACAAAATCTATATGTCTGTCTATCTGTATGTTTGTTTGTCTATCTATCTGTATGTCTGTCTGTCTATATATACATATATGTCTGTCTGTCTGCACAGTTGTCTATCTGCATGTCTGATCTATCTCATTGTCTGATATATCTCATTGTCTGATCTATTTATCTGTTTGTATGTCTTTCTTTGGTTATATAGAGGTATATCAAATTAACTCACATATTAGTTCACATCTTACCTTACACCTAACCTGTATTATAGGCATCGCCTATAGTAACCAATCAAAGCTCAGAGCTCATATTAATGACCTGTGGCAAAATAGAATCTGAGCTCTGATTGGTTGCTTATTGCCACAGCGGACAATGGCTCCTGTATATGGTGGTTATCATATTACCTCATCTTAACTCACATATTACTTCACATCTCACCTGACACCTAAGCTGTAGGATAATCATTGCCTATAGTAACCAATCACAGGTAAGAGCTCATATTAATAACCTGTGGCAAAAAGGAAGCTGAGATCTGCTTATTGCCACAGCAGACAATGGCTCCTGTATATGGTGGTTATCATATTACCTCACATATTATTTTACATATTACTTCAAATCTTAATTCACACCTAAGACTGCATATACATGTTAAATTTTGTTAACGAATGCGTTTTGAAACACAACAGCTGAGAACAGGAGATGTGCCTAATTACATTGCTGTCAACATTGCGTTAATGCAATGCTAACACATTTGTTAACATTTTGTTAATATATATGTGTGTTAATACTTTGTTAACATATGTTTCTAATGAGGAGTTAATGCTTACGTTTTGTAAATGCAATGTTGAAAAAAATGAGATTAGGCAAATCTCCTCTTCTCAGCTATTGTGATGCGTATGAAAATGCATGCATTAATGCAAACAAAACGCAGTATGGAAACACTGCCTAAGGTGTATTATATTCATTGCCTATAGTAACCTATCAAAGCTCATATTAATGACCTGTGACAGAACAGAAACCAATCAGCTTCCAACTGCCACAGCAGCAACAGCAGAGAATGGCTCCTGTTTATGGTGGCTATTATATTACCTCACATATTACTTCACATCTTACCTCACACGTAAGCTGTAGTACACTCATTGCCTATAGTGACCAATCAAAGCTCAGAGCTCATATTAAAGAATTGTGGCAAAATAGAAGCTGAGCTGTGATGGGTTGCTTATTGCCACAGCAGACAAAAGCTCCTGTATATGGAGGTTATCATATTACCTCACGTATAACTTCACATCTTACCTCACACCTAAGCTGAATTATGCTCATTGCCTATAGAACAGCGACCAATCACGGCTCAGCTTCAAACTGCCACAGCAACAGACAATGGCTCCTGTATACGGTGGTTAATAAGTGGATTTTGAAAAGCATGGGGTGAAAATTTCGGCTCAAAACAGAGAGCGGCTGTTCTAAATTTGGTGAGTGTAAACGCGACATTGCAGATTCCTTCAGCGGACATACATACATACACACAAAGACATACACTCAGCTTTATACACTCACCGGCCACTTTATTAGGTACAACATGCTAGTAACGGGTTGGACTCCCTTTTGCCTTCAGAACTGCCTCAATTCTTCGTGGCATAGATTCAACAAGGTGCTGGAAGCATTCCTCCGAGATTTTGGTCCATATTGACATGATGGCATCACACAGTTGCCGCAGATTTGTCGGCTGCACATCCATGATGCGAATCTCCCGTTCCACCACATCCCAAATGCTCTATTGGATTGAGATCTGGTGACTGTGGAGGCCATTTGACTACATTGAACTCTTTGTCATGTTCAAGAAACCAGTCTGAGATGATTCCAGCTTTATGACATGGCGCATTATCCTGCTGAAAGTAGCTATCAGATGTTGGGTACATCGTGGTCACAAAGGGATGGCAACGATGCTCAATTGGTACCAAGGGGCACAAAGAGTGCCAAGAAAATATTCCCCACACCATGACACCGCCACCACCAACCTGAACCGTTGATACAAGGCAGGATGGATCCATGCTTTCATGTTGTTGATGCCAAATTCTGACCCTACCATCCGAATGTCGCAGCAGAAATTGAGACTCATCAGACCAGGCAACGTTTTTCCAATCTTCTACTGTCCAATTTCGATGAGCTTGTGCAAATTGTAGCCTCATTTTCCTGTTCTTAGCTGAAAGGAGTGGCACCCGGTGTGGTCTTCTGCTGCTGTAGCCCATCTGCCTCAAAGTTCGACGTACTGTGCGTTCAGAGATGCTCTTCTGCCTATCTTGGTTGTAACGGGTAGCGATTTGAGTCACTGTTGCCTTCCTATCAGCTCGAACCAGTCTGCCCATTCTCCTCTGACCTCTGGCATCAACAAGGCATTTCCGCCCACAGAACTGCCGTTCACTGGATGTTTTTTCTTTTTCGGACCATTCTCTGTAAACCCTAGAGATGGTTGTGCGTGAAAATCCCAGTAGATCAGCAGTTTCTGAAATACTCAGACCAGCCCTTCTGGCACCAACAACCATGCCACATTCAAAGGCACTCAAATCCCCTTTCTTCCCCATACTGATGCTCGGTTTGAACTGCAGGAGATTGTCTTGACCATGTCTACATGCCTAAATGCACTGAGTTGCTGCCATGTGATTGGCTGATTAGAAATTAAGTGTTAACGAGCAGTTGCACAGGTGTACCTAATAAAGTGGCCGGTGAGTGTATATTAGATGGATATATTAGTGATCTTTTCTTGAGTAAAGACATAGCATTGTATTGCTATGAGAAGGATACTATTAACAATAATAACTCTTCTTCGAATAACAAACTAATGAACTCTTCACTGTCTTGGCAAAGATGTTAACGCTAGGGCTTTGTTGTTGTGTAATTATTTGCAGTTTTAAATGAAGTGTTACATAAACAGATCTGCTTGCCCTTTAGGCACTATGCTGATATTTTCACAGGTGCCCCATAATTACAAGGAGAGCAGAATACTCAGACAGGAAGATAAATGGAGATACATGTGCGGGATGAGTTAGCGAGACATACTGTTGCCTACAGTAATGTGTATCATCAGAATAATTTATATTGGAATATTTTTTTATTCAATTTGATTGAAATATTATTAAAATTAATACATGAATGTTTTCAACTTTCCTTAAATTATTACAATGTAAATCAAGTCATTACCTTGGCACCAGTCATGACAACACGATTATTGATTTATCTGCATATAACTGCTTTGTTCTAGCCCAAAAATGAAACTGATTCACATACATATCAGCTGCATGAACATTTAAAGAGATTTATTGGGCTCCTAGAAATTTCTTTTTTTGATTTACATCCAAAATGTGAAATGTAAATCTATTTATTTCAAAATACATTAATACTTACTGGTACACTAGAGCTACATGAGTGCTTTAATGATTATGCAGCATGGGAAAGTTTCTAAAGAGTACCCATTCT
Source organism: Engystomops pustulosus (assembly GCA_019512145.1). Classification (NCBI taxonomy): domain Eukaryota; kingdom Metazoa; phylum Chordata; class Amphibia; order Anura; family Leptodactylidae; genus Engystomops; species Engystomops pustulosus. Next base: position 114,112,050 of record CM033644.1, on the reverse strand, counting down.
TACATTGAAACTAGCTTCCCGCTTTAAAGCAGACAATACCGTATATCTAATATTGGCTCCGCAACATGTAAGTAAGATATAAATGCTAAAAGATGTATTCATAAATGGCTGTTTAGAAATCCTAGAAAATACAGAATGAAATCACTTGCATGAAATGTTTTAAACAGTCTCTAGATCACATACAAATACAAATGTGTTTCATAATGACAAGAAATATAGTGTAGTGTAAAAGGCCATCTCTCTTCAATAACACTGCTCTGCCTAAAACCCTGAATAGTTCATTGTAAATATAAAATGTTAAGTAAAAAAGTTGAATATTGAATGTATTCTTTCATTACCATTTCATCCTTTGATTTGCCATGTACTTTAAATGAGGTAGCATGGTAGAATTGTGAATATAGCATGTATAAGTTTATTGTAACAGGAAAAATTGGTTAAGGTCTGTTTGCCATTGACTGCACTTTAAAGTTATAACCTCTTACCACATCATGATGTTGTGGAATATTATGGTGAGCTTTTATTTAGTGCACCATGACATTCTCCAACGTCATTCAAATGAGCTCAGAGGCAAAGCCTGTGCGATCCGCGCAGGAGGCCGGCTGTATGTGGTAGCTGAGCCTCTGCACCAACAGCCAGGATCATGATAGTCGCAATCCCAGCTGTTTAACCCTATAGGCGCCAAGGTCAAACATGACAGCAGCACCTAAAGGTGTCACCAACCTCTCCACCTGGTGACCGGACCCACCCCCTCCACAGCAACTTTGGGGTCCAGGACCTAGCAGTGCATGTGCATAGGCTGACTCTTCTAATACACGGCCATACATAATATATGACAGTGTATTAATTTGAACAAATAATCAAATGATCACTTGTTCCAGTCTCAGAGGGATTGAGGAACCTGCACGGTCGTCTTCTGCTGAGACCGCACTGCTGAACCTGCATTTAAAAAGGGACTTTCTGGACTAATTAAAGACACCCTGTCTGCATGTTACCTGCCATCTACCCTGAGTGGTCTCATCTTTCTGGCCACTCATATTGACATCCAGTTTACTGAGCTTTCTTAGGAGTGTCTAGAACAAGTGCAAGTCAGGATCCACGTCTGCTCTACCTGGCTCTTGCCTTCCAAAGATTACTTCGGCCACCTGCCATGTCAGCTGCAGAGGAACCGATGCTGGTAGATAGAACTCGGCTGTCTACTCAAGAGCGTTCCCGACGAAGGCAGGAGAATTTGTTTCTATTGTGCTAGTCCGGAGCACTTTCTTAAGATGGGTCCTGTTCGTCCTAAGCATCCGGGAAATGCATGTACATAGGGTTCCTGGGAAAAGCACCCCTAGGTGAGAACAAAGCTTCTCCTCGTCTGAATGTTCCAGTCCTATTCAGCTATGGAACTAGCGATCTGGTTCAGGCTTCAGCCTTCCTGGACTCCGGCTCTGCGGGGAACTTCGTGGATGCTGCCCTGGTCTCCCAGAATGATTTCCCCGTGGTTCGCCTAGAGAATTCACTGCTTCTCTAAGTGAGAAGTTCCTCAGCAATTCAGTCCAGTATCGTGCAGAGCCTCTGTGCCTGCAAGTTTGGGCCTTCTATAAGGAAAGACTGTCCTTCTATGTCCTACCCCAGTCCACATCTTCAGTTCTACTGGGCCTCCTGTGGCTGCAAAGATATGCTCCTGAGCTCAAGTGGTTTACCGGTAAAGTTCTCCGCTGGGGCCCAGAATGCCTGTAACGCTATTTTGTGGTACCTTGTCCTGTCCCCAATGTATCTTTTCCATTGTCCTCCAAGTCTCTGGTGGGTCTCTCCGATCCGTATATGGACTTTGTCTATATCTTTTAGGAGAAGCAAGCAGAGACTCTGCCACCACACCATCCATACAACTGCCCCATAGACTTGTTTCCGGGCACGTCTCCTCCACGGGTTATCGTGTTTCCTCTATACATGCCTGAAACCGCTGCTTTGTCAGACTACATGAAGGAGGGGGTTGATGTGCAAATCCCCTTCTCCTGATGATGCAGGATTCTTCTTTGTGGCCAAAAAGGATGGGTCACTCCATCCATGTATTGACTATTGCGGCCTTAAAATAACCGTGAAGAAACACTACCCATTGCCCTATATCACGGAAGTTTTAGACCACCTACGTGGAGCCGAGGTCTTTTACCAAATTGGACCTATGTGGGGCATATAATCTCATCCGCATCTGCAAAGGCATTGAATGGAAGACCACCTTCAATATTCATGATGAACACTTATCTCTACATGCCATTTGGACTCTGCAATGTTCCAGCGGTGTTTCAGAAGATTGTCAATGACATTTTCAGAGACTTGCTATATACCTGTGTCATGGTCTACCTCAATGATATCCTGGTCTTCTCTTGAATCCCACAGGTCCCACATATGGCAAGTCCACAGACGTCTAAGGTCCAATCGCTTTATGATAAACTCGAGAAGTGCCAGTTTCACCAGACGAGCCTTCTGTTCCTCATGTACATCATCTCCGACAAGGGCCTACAGATGGATCCCACTAAGTTATCTGTGGTTCTTCAGTCGCCTCGCCCAGTAGGACTTTGCCAATTACTACCGGCAATTTATTCCACACTTCTCCTCTCTGGTATCTCCTATTGTGGTGCTGACCAAGAAGAACACTAATCTTAAACTCTGACCTCCGGCAGCTGAAGAGGCTTTCGCTAAGCTGATTGTCCTGGACCGTTAGGTCCAGGTTGTTTCCCGTTTCTGGTGATATCCACCATTTTTTCTCTGCCTGACAGGACGACTGGTCCACTCTGCTGCCATGGGCTGAATTCTCCAACAACTCTTTAGACTCCTAATCTGCCAGCTCCACTCCATTTTTCATAGTGTATGGACAACATCCTCCTCTCCCTCTTGCTGAGAGCTCTGATGTTCCTGCTGTGGAAGAATTGGTCCGAGATCTCCGATCCATCTTGCAGCAAACATGTCCGTCTTTACTCTGGGTATCCACCCGCATCAAAACCCAAGCGGACAAGAAGCGCAGGTCTCCTCCAAAATCCCCAGGTGACAAAGTATGGCTGTCTTCTAGGTACGTCCATTTGAAGATTCCCAGCTATAAACTTGGTCCTCGATTCCTGGGTCCATTTGAAGTACTAAATGCATTAATCCTGTGGCGTATAAGCTTCGCCTTCCTGCCTCCATGCGCATCCCGAACTCCTTCAACGGCTCTCTCTTGAAGCCAGTCATCCTGAACTGCTTCTCTTGGTAATAGCCTCCTTCGTTTCCTGAGGCTGAATCCACCAATGTCTTCAAGGTAAAGGAAGTCCTGAATATGAAGACGTTTAGAGGGCAGTGTTTCTTCTTTGTTGACTGGAAGGGTCCGGGCCAGAGGAGAGATCCTGGGAGCCCATGGATAACATCTTGGACCATGACCTTCTGCAAAAATCCCTCCAGTCCAAGAAGAGGGGGAGGCCAAAGGGCAGGGGGTACTGTCACGGGTGCTCCTGCGACCCAGTCTCCAGTCACAAGCGAGCCCATGCTCCTTTCCGCTCCCCTGGACCTCCTCACCACCAATTGTCTGCGCGTGGGGCCTTTAAATCTCCGGAAGCCGGCGTGCGCGCCCTTGAAGGTGGGTACGCATGTGTGCTGGCTTCCGGAGATTTAAAGGGCCAACACACTGATATTTGCCGCTGGACAGCTGCCAATTCTGTTAAATTCCCAGCCAGAGAACTGCATGTATAAATTTTGGTTCTGCTGTCCTTCCCAGGCCCCTGTGCAACGCTGTTGCTACACCCCTTGTAAAGAAGTTAATGCCAACATAAATTTGATACAACATGGAATAGTTTTTTTTGTCTTCTTACTTAAAGGGGTTTGTCCACAAAAGATTATTCTCAAATTTCAATCCCCTAGCAATGTTTACACAATAAAGATAATTTTTTACCTCTTACTTTAGAATTTTACTCCGTTTTATTGTTGTTTTAGCTTCTAACTCTCAGTGAAGGTCAGTGTGAAGGTCTTATATTCACTTTCATTTACTTTATAAAAATTGTACTTGGCCACGCCCCCCGATTTCCGTCGTGTGCATGCCGGGGCCGATGCGCCACAATCCGATCGTGTGCGCCAAAATCCCGGGGCAATTCAGGAAAAATCAGCGCAAATCAAAAATATTCTGATAACCCGTCGGAAAAACGCGATTCCGGCCCTTAGTAAATGACCCCCCTAGAGTGAGATGAGACAAATCAGAAATGAGATGATGAGATCCATGAGATGCATATTACCCAAAATTACATTCTCCATTCTGCTAGCTTGTAGCTCTCTTCTGCTGTTGTTTGCTAGCATAAAGTCAGTATGTATCAGTGTGAGCTTGTCCTGGAATGCAGGGGGGAGGGGCCGCTGCAGGGAGCAAAGGGAGAGAGAAGCTCAGCTGTGTCAGACAAGATATCTGCCAACCCTAAAGGCAGAAGATACAGGGTCGGAAACCAGGGGCAACTGAATACCACTTAAGCATCAAATTTAAATTTGCTTCATATTTTTGAACTATAACAGTATTTAATAAAATACCCAGTATTTATTGAACACTAAGGCTAAAATAAAAATATTACATGCTCACCAAAGGTATCAACAAACAATAACTACTATTGGATTTTTGAATAAGCTTGGCAAATTGCTTTTGACAGAGGTTGTATTATAGTGTCAGACAAAAGTTACATTATTTGATATATTTCAGGAACTAGGTTTTCTATGGATTCACAACTGCCTGTTGTGTGTGAAGGGCAGATCGCTATTTTTGACATCAGTTTCAGTTAAAGCACATTCAGTATTCCACTCATTTTCAATCCATTTAAGTGGTCAAAAAATAAATCTTTTGAATACAGCTCTACTATTCTGTTCGATATAGCAAGTATGTGTAGAAGATAGGTTATTTTGGTTTGTACTTAATTTGAATTTGTATCTGAATCAGAACTAGTATATTTTATAATTGTTGCTCCAGACTATGGGGCAGATTTATCAAGTGTCTGAAAGTCAGAATATTTCCAGTTGCCTATGGCAACCAATCACAGCTCAGCTTTCATTTTACCAGTGTTCATGAATATTTTAAAGGGGAGCTGTGATTGGTTGCCATGGGCAACTGGAAATATTCTGACTTTCAGACACTTGATAAATCTGCCCCAACATATACAGAATTACAATTTTATGGAATATGTCCCAACACTCTACTTTTTTAATTCTATGGACATTTAGAACATACATGTATGAATTTTAATGAAGGTCTGTATTTTTGAACTATTAATTCCCTTATGGTGCTCAGTTATATCCTATCATCAGCAATCAGACTCAGTGACCTAGTGCAAAATCTATACTAGGCCTCCAACTGTAAAGTATGGTTTATTGTATTATTTGTCTCAAATGGGAAAAATACACCTTAGGGGTCCTTTAAGCCACTGGTGCACTGTTTCAACCACACCCTTCACCCCCATCAAGTTTCACCTCTGAACTCATCAATTGACAAGGCATCTTATATGTGCACAGAAAGTTGTTTTTTCTATTCATTCCTATCATAACTGGATAGGTTTGCATTGCAATATAGCAAATTCACTGGGAGACACAACAGGACAGGACAGGGAGTGGTATGTATTACATTTTTGGTACATCTTTGGTAAATACGTTTTGCAGGCTGAGAATCAATGAGATTCTAGAGACACTAGGTGAAGAGTCTTATTACGTTATAGTTAATTGTTTTAAAAGAGAGTAAAATATTTTCCCAAAAGGATAAGACATAATGGGGCACATTTACTTACTCGGTCTGTGGAGTTAAACTAAAGTGCATTGTCCGACGATAATACACTCTGCCGCGATTCACTACGATTGTGCACCCGATATCCTGCATGGGCCGCTTCCCCACTCAGGTCCAACAGAGTTCACTTTCTTTGTGGTGCATGTAAGCGCATTGTCATGTGACACAATTTGGAAGTTAAATCCCGGGCTCAGTCTGAATCAGTCGGATCATCCGACGGCACTCCCCATGGAAGCCAGCGCAAATGAGCCCCAATAAGCAGAGAAACCCATCAAGATAACTCTGTTAAAGAAACACTATGGGGACAAAACATGAATACCTTCCCAAATAGTGAAACGGCTATGTGCAATTTTTATCCATTTAGAATAATTTATATTAGCAACTCATAACTTTTATGAAAAAATAACTCACATTAAACTTGTTTTTGCATGATATTCTATATCTAATTTGTATGCACATCTAAGGAATTATGAGTGCGGAGTAGAGGAAGAATGCTGCACCCCTCCCTGGACTCACCACCATATGCTGCTGGCAATGAGCTAAATAATGTGAAATAAAGTTTTATAAAGTAATTAAATGATTGAGAAGGCCAACAAAGGCATTTTTAAAATCAGCATACCATAGGCTTTTGGAAACTGCCACCAGCTATAAATGACATTCCTGGTGACTGGTTCACTTGAAATCGCTTAGTAAGGGCTGTGAAGAAGTACATAGTATATAATACAATTGTATAAAAATGTTTTGTTTTGATAATTTGCTTTATAGAAAGTGATCAAAAAGTGACAAATACACACCAATATGATACCAATGAAAATAACAGCTTTTCATGCGCTTAACTAGCTGTGTTGGTGGTAAAATAAGTTAAACCTTTAAGAAGATGCTAATGCAAAAATGTTTTTATTGTATAACATTAGCAATAATAATAGTAATAATAATAATATAATAATAATATCGTTGGAGTTGTGCTCACCTACAGAATTTTATTTATGCTAAATTTTTGCCAAAATGTATGCCAAATGGTAAACAGTAAATTAATATAAAGAATTATATATAATACATTTTTAACAAAATGCCAAAATTTGTGTTTTTCCTCTTCAGAATGAGTTCATAATTACTACTACAAGTACTTTGCCTTGCAAAACACGAAGCCCTCAATCAGCAAAACATATAAAAAAGGCTAAAGCTTTTAGAACTTGTTGGGAACAAAAAAAAGGAGAAGATAGGTCCTAATGGCCAAAACCAGTTGCCTCCTTTGTGGGCTACAGTTGTACAATTCTATTGAACTCTATCCCGGTTATACAGTATCTTGAATAATACAGAATCTTAATCATAGATTTGTCATAGATTTGTTAATGGAAGTTTTACAGTAAAATCATCTCATCTTCTAATTCATAATAGGTCCAACATATAGGAGATCCTTTCCCATATGATTTTAGAATAACATTGATTTATACAGTGACCTTTGTGGAGATGAAATGTTTGCAAAAGATTTCCCTTTGAAGTGACATAAAATTACCAGAGTCTTAGATGCCTAAAATGAAATTTTTACCAACTGTAACTTAGCTTTTTGTAAGCATGAATGATATCAGGAACACAAAGAAGACAGAATGAAATTTATAAGGTACCTGAAACAGCACAGCTGAAAGCAAGAAAAATGAAATTAACTGTGTAAGCTGAAAAGCTTCTATGAAAAATGACTGGAGGACAAGATAGGAAACAAGAACTGGAGGGATAAGACATTCATTTTAAGCCAAACAAGAAACATTACCTCTTCAATTATCAGTGGCTTATTGACGCAATGCGTCCTACTACACAAATTCATTATTATGCAGTAATACAGCATGAATGTTATACAAACAATTCTACAAATGATGTGTCAATCTGCACAACAGGGTTCTGTTTTTGTACTCACTACAGCCTACAAAAATACTATATAATGGAATGGACCCAGACTCTCATAATCTCATTATACTCTTCAATTTATATGGACAGGAATAGCCAGATTGTGGAAGCAACAATCACCATAAAGTTACTTAAAGGTAACCTATCATTCAAATAAAATAACCAAAAATAAATACTTTATTGAAAAACTTTGTTTAACCCTTTAAGGACCTCGCTCTTTTTTTTTTTTTTCATTTTTATTTTTCACTTCCCACAATCAAAAATCTATAACTTTTTTTTACATGTAAAGAGCTGTGTGATGGCTTGTTTTCTGAATAACACATTGCACTTCATAGTGATGGTATTTAGTTTTCCACGCCGTATACTGGGAAGCGGGAAAAAAATCAAAATGCAGTGAAATTGGTGAAAAACCGCATTTGCTGCTTTTTCTTGTGGGCTTGGAATTTACGGATTTCACTGTGTGCCCACAAATGTCTACTTTATTCTTTGGGTAGGCGCGATCATGAGGATACCAAATCTGTATAGGTTTTATAATGATTTCATACATTTACAAAAATTAAAAACTTGAGTAGATTTTTTTTTTATTTTGCCATCTTCTGGCGCTAATAACTTTTTTCTCTTCGGTGTACAGAGCTGTGTGTGGTATTTTTTTGGGACTTTTGATGGACGTTTTCACTGATATATTTTAGGACTGTACACCTTTGATCACTTTTGTATTGATTTTTTTAATATTTTCCAAAAATGGCAAAAAAGTGCCTTTTTTGACTTTGGGCGCTATTTTCCATTACAGGGTTAAATGCAGTGAAAAACTGGTATTATATTTTGATAGAACGGGCATTTTCAGATGCGGTGATTACTAATGGGTTTATGGGTTTTGATGTTTATTTATATTTATATCAGTTCTAGGGAAAGGGGGGTGATTTGAATTTTTAGGCTTTTTTATTATAATTTTTTTTTAAACTTTTTACTTTTAGTATTTTTCAGACCCCCAAGGGTACTTTAATCCTAGGTTGTCTGATTGATCCTACCATTTACTGCCATACTGCTGTATGGCAGTATATGGGGATTTTCCTCCTCATTTGCTCATCACACATTGTAATGAATAGGTTAAATCGGGTCTTTGGAAAACCCAAGGCTGTCATGGCAGTCTACCACTACCCCACGACGGCGTCATGGGGAGCGACGATCTTTACCAAGATGACGATGCCCATGTAATGGACAGGTTAATACCTGCAATCAGTACTAGCACCGATCCCGGGTGTTACCGGTAAGTGTTTTCTGCAATATGCAGCATGCAGTAAAGACTTACCGGCTATAAAGAGGGCTCTGTGAGCCCTTTCCAAGCACCCACAGCCGACATGTGCCATACTATTACAGCGCATGCCCCAACAGGGTTAAGGGATGCCAGTAAAGGAAATGGGAATCCCCACTGATATCAAATGTCTGTGTAAGGTGGTGGGGGTGGGGGGTCAGGCTTCAGTTCTGGGGGCCACTGGGGGTCTCTTTTGGGGGGCCTGTATTTCTGCCTGATTTCTTGCAGGCTGGTAAGGAGGAGTCCTCCGATGGCCAATTCTCTACATACCCCTCTCTCTCTACCCTTCCCCAATGTTGTGGTGGGAGGTGTTGCTGCTGTATTGGTGGCGGCTGACTGGAAGTCATTGTCACTGCAGACAGTACTGTGCTGTGCTTCTTATGGCAGTCCATGGGACCTGTCAGTGCCAGAACAAGCCGTGACTGTTGCATAGCTGGACAGCAGCAGGGGCTGCTGAATCTGCAGGCAGGATGTACCCAATCTTCTTGTCTGGGCTGGTTAGCCATGTGGCGGAGCCGCCTTGTGCCCTTTGGAGCTCTGTGCAGGCAAGAGGAACAGGTCCATCAGTGCGACCTCCAAGGTATGGGTGGGTATGGTACAGTACTTAGTCCCCTCTTGGGACCCTTTTTAGGTTGGGCAGTCAGGTTTTAAAAGGCTATGTCGCTGTAAAGAGGTCCCGGGAGCAGGAGCTGAGCAGTATGCGACCTATACCATGTGGTGCTAGGACACGCCCATGAATTTGATGGTTTAATGGTCTGTGATTGGAGTTGTCTCAGATCAAGGACTATTGCCAAGGTCTCTTTTGTGTAAAAGAGCAGAGACCTACGGTTAAAGTACATATTTAAAAGTAATATTAAACAGATGATGGAAGTATTGCCACCGTGAAAACATAGCACAAGGATTTGTAGCTTAAACTTTAGGGAGCATAGGAAATATTTTCATAACTATTGTTATAGAGCTGGGATGTACAACCATGACTGTCAAAACCTTAAATTGTGGCCTGCACTCTGCTGCCCAGTAGAGACTCATGAGTGCTTCTTTCAGTTAAGGAAACGCTCATTAGTCTCTACTGGGCAGCAGGATGCAGGCTACATTTTAAGGTTTTTCAGGAGGCCAGGTAGCAATTAGCATATCTGACAAGTATTCACCACTCCCTGGTCCTCTACTACCTCCTGATGATAGTTGTATGTGCTGGTGTCAGGACCCAGTTCAGAGTGGCAGATGATTGTGTTACCTAGCAACACAGATGAAAAACGTGTGTCATCCGACTTTTTCAACCTTTTCAAACTTCATGGAAGAGCAGAGCTGCCAATATGGCCAAGAGTAGGACCTGCTCTGAGCTTTTCTCAGGAGTACTAGGTTCAAACAGAGATGAGGAATTCTCTGCTGTGTGTATGAGCCCATTGAAATACAAGCCATGAGACAGATACAAAAACCATGGCAGGAAACAAGGTTCGTGTGCATGAGCGCTGAAACCAATCACTTCATCTGCATTTTGCTTTGACACAACACGTATTCAGAATTTATTAAACTGGAATTATTTTTTTGGACTATTTTTGTTTTTGTTGATGTAATTTACTTATTTTACAAGGAGACAATACTGTCAAAGTGATTTTTTTTATGATAACATTTACATCTAAAGCCTAGTTCTTGAGTGTTATATGATCATCATTTCAGTGAAAGAGATACTAAAAAAGACAATTCTTTCGAATTATAAGATCTGTCATCACTTTTTTTGCGATGTAAACACAATTCTAAAATATGCACAAAATGTAATTGTTTGTTCTTAGAGTTTTATAGTGGCTATTCACCCAGTTTTATTGTAAAGCTTTGCTGAATTAAGAGCTGTTGAAGTCGCACTCTGATATCTTCATTTAGCATTGGGAGCCTTTAAAGGACAAAAGGATACATTTGCATAATTTCCTTTTTAATTTTATTATATATACCATATTTTTCGGACTATAAGGCGCACAAAAAATCTTTTGATTTTCTTAGAAATCAAAGGTGCACCTTATAGTCCAGTGCGCCTTATATTTGAACCATACTTACAGACAACAGCTGCCTTGAACTGTGCACAGGTCTGCCACCTGTTGGTCATTCATCTTTATATTCAGGTGCTCCTTATAGTCTGGTGCGCGTTATAGTCCAGTGTGCCTTATATATGAACCTAGGCATTTTAGCATGCATTTATTGATGGTGCGCCTTATACTCCGGTGCGCCTTATAGTCCGAAAAATACTGAAGTCAAATTTAACAATCTTTACAGTGTACTTTGCTTATGCCTTTTTATTTTCAATATATATACACTCAAACACAAGTACATTTCAAACGCAGATGGCCTTTGTTAAAGCCTTGACAAAGTCCATCTGCGGTTGAAACGCATGTCAGGGAGGCAGGCCAGGTAGTATTTTACCCTGATTTTCATGATCTGCTCACCTGCAATCATGGATTAGTTGCTATGTCAGCTTTGTGTGGCCATTAAAGGCTTGTTGTATAATTTATCATCCTAGTGCAGATGATCCTTTATTCCATGTTTAGACCTGCATGTGCATATATATAATTTGCAAAATGTAACCTGCTGCATTCATTTACTGTGTTTTATCTCTGAAGGTCTGTCATTATATATTTATACATGTGGTGATATATATTAATATTTTTTTTATAACTGTTGAGCTCTGCTACTTAGTAGTACCTATTATCTCACCTGCGATTCACCATTTTATGTGTGTAAGTTTAGTAATTTTTTATCATAGCTTTCATACATTTTTGTGACTTAAATAGTGATCAGACTGGTTTTCTATCAGTGTTTTCGGTGGTTTGGTATATGGTTTGTTAAGAATAGATTGGAAAACTGATTAGTAGACTAAAGTGAATTAGAGTGACAATTAGGGTGTTAGAGGTTTCCATGGTTAGAAAAGGGTGGATTCTTGAAATGAGATGCATGTGGCAAGAGTTTGTATATAAGTAATATAAATGAGAGGTCGGAATCAAGCACCACCCTAAGACAGAAGGCCTGCTGCCTAAGAGTTACGGTCATTGGTCATTGTTTGATCAGTTAACCCCTTTGGGACTAAGCATATTTTTGCCTCCAAGACGTGGCCCCATTTTTCAAATCTGCCCTGTGTCACTATAAGTGGTTATAGCTTTGGAATGCTACAACATATCCATGGGAGTTTGAGATTGTTTTCTTGACACTGTATTTTAAATTGGTTTACCCCCCCCCCCATCCTGAACCCAGTCACCGGGGTGTGTGTATGTACTCGTCTCCTAGGGCATGTGCGCTGTTTTGAGTAAAGTTAAAGAGCCAGCGCACCGTTAATTGGCGCTGGCCATTTCCCAGAATTCTATATAAACCTGCGTCTCCCTGCACAACCTGCCGGACCTTCCTGCATTGTGCCCTAGAGAAAGCTGTGTTCCATGCACTTTGCTAGTTTTGTGATTTCCACTTGGGACACTAGTTCCATTTCTGACTACGCTCCTCCGCTGTCTGCCTTGACCTATTGCTACGTCCTCGACTCTAATCTTTTGCTCTAGCCTCCTGCCTGTCCCCAATTCTGCTTGTAACTCGCCTTTGCTGCTACTGCAGACAAAGTTGCACCTGTGGAACGACCTGGTGGTACCACGGCACAGCAAGTCCAACCCGATTTGCGGCGGGCTCTGGTGAAATTCGGGTGCCACTTAGATTCTGGTCACAGGTGTCGGCTTACATCATGATCTGTGGTGGTCCAGTGGCTCCACTACCCCAGAAACCAGACTATGCCATTTTTCACTGGCCTAAATAATAGCAAGATTAGTAAAATACCCCATTATGGAAGCTATACACCTCAACATATGAAAAAGCACTTTTAAGTGTTGTCAAATTATGCAAGCTATCATTTTTAAAAAAATTTTTAATGTGGGCCTATAGGGGCTTATTTTTTTAGCCACATGAGATGCACTTTTCTGGTACACAATTTTGGGACATCTATTGTATGAAAATTGCTGAAATTTTATTAACTCTTTGTTGGTGGAGGAAATGAAAATCATCAATTTTTAGGAAAATTTGCCTGTTTACTATACCATTAAAATAGTATATTATTTTTATTCTATGGGTTGCCACAATTCCGAAAATACCTCATTTAAAAAGATTTTTAATTTTTTTTCCCAATTTACTGAATAAAAAGTAATTTGTCGAAAACGTTTCAAATTTTTAGCATCACCATCTTTTCATATGCATAACTTTTTTTTTTTCGGCTGACAAATCTGGTTAAGGGCTTATTTTATGCGAAAAGCATTGTTCTTTTTAGTGGTCTTATCTTGGAGTGTGTAACATTTTTGAAATCACTTTTTAGAGCATTTTTTAAAGGGTATTAATTTAAAACCTTTTGAAGTGTCTATTTTTTTTTTTTTTACGAGGTTCACTATGCAGGTCCAGTAATGATTCAGTTTTTTTTATACAGGTTGCTATGGACACAGTGATACCAAATATGTGGGAGTTTTGGGTATTTTAGCCAAAAAAGAAAAACATTTGGAGAAAATCTTGTTCATTTTAGCATCACCATCTTTTCATATGCATAACTTTTTTATTTTTCAGATGACAAATCAGGTTAAAGTCTTTTGCGCCGCCATCTTGCTGAGGCGATCCGTCACCATGACTGCTTCGTGTAAACCCATTCATTACAATGTGCTATCAGCACATTGTGATGAATGAAGAGCAAAATCCCCATATACTGCCATACTATAGTATGGCAGTATATGATAGGATCGTACAGACAACCTAGGGTTAAAGTACCCTAGGGAGTCTGAAAAAAAGTAAAAATAAAAAAAAGTAAAAAAAAAAATTATAATAAAGAAACATAAAAACTCAAATCCCCCCCTTTCTCTAGAACTGATACAAATATAAATAAACAGTAAAAATCATAAACACATTAGATATCGCTGTGTCCGAAAATGCCCGATCTATCAAAATATAATAACAGTTTTTCACTACGTTTAACTCTGTAGCGGAAAATAGCGCCCAAATTCAAAAATGGCACTTTTTTGTCATTTTTTAAAAAATAACAAAATTCTAAAAAAGTGATCAAAAGGTCGTACAGTCCTAAAAAGATAACATTGTAAATGTCTTCAAAAGCCGCAAATAACAAAACCTCCCAAAGCTCTGTATACCAAAGTATAAAAAGTTATTAGCGCCAGAAGATGGCAAAATCCAAAACAATTTTTTCGTACAGAAGGTTTTAATTTTTGTAAATGTATGAAAACATTGTAAAACCTATAGAAATGTGGTATCCCCCTTATCTTACCGACACAAAGAAAAAAAAAAGACATGTCATTTGGGGCATACAATGAAATCCGTAAAATCTAAGCCCACAAGCATATGGCAAAAATGTGTTTTTTCACCAATTTCACTGCATTTGGAATTTTTTCCAGCTTCCAAGTACACGGCATGGAATATTAAATACCACCATTTAAGTGTAATTTGTTATGCAGAAAATAAGCCATAACACAGCTTTGTACAAAAAATAAAAATGTTATAGATTTTTGAAGGTAGGGAGTGAAAAATGAAAAAGCAAAAACAAAAAAGGGCTGCGGCGGGAAGGGGTTAAAATATTGTTTTTAAATATTACATTTTTTAAAATGGACTTTGATTGTAGGTTATGTACTGAACCATATTTGAATAGATATATTAAACATTTGCACGCTTGTAAAAATGATTCACCAACTATGGCCAATAGTGCTAAGAATATTTTTTTTGAAGATTGTAATTGTGCCCTATAATTACAGCAGAATTATTTTGTCATTACCAATTCATAGTCACATGTCTTTGAAGAAATTAAGCTGAATCAGTGTAATTGAATTTTTAATTATACATCATTCAGATTAACTATAAATGGGGATATTTATATTAATTTACTGCAGTTTCCTAGGAGCATAGAGCTCATTTTAATTGGTAATCTATCCCTTCCACTAATTATGTGACTGTTATAAACTACGAATGAAATGTGTGTCACTGTAGCATGCACGATTATTTCCTATCCAGTGAGCACATCCTACTTAGGTAAAATATAAAGCAGGTTGTAGAAATACATTGTAGTGAAAAGTCCCCAAAAGATCATCTCTTTGTGAAGACCACCCACTTATGCAGACAAAAATTCCAGTGTTATATCTTCTATGTATTCTAGCCATTGTTTTAGAAAACCACCTTAAAAAGACCATTTTGTAATTCAATTTTGGATTTTTAGATATCATCAACTGTACATATACATTTATTGTTATTAAAAATTGTACCTTTATAAAGATAAATACCCATAAATGTAGTCATGTAATCGAGATTGTTGTCCTTTGAAACGGCCACCACTGCTGGAGTAATGGCGCAAAGAAACAAACTGTTTTTGGCTAAAAAAATGGCTGGGAGTTGCTGCATGTCCCACAGCTGTCCTGTGGTAATGATTGCTGAATCCAGGTTGTCAGATGCCTCAATAGCATATGCATGCATGTGGGCATATCCAAGGACAGTTGTCTTTAATTTCTAAGGGATCATATGACCACATTTATGGATATTTTATGGGAAATTATCACATGCAATTGAAGAAATGTATGGCAGATGTATTACATTAAATATGTATGCCGATATGGGAATACCCCTTAATTGTACCACTGAAAGTACTAAAGTACTTTAGTTACTTTAAATTGGCATTTGGCACTTTGTGAAAAAGTTTCAGCACTCAGTCCCTAAAAGGTTTGCCATCACTGTCCAAAAGATGAGATTTTTCTTACACATTTTGTGCACATCTCCCCCTGTAAGGTTCCAATTTAAAAATGACCAGTACTGGCAGTAGTCTAGTTTTGGGATTTGATTAATTTGCTCAGACAATAGTTATCCAATCAATTTTCTACTATCCCTGACATTTTTTTCAGACATCTTTAATATAGAAATGTAGTAGCTTTTCAGTTAAGAAAAAATGGTAAGGGTTTGTGCTGTGTGACAACACACAACATCCACACAATGACATGTACAGATGTTTATTTATGGTTTTTATTTGTTGGCTGTTGAAAACATTTATGTGCAATATTTTCCACCTTTACAGATAAAGGATGATAATAGAAATCAAGAGGTCGGGAAAAAAAACAGATGCGGATACAAAATGGGAACAAAATTGAAAACAAAATAAATTCATTTTCAAGTGGACACGCATGTGTGAAGTCCTAAAGTGAAGTGGCGCGTACCCTGTTCTGACACAACTTTAGGTGGCAGAAAACAGCTTTATCTTTTTGGTTGTCAGTATAAAACGATCTATCTCGGCACTGCTGAACGAGCTGTATAGTAAATTGTTTATGTGCTATGAGGACATATTTATCTGATACTGTTATGCATAGACAACTTGGAGACATATGGTAGCATAGAGCAACATTATTCTGAAATATAAAATCCAGCTTCAATATGATCTACAATTTCTCACTGTGATTTCTACTTCTGCATCGTATTCGCTCGAAATTCTTTCTCCAATTTATGGGTTTAGGAAAATATATCAGTAATTTTGTTCAGGTTGTAAAAATTGCAAAACATATTTACCCCATGACAGTGTTTATGGTTCTTATACACAGTTCACATGATCTTACTGCACACAAATACAAACAATTCTCTGGATGTTAAGTATTATGTATTTTCCTGTCCACTTGACGTGAGAATTACTTCAAATACAACTTTCTTTTTTATGTTCGTGAATTTTGTGAGCAAATCTACAGACTTGGGAAATAAAATGTAACAGTTTAAACTAATTCATCTGCTGCAGCGATAACTGTACGGTCCACAATATTTCTAAATAAACATAGCAATGCATACAAATTATCATTTAATGACTTGCTTTAAAGTTATTGAAATACAAGGCTAGCTGTGATATAAAGGGTAATCATGCGCGGACAACACAATAGATTAATCATTATCTTACCATAAAACAGTTATCTCTGGAACAGTTCTCTGCCTTGCAGAACGTCCACTGATGTGATGAATATTTCCGTACCTCAGCTCCGCATTTTAATTTCAAATATGCCTCTATGGAAGTATCAACATTTTATTATTATAATGTTTAAAAATAAAGATAATAAAAATGAAAAATGATTGAAATAACACATTTGGCGCAGTTATAAAAACATAAAATTTCTATGTTTAAAACAGCCGGCTGTAAAAGTTGCACGTTGATAGACGTTTCTATTGTGTATGTGTAATGCTAGTTTCTTGATTTGTGACGCTTGCTGTAGTTTTAGGAACAATCATCACACATTGGGGGATATGGGTAATATGATGAAAGAGTAAATTGGGCATTGAAATCCAGCCTTAGCAACATGATTTTTGCTTATAAGACATATTCATAAATATGTTTTGATATCTTTACAATATATAAAACCTTTTAGAAATGTGCACAATATAATATATCTTAGAAAGTTGTGGCATGTATTTTTTATAATTACTTCACAGCAATATTGTATCATTTTATACATCGCCTATATTCTCGTGCGAGTCCTTTTTACTTGTGCCAATACCAGGCATGTAAAAATATGGAAATACTAAAAGATATATTAGGTGGAGTTATCAAAGCTTTTGCAACCAACAAGATTGCAGGTCTCATGATATTTTTATGCGCTCTTCCATCATCTCTTCTGTCCTTGTCCTCAGCACTGCATTGCTACCTGACATGCCGAGTGAAAATACTTTCACTGTCTAGCAGAAAACTTGGTGCCTGACATTATTCTATATTAATTGTATTTTAAGTATGCTGCACAATATACTGCAATATTTCTATACTTCATTACATTGTAGTTATGATGGTTCTCTATCACAATAGATATACTGGATCAGAAATACACCAGCTCTTAGAATTTTTTATTAGTAAGATTTTTTTCACTGTGGGAAGCGCGGCCCAATTTTTGTCTTGATATGCTTTTATCTCTTGTAAAGCAACATCTGCATTTGGACTGTGCACATGTTGAAGTGAGCTGATTCCCTTTGTTTTTGTTTCTTATATACAGTAAACAGGCCAAGGAGTCTGTTTTCCATTTTTCAAAATTACAACAATGCACAAAAGTCAACAACATCCGCCTCGGGTAAGTATGAGGCACAACCATAAAGTTAGGGTTGATAGGCGCCCTCCTGTGGTGTCCCTTGGCCGACTCACAAACCCTGAGATGCTAAAGTAGCAAATCAACCACTTTGCAGCTACATGGTAATACATACCATATATGTATTATTCTGTACAATAAGTCTAAATCAATATTAACCTCACCTCGAATGACGTACAATAAAAAACACAAAGAACTACCGGTAATATACAATTTTTCCTCAAATACCCTCAAAAAAAGTTCCCTAATATGATACGAAGAAAAAGAACAACTCTTTTTGCAAAAAATAAGCCCTCAACCAGATCTGTCAACAGAAAAATACAGAAGTTATGCCCCTGAAAATTTGTTGATAGTAAAACAAATGGGATTTTCTCCAATATTGGTTTTGAACAGTAAAATTTAGCAAAGGTAAGAAAAAATATATAAATGAGGTATCACCTTAATCGCAGTAAACCCGAATATAAAGATAAAATGTTATTTTAATGTTATGGCGAGCGGTAAAAAAAGTGCTTAAAATCCAAAATAAAAATTGATGATTTTGTTTGTGTCCCCATTGAAATAGTTGATAAAATCTCATGAATAAGCTATAGACCCCCAAAATGAATTATCTATACATTGTATCTCATCCCCCAAAAAATAAGCCCTCATATATTCAAATTACAAAAAAAAAATGAAAATTTTATAGCCTGTACAATGTGACAATACAAATTTGCTCTGAATAGCGCTGCTTTCATTCTATGTCCGGCCGTGCACCCATACAGCAGGATACCACCACATATGGGGTATCATTACACTCGGTAGAACTTTGGCATCCAACTTTGCAGAGCATTTTATCATTTTATATATTATGAAAGTGTAATTTTGTGAAATCGTACTTCCATTTTGTTTTAACCCATGTGAAACACTTAATGGGTTAATAGACTTACTAGAAGTTGTTTTACATACATTGAGGAGTGTTGCTTCTATAGAGGGGTAATTTATGGGGTTTTACTATTATTTAGGCCTCTAAGTCACCTGAGTTGTCCCTCAAAATGTGAGTTTTGGCAATTTTCATGAAAATTGGAAAAATCGCACCTAAAGTTCTAAGCCTCATAACATCCTAGAAAAATGAGACAAAATATCAATCCAACATAAAGAAGACATAAACCAAACTTTTGCCAAATTTTATTTTTCTTTGAGAATGAAGCGCAAAAATTCTCACTTAAATTTTACAACTAACATGAAGTGCAATGTGTCACGAGAAAACTATCTCAAAATCACCTGTACCTGGAGTCTGGTCATGAAGCTGAAAACAAGCGTTGGTGATAAGGGGTTAATACACTTTAAGTCACGTGTCATATACTTACACAGAGCTAGGCCACTTTTACATGATCAGTATTTGTAAGCCAAATCCAGAAGTGGGTGCAAACATGGAAAAGATACAAATCTTACAATTATATCTTTCCTTTGTGAAAGTTCCACTTGTGTTGGCTTCCAATTATTGATGGGAATTGCTGATCAAATAGTGTTAGTGTGAATGTGCCCTTAATGAGGACCTGCAACAAAGTACAAAATAATGGGGGTCATTTACTAAGGGGCTGAATTGCGTTTTTCTGGTGGGTTACCGGAATTTTTTCGTTTTGCGCCGATTTTCCCTGAATTGTCCCGGGTTTTTGGCGCACGCGATCGGATTGTGGCCCCTCAGCGCCGGCATGCATGTGATGGAAATCGGGGGGTGTGGGCGTACGAAAACCCGACGGATTCGGAGAAACAGCCGCATTAAAAAAAAAAAAGTGTCGCTTGACACGGGCTTACCTGCACCCGGCCTGTCTTGGTGAACTTCAGTGTACTCCGATGGAAATCAGCGCAGCAGCGACACCTAGTGGACATCGGGGGAACTACCTTAGTGAATCGCCGGCAGACCCGAATCCTCCACACAGAACGCACTGCTGGATCGCGAATGGACCGGGTAAGTAAATCTGCCCCAATAAGTCACCACCCCTTTGTCCATGAACTGATTTATATATAAACTGGACCATATCTTTTGAATGAATGAATTAAACAAGGCACTTTATCATTAAAAAAAAGTTTGGAATAAATACTATAAAAGGCATGGTATGTCAATCCTTTATTGAAATAGTCCACGGTACTAATTCAAGCCATCCAAATACTTTGGACACAGATTACTTCACTAATAGACACGTTATGGATGTAGCCACATGTCTTAGAATTGCAGGGGCAATATTCCTGGTGGATAAACCTCAAGGACATGCTCTAGCAGCATTGGATGATGTGTAATTTCAGTTACTATACTTCAAAGATCAATTATTTATTGTTACCATTTTTATTATAGATGCACTGGTTGGACTATTCTATATTTCTGTTGTGTGCTTGTGTTGTTCTTCTTACACCCACCAAAGTGTATTTTACATAAGAATCTCTAATCATAGTTGCAACAAGGAAGTTTTCAAGCAGCACTAATCAAACATAGAGGAGCAAGTACAAAATGGGTTCTTGTCTATTAGGCTGGGCGTCGGGTGCTTCACACAAAAGTCCAATGAAATGAGCAGCACACCACAGATGAAAGGTGAAAAAATACCTCATTACAAAGTTGCATTTCATGTGTCAAAGAAGTTGCATTACGGAAATAGTTTGGTCCTGTTCAACTGGATGTTAAAGAGGCATTCCCACAAAGACAAGTTTATTATATGTACTCAGGATAACAAACTAACACATTCTCTAATTCACTGTTATTAACAAAAATACAGCATTTCACAGATATAAGTCCAATCTGTCTCTATCAGTCCTGGTGTACACAATTTCAGTTGGCCCTAGACATGACCCTGTTACTTCTGACTTTAGGGTCAGGCCACCATCTTGGATTTTGCTGTGCATTTGTCTTTCTCTCTCTGCTGTGTGCCTGTAGCCACGCCCCCTGCACAAGCTCAGAGACACTCACTGATTCACTCCCAGCCTGGAGATTGTGAGGAGAGATGAGCTGCAAACTACAAACTACAAGCAGATAAGTGATCTGGGAGAAGGGGGAGGCAGGCACATATCTGTGAGATGTAGCAGTGCTCATAGTGTGTAATAGGCATCTCATTGATCTCATGCATCTCTCATCTGTCTCATCTCTTTTTCTATGTGTCAGTGTCTTAGTACATTGTGAGCCATCTGAAAGTGTGTATACACCTGTACCCTGATAATCTAACCACATTGTCACACCACAGAACTAGATGGGCCATAATGTGTCTGCTTAGAGAGTCCCTGGGATTTTGCACTGAGAAGCCGAGTAACCACTGAGTAACATTTTAAAGTAAGGGGTTAAAATGATCTTTGTTGTGTTAATATCACTAGGGGGTTGAGATGTGGGAATTTTCTTTCATGGAAAAACCCCTTTAATTCAGTTGTACATTACTGCAAGCTTTGTTCAGGATCTGTGATTTCATGCCCGGGAATGCTTCAACAAGAATTCACTTTTCATCATTTTCTCTTGTTCCGTTCTCTCTTGTATCTAAGTTGTGATGTAAATTGCCTGTTCTCATTTTATGATTACTGGTGTGTAAAAGAAATAGAGTTTTCATCAATGGGGTACACCAAGACAATAATACACATTGCATTCTACACCACCATATTCATCCTTATCTCTTAGAAGTTGTTGTTTTAATTTCAATTATGGATTTCTGTTGATGAATGAAGCTGTTTGTTTTCTTAAAGGAAACTAAATGAAGGCAGAGTTGAAGCATTCAGTCGTGCAGAAATTAAGCATGTTGTTTCCAAGGTAAGCATGCAGCTGTCTTGCTGTCACTTAATGTTTAAAAAGACAAGTCTAATAAAATGTCTACCTAAAATGCCTGACAGAATAATCCTTAGCAAACTAATGAAATTTGTCAGAATTCAAAAACCAAGCATATACTGCAGTATTTTGTGTTGCTTCTGGCTAACAGGAAATCAAAAGTCCTTACCATCTGCGGAAAGATATGTTTCTGATTTTAGACTGGGGAGTTGTTAACATATCAGATGTAATTATGTCTCACTTTTACTTTTTGTAACTTGGAATTAATAGTTACATGAACTTAGTGTAAGGGGAATTATGCAAATGCATGAGAAGCCTGCATAAACATTTAATACGGTATGTTGGTATCTTGGTAGATAGTTACGTTTTATTCCAGGGAAATGTGCTTGCTGTAAGCATGCAGCTAGCAATAAATAATTTCATTATAGATTTAATTTACTCCTCAGTGAATTTAGTGATTCACAGAAAAATCAAATGTTTGGGATGAATATCTACCCCGGGTGAATGGAACTAATCTAATTTCATGTGCGATATGGAGGCGCTCAAGAAAAGTAACAGTGGTATTTACATTCACAGAGTCATATTCTGTGGAAATGCCAGGACAAATTAATTTTAATGGTTAATTTGAGTTTGGGTAATTTCATCTTTATACAGAATGCATAACCTTTACTTTGCTTTTAGGGTCACAGCATGAACATTTCTCATGATGCAATGGTTGTTTCATGTTTTTATTACCAAACAATTAATGGCATTTAAGAATACTACTGAGCAAGGCTATATGCACACATCCGCAGCAGCAGGCATGTGTGAGCCACAAGCTTGGGGAGAGAGGAAAGGTGAGAGATTCTCACCCCCCCCCCCCTCTATACGGAGCTTGGCCGCATGTCTCAAGCACATTGTGATGAGATACAACGGGCCACATTTACTAAAGCCCCTGTGCCAGTTTTCTGTTGGACTTTGCCTGTTCTTTTATGTGAAAACTGCTTGACTAATTCATTTTGCGACTGCTCTATACCCAACGCAAAACAACATTCTGCTCTAAAAGGGGCAATCATTTTTCATGATGAATTGGTGGTTTCATTTTTTTTATTTACAAACAATTAATGGCATTTAAGAATACCACTGAGTAAGGCTACATGCACACATCCGCAGCAGCAGACATGTGTGAGCCACAAGTCTGGGGAGAGAGGAAAGGTGAGAGCTCCTCAACCCTCTCCTTTCCATATGGAGCTGAGCAGGCGCGCTGCAAAGCCGGGCAGGAATAGGACCTGCTCTATTTTTCCCGGTGTGGACGCATGGCTCAGGCACAGGTGTGGTGAGACACAATGGCCCACATTTACTAAAGCGCCAGTTTTCTGTTGGACTTTGCCTGTTCTTTTATGTGAAAACTGCTTACACATGTATTAAAGAAGAGTCTGCGCCTCATATGAACTTTTAGATGCTGTAGCTTCAAATTATCTCTCTGCTTTACTAACATCTAGCCATGATCAATAAATGTCACTATCCTGTGGCTGGCTTAACAACACACAGTGGTTCTAGACATTGCCTATGTGATACAGCACTAGGCAAGTAGTTGGTGTCTACTTACTGCAATCACGTAGTATTGTAACTTTACTCACATTGGGTGAGATTTACTAGTGCTTTTAAGCCAGATATAGAAGCACTGAAATAATCACCATTTCTTGCTATGCTCAATTTTTTGGCGACTAAGGCATGAAGGGACACAGCCAGTGGCAGAGTATGCCAGCGCCATAAACTTAAGTATTAACACTACTGGTCTTCTTCTTCATACTTTTACATCCTCAATTTAGAGAATTTAGTATTCTGTGACACCTTGTATGATATATGTATATTATAGACCTCTTTCTATGGAACACCTGATATTTGCTTTTCTTGGTGTTATGTTTAATCAGTTTTTGAACATGGCGATGGTGGGTTGCAGGATCTTATATGATTGCAGTCTGTAAGTTTCATTGTTTTAATTATTTTTTAACATTTGGCATCTTATATCTTCCCTATCTGTTAATAAAGGATAGTAAACCCTTTTTCACATATGAATGCACAAGATTATTTTACATCTTCTATAATTTTGAGCCTAATTATGGATCATTTTGTGAAAATAGATCAAGTTGGTAGTAAATTTTGCCATTTATCAGTTATAGCTCTTGTTGAAAGTTACTGGTGTATAATGACATATTGGGTTTTATTGTTTGAATTCGTATATTTATGTAAGTATCCAATCTCTAAAAAGCAAGATTACAAGATGCCGTGTTTTTTAATGGCATCATGCATATGTCCTATATTCTGTATGTATATGCCAGAACATAGTGGCCTATATAATATTATTATTATTCCTAATGCATGGTAACTATGATTTTTCTTTTGTACCCATTTGTGCTGTCCTGTTGTCAACATTAAACATCACTTGTTCAATTGGTTTTCTTAGTCTTGTCTTGTTGCTTTGTCTGAATAAATCACTGCTTTGGTCCTTGGAATTCATATAAAATATTCAAACTTGTGCATTGTTGGATCCCAAAGAGAGCCTTATTTTAATTGCTAGAGATCAAACTGTTCCAGACCATTGCAGCCATAAAGAAGAATAAAGTTTTTTCATTCATGACAAAGACCTGCCACCCAATTTGTGTCTACAAAGTGCTGAGTAAATAGTCTGTATGCTCAAAATAAGTAATTGATACAAAAATTTGTGTTCGATTGTTTGAAAATTAAATCTGCCTGAAATAGGAACACTTAAAATCTAACTTTTATTACCATATTAAAATTCGAAGGCCACTCTTCAGTAAACTGAATGTTTATTCAGGCTATCCAGTGTGTATCTCAGATCAAGGGTTGTTTAGTCCGTAACTACACACTGAAATAAAGTGCTTTTAAATAGTGTTATCTAATCCACCATGTGCGGCAACCAGCGTTATCTCTGTAAAGATAGCTTCTAAAATAACGCTCCTCTTTGATGCCTATGCACACAGTGGACCAAGGTGCTAATATAAAGTGAAAGTAGTGCTGAAGATAAAGTGCTACATTCCACTCCCGTTTCAGATCATAGCACTCTGCCGAGTATTATTCATTGGATGCTAATTATGCCTTGGTTGGTCAGCATTCCTAATCTGCCTAACACACTCTACGCCTGACACGTTTCTACAATCCCATTGTGTGGGTATCGTGTCATCAGAGGCATGTAAACATATGAAAGGATGTAAATACAAGAGCGACTGCACATCACATTGTTCTCTCATGTGCAGCCGCCTGAAAGTTCTCGGCGAGCGCACACTGAGAATATAAAGGGAACCACCCGCCCAGAGGGCGGTCCTCGACAGCCGCCTAACCAATCCGGATCAAGGGGGCGTTCCCAGAGAAGAGGGCTCGTACCTCAGAAGACCAATCGCGCTGCTTCCAGGTACAAAGCACGGCATATACAGGACCTCACAATGAGTCCAAATATGCCGAGTGGAGAATCCAACGTATCAGGAACAATGTCCTCTACCATACCAAAACCACAATCGTGTAGTTGGGGCTCGGACATAAAATATGTTAGTCCCGACATCCTCCTATCATAATTCATATACATAACGGGGGATCGTATTGCGGCGTTACCATTATGCCTAAACGACAGAGCAATAAGTAGAAAGAATATCTGCCAAAAGCAGAGTCTCCAAGGATAAGAGAAGAACAGAACAAGTAAATTCGGGGTACTATACATACCCACAGCAGGACAGATAGGGCACCTCAGATATAAATATCGAGCCCCATATATTGCAAAGGGATGCACAAAGCCAAACTTGAATATTAAACGATTCCGAGGTCAATGTATGTACCCATAGTCTGTATGGTCGATAATAAAAGTGGAGGACGCTCATGCTTGTCAGGAGAAAAAAATATCCTCTCTACTGTCCATCTGGGGCCTGTTCAAACTTGTGTTTGTGTCCTCAAGTGACTACTACTCCCAACACCTCCTAACAGCTAGATCAGAATGGCCAAGGTTGTTGGGAAGTTTGTCAAAACAACTGTCCTGCTTCCTTTAGTCCAATAATGTGCACCTTCTCATAGTCTATATCTATGAGGTAATTGTAGAGGGATGTCTGACAATTAACGATCTTACACCAAAAGGTACGATACACAAAATGTATCTCCTCTGCCTTTAAAGGGAACCTGTCACCAGGAGACCCATTTTTAGCACTCCCCCAGTCCCCACAGAGCATAGTACATACACTGCCAAAGTGTTTTTGTATTAAAAATAGGTTTTACAGAAAAAAAAGATATGTTATATTGTACCTTTCATTAGTATCTGCTTTGTGACTAGGCAGTTGCCTTTTGGGAGGGGCTGGAAAGGAGCAGTTTCCCCCCCCACACTTTGGGAACAGCTTCCCCATGTGACCTTTTCAAATATGTGAAAACACCCATCACTGGGCTTAGTGACGCCCCCTGCTCCTCTACAGCCAATCCCGAGTGTTGGGAGTTATCCATATATTTGAAAAGGTCACATGTTTCCCAAGGGTGGGGGGAAACTGCTCCTTTCCAGCTCCTCCCAAAAGGCAACTGCCTAGTCACACAGCAGATGCTAATGAAAGGTACAATATAACATATCTTTTTTTCTGTAAAACCTATTTTTTATACAAAAACACTTTGGCAGTGTATGTACTATGCTCTGTGGGGACTGGGGGAGTGCTAAAATGGGTCTCCTGGTGACAGGTTCCCTTTAAATAAGGCAGTAGAGACATCTATTTTTTCACTTTCTTGTAGCAAAGCACAGGGGTCTAATCCGACCACAGCTGTAATTGTTTACACATTTTCCTGAGACAAAACTGCATGTCAAGTTCTGGAACAAAATAATTATTTCATAAATATAAATGAGTGTGTAAACCTCCCAGATAGAAAGTAAGATGTAATGTATATGCAGAAAATGTTGCTATTCTCCAAACTATGACTTTAACATAACAAGGAAAGTAAATACCACCAAGTAACACCTATAGCAGCACCCACTGCACTACAGCACAAGGAATACACGCTATACTCCACCAGATTTTTGTGTTATGGCGTAAACATGTGTCACTAGTTTATCAATGAATTAACGCATTAAAGGGTTATTCCCACCTAGACTAGATTCTTACACATACTCAGGATAATATAATAACACATTTACAAATTCAGTTTTATTAACAAAAATACAGCATATCACAGATGCAATTCCAACCTGTCTCTATCTTCTCATGAATTTCTCATGTCTACGTGCTGCAGTGCTCTCTGCCTCCTACCCCTCCTCTCTGCCGGTAAACAGCATGCAGAGTTTTACTCTACTAGCTACAGACAAGATAAGGTCTTTATTTGGGAGTGAGGCATAGCAGATCTGACTCTGTGTGTTTTATAGGTAAGTTAGCAGAGCTGAGAGTGTGATTGCATTTTATTTCATAAAGCTCATTGTCTCTCATTTCTGATCTTCCTCATCTCTCTTCCTTCTTTGGCAGATGCTAGTAGAATGTTTAGAAGCTAAATAAAAGTATAGATAAACCTGTACCCTGATTATCTATGCGCATTGTCAGCACATTTCATTTCATAGCACAGACGAATCATAATGGGGCACATTTACTTATCCAGTCCATTCGCGATCCAGCGACGGTTCTCCGACGCTGATTCGGGTCTTCCGGCGATTCACTAAGGTAGTGCCCCCGATGTCCATCAGGTATCGCTGCTGAGCTGAAGTCTGCCGAGGTCCGCCGGAGTTCACCAAGCTAGGTTGGGTGCAGGTAAGTGATACATTTTTTTTTTTAAATACGGCAATTTTTCTGAATCCGTCGGGTTTTTGCCCGGGCCCCCCCCCCCCCCCCCCCCGATTTCCGCCGCGTGCATCACGGCGCTGATGCACCACAATCCGATTGT
The DNA here is from genome assembly GCA_019512145.1 of Engystomops pustulosus. Taxonomy (NCBI): domain Eukaryota; kingdom Metazoa; phylum Chordata; class Amphibia; order Anura; family Leptodactylidae; genus Engystomops; species Engystomops pustulosus. The sequence continues at coordinate 114,084,325 of CM033644.1, read as the reverse complement.
GTGCGCCAAAGCCCCGGGGCAAATTTAGGGAAAACCGGTAATATTTGGGAAACACATCGGAAAACCGCGATTCGGGCCCTTAGTAAATGACCCCCAATGTGTCTGCTTAGAGAGTCCCTGCTCATACTGTAGAATTTTACAATGACCATCACTTCTAGGAGTTAAAGGAGCTAAACAGCTATACAAGCCTTATAATTGTAGAGTAAGGGGGTTAAAAATGATTTTCTTTGTTGTAACATCACTGAGGGATTAAAATTTGAGAACTTTTTCACATACATACAAGTCAGAGCCTCAATTAGAGGGGGAAACAACCCCCTGTCTGGGATGATCAGACCAAGTAGCTCTGATTAATACCTGCAGACCTGGAAATCATGTGACCATTGGGTCATCAAAGGACGTTGCTGTAGCTGCATCTGCTGACATCTAAAGTCAGCAGGTGGTCCGAGACGAGCTAATGTGAATGTAGCTATCCTCTGTTTTTGCATGTGGTTGTACTATGTTTGTAATCATATATACTTTTATTGTTCTATTCCATTCTATTTGTAATTTATTTCTGTTATCTTCTGTGCTTGAGATTGGGACCGCTGTGATCTGAGAATCAGTTACAATCTGTGACAATAGTATGCTTATGTACCCATTGGGCCACATTTACCATGTGCAGTTTGCCTGTGCATAGTGCAGAGTACGCCAGATACAAGATTTCTGGTGCAAGTTCTTCATAAATTTGGGTCCCCGGGTCTGGCACACATTTTATATCAACTAAAAGTAGGTCTAAAGTAGGAACTGACAGTCTTATACTGCACCAGAATTCATCATCATAGTAATTAATCTGGCGCAGCAAAAGGCTAGTGTTTTCCAGCTATAGACTGCGGGAACCTGAGAATCATTGTTAAATCCCCCCAGGACATACAACACAATTCTATCGGACTTTGCATGTTAAATCTGGTGCATGGACTGACTGAGCACCGGAACACCCCCTAATTTGTGTCGCACAAAGACTAGTACAACTGCGCCCCATAAGGGTCACATGTACGACAAATGTGGTGCAGACACTTCTTAAATACCTGTGCAAGCAGTTTTCACTTGAAAGAATGTGTAAAGTTCAACAGAAAACTGGCGCACAGCCCTTAGTAAATCTACTCCATTGTGTTTGAATGATGTAGCACGGAAATTGAAGGAAGAAGGATCACTTTGTTGTATCTGATACAAATTGTGATTTTTTTTTATACTTAAGTATTGATAAAGATCCAAGTGAGACAAACCTTTGCAATGCTGAGTACATAAAAGAAGTAACTATTTGCACCAGATATAATTGGGTACAAAGGGGGGGGGGGGGCTGTATATAAAAAAGAGGTGGTCTGTATATATTGAAAGGAGGGCTGTATATAATGCAAAAGGGGGCTGTACATAATAGAAACAGGGGGTCTATATAGAATAGAAAATGGGGCTGTATATATATCAGGCAGCAAATACCCTACAATCGCCCTTGTCTATTCCTCTATTTTTATAACAGTGCTGTATAAATGTGATCTCTTTTTAAAAAGATATAAAAAAGTGTTGCTAGATCAGTGAACTACATAGAGGTGCTATAATAGGGGACTTAGAAGATCTGTGATATGACTTGCTGTATTCTTTGTGTGTGTTTGGTCACCTCTTTCAAAAGGAAATAGGTTTGGAGTGGATTCTCCAGAGAAGCATCTACTGAAAAATATATCTTTTTGTGCCTCAGTAGGTTAGTACCAACCCATTTGTGGATTATGAGGTTTGTCTCTTTCTTACCATTAGTTTGCTCTGTTCAATGTTGTAAGCTCTGTTAATAGTCCACAGTCTGGAGTATTGATGCGTTCATGGGAAGGGGTTGTCAATTGTTAAAGGTTAGTTGTGAAGCTGTATATCCACTACCTAATGTGTCCCATCTTTCCATTCCCTAAAAGATGTGCGGCAAAGTATGAAGTCTTTAAATGTGCACCTATGTATCTAGAAATATAGGAGCACATTTACTAAGAACAGTGCAGTCTGAACTATGTGCAGTTTGCCTGTGTAGTGTGCAGAGTGCGCCAGATTCAGGATTTCTGGAGCTACTTCTTCATGAATCTGGTGCTCCTTGCACTGCCCCGACAGAGTGCACCACTTTTTTTGGTGCACCTGTAACATAGAGCTTGCAATACAATTCTGTTGGACTTTGCATGATAAATCTGGCGCACAGTCCGACTTGGCACCAGAACAGCCCCAAATTTGTTTTGCATGATGCCTAGTGTAGCTGCGCCACAAAGGATCGCATGCAACACAATTGTGGTGCAGGCACTTCTTAATTACCCTTGCCAGCAGTTTCCACCTAGAAAAACGTGCAAAGTCTGACTGAAAACCGACACAAAGCCTTTAGTAAATGTGCCCTGATTTCTTCAGGAGACATGGGGGGGGGGGGGATTTAACAATGTGTCTCAGGTTCCGCCATTCTCTAGATGGATAAATCACTAGTCTTTAGCTGCGCCAGATTTATCATTGTGATGATGAATTCTAATGCAGTACAAGACTGTAGGTTCCTAGTTTAGACTTACTTTCAGTTGGTCTAAACTGTGCACCAGAATTTTGTGTGCACAGATGATTTTCCCAAGCCACTCCCATTTCTCACAAGGTCACTTCCGTTTCCAGAAGGCCACGTCCCCTTAATTGGACAAGTCGGGAAAGTGCTGGAAAAAAGATCTAAAAGCCTTGATAACTGTGGTACAAAGCAAGACAGTGTTTTTGGCGCTAAACCACCGGAATTGTGGTGCAAGTGCGTTTATAAATCCCCCCATGAAGTCTTTAAATCTTTGTATGTGTCAGGAGAAAGTAATCAGACGAAAACTCTTCAACAATATATTTTTAAGTATAGTATGGGGTTTTGTTGACAGCTTATCAATTTTCATTTAGTTGAAAGTTTTGTAAAAGTAATAGCATTGCATTTACAAGAAGAAGCGACTGTTTATTTCTTTGAGTTCTTTCTAGTTTGTTACAAGTGGAGTGAAATTAGATTGAATCGAGAACAGAATTTGCCATTACCATTAGTGCAAATTACTTTCTCATTTGGATCTTTAGTCTGCTATGCCTTAAAAAGAACAGTATAAGCATAATGGTATAATTCTACATAGAGATTAAGGCATCCATAAAACAGTTGGATTCCAATAGACAGTTCAATTGGTCGTGAATGTAGAAATTACAGATGTATATTTATTAGCTTTAAATAGATTCTTTTACCTTGTGTTCTGTATATGCTTTATTGTTATATCCTATAGTTAGAAATTAGCATAGTTCTGAGACTTGTTTATGCATGCAGATTTATGCTGTTTGTTACCATGGATAATATTTTTGAGACTTTTTTAGGGACAAGCTCTCCGACTGTTTTACACATGCAAATACTTTAGAGAATAAGACACTGCTTATTACATAATCTGTGGAAAATGTGATGAAAGGAATAAGGTACTAAATAACAAGTTAACAGATCTTCAAAATAGATTTAGGCTATCCAATGTACCTATTGGTGGTTTCCCAAAGAAAGATATTGACATAGCTTTGGAAACACTCTTGTGTAAGTGGTTCTGGAAATTTTTTAGAGTTGTAGGACTTGTACCCCGTGCCTGGAAAGTGTCCACCCCTGGAAGCCTTACCAAAGCCATTATTGCTAAATTGTTGTGTTAAGGTAAACCTAGCTGATACATCCAATCCTGTCATTTCTACTTGTCTTATTTTCCTAAAAGCATTGTAACAGAGAATACATTTATGATGCCGCTGGCATTGTGGACCGCAGCCAAAACATTGAGGCTAAAGGAATGTGGGTGTGATGCAAATGTGCGACGGCAGGGAAACTCTCCAATCAAGATCTTGGAACCTGATTTGTTATGATTTGAATGCTCCTCCTTTTTCTGCTTTTCTCTTGCTTTTCTATATAGACTGATAGAACAAATAAAGCTTGCACAGTGCTGATTTTTGCCCAGGGCAATAGCATTAGCGAGACTTGCATCAGCTGTTGTCTGAATCATTTTCTTACGACTGTGCACAAATGCATTTAAAACTGATTTGAAACACAACAATTGACGCACTATAAAGAGGATATATTAAAGCCTACTCTAACAGTTGGGTTCTCGGAGCCAGGATGTCAGATTTCCAGATTATGCAAGGAAAGCACAGCTAAAGCAAGTTAGATTCCGAGAGGTGTAAAAATGTTTGGAGGAAGCAGGAATAAAGTTTTCTTTATTGTTCTCTGCAAACATATGTATTATATGCAAAGAAAAGGCTTTCTGTAACATATCTGTGGAATGCATCTGAGGCGTTGATTGTGTCACTGTGTTTCACTCTAACTTTGCTGTGTGAACACTGGCTTATGCTGGCTGGCTGCCCAGGGGTGCTGGACAGCATGTCTGCATTTTACACAGCATGTTGGGCAGTGGTTAGTATTTATTCATTTTTGGCTTTGGACGTGGCTTGTCTGTAGAAGTGACACTTTTTGCACATGTTATGTTTGAGTTTACCGTATATAAAATGATGCTGTGATAATGTAAATAATATTGATTTTTAGTATTATACATGTGTGATTTTTGATAGTGTTAGCACTTGCACTTTAAAGGGAATCTTTACAAGCCAGTATATTGTATCCATGTATATTGTTTGTTATTTTCCACGGCTCTGATATGGTGGTTTTGGGCATTGGATTTCTTTAACATAGATTAACATAGAGCCTGTACATGGAAATATTTTTTCATTGTGCTTATGTATGTCTCACTGTCCATGGTTCTTGTATGCTTTTATATGATGTTTTTATCTGGGGTATTTTTTTATCTCAATTGCTGTCTGTAATTAATAAATATTGATCTATGACATCTTGTTGTTTTGTATCAATGTTTTTATAGGTTATATGATTTATAGGTTATATGTTCGGTTTAGGCATAAAAAATCTTGATATCATGAAGTTATTTGATCATTGTATTGATTTGTGTTGGTTTATATTAACACTAGTTTATGCTTGTTGGCTGCCTTGACTTTTTCTACACCATACCTGTACAGTCTCCTTCATGCTCTGGTTCTTTAGTAGTTAACCTGGGGGATTTATTATGTGCTGGCATATGAAGAAGTTCTCCAGTGGCACCAGATACATCAGGAGGCCATGGCTGGGCTTCACAGTTCAAAATTTTACACCCAGCCCTACCAAAAAGTCAAGAAAGTTTGCAGACTCACTCCACCCCCGGCCTTGCCCCCTTTAGGCCTCTCATTTCAGAACACATGCATTCTTAGCCAAAAAAAAATGTGCATGTTTATGAAAATTTAAATATAATTTCTGGGGTTCAGATTAAAGAGTAGCCTTTAATGAAACACCAGGTAGCTTTTTCTTCAGATGAAAAAAATAGTTGTTTTTATTTTTGGAATAAGACAAAACAGCAAAAATGTTAAAAAAAACTGCAAAGGCTTGCTCCAGCCAGCAAAAAAATACAGTCCTTACTATGAGACTGAGTCCATATTATAAAGCACAGTCTTTACTTTAACCCCCACTGGGTTAGGCTGCATGCACACAATGAATGCTCACATACTGTAGTACGGCAGGCATACATCGGCAGCGGGAGAACACTCACCCCCGCCCCTCTCCATAGCTTAAAACATAGAGTCCGGCGCTGTATTCCGTCGAAAGGTAGGACATGCCCTATCTTTCTACAGGCTACGGAACAGTGCCGCTGTTGTACTGCTCCTGCACAGCGCCGTGAGCCATGAGGCCATTGCGATGTGAATGTAGCCATTCGTGTGAATGTAGCCATAGGCGCACCTTTTCTGTCCTCAGGTTTTCACTCTCAGGTAGGGTACCACACCAACTGTCATCTGTCACTACTGGCCAGGGCTTACAAACCCTATGTACAGGGTTTGTAAGCCCTGGCCTGGAATGTGGGAGTAACCATCACACCTAGCTCCTGCTCCAGAAAAAACGGTATATATACAATTTGAAGAAAGGTGCTGCCATGGAGAAATAATTTTTTATGTATGAATTTCTATTCTTGTACAGAAGATTAACGGGTGATATCAATCATTAATAAGTATATAATACCGGTTTGTTCTGTATTAATATAAATAATTGAGTTACTTGTATCCTTTTTAGGCCAATGCTAAAAATATAAAGGCGAGTATTATATAGTGGCATGTTTTCAGGATAAAATACAGTAGGCCTTTTTTCTGCTGTTATACAACCATATTACCATTGTATACTCAAATGTATAAGAGCAGTATTATTACTGTATAAGAGCATTATTACTACATCAAAATCACTTGTCTAGAATGAGGACATCCCTCTAATCGTAACTATAATTTAATATTTCGTAATAGGCGCTTATTTAAATGAGAACATAAATATGTTTCTTTATATTTTATTCTGACAAAATGATGCATTGAAAAAACAAGCTCTACTTTATATGGCTTATTCTTGACCCCAAAGTGCTGTTTCCCAATGGACTTAGAACTGATATAACTTTGTTCTAATACCATCAGCTCTTCCCTATCTGCAGATTGATGCAGGTAAACACATCAGATTGACAGTGCACAAAGTGAAAGGTTCTCTACACATCTATTTTTAACTTCTAGCGGGAAGAACCATGAAAATGATTGGAATGTTATGAAGGGCATTCACTACATAGATGGGCAGTTAAAGACAATTGTGGATTTCTGATAAAGTTAATGGTGTTAATGGTGACTATGATAGAAAGGTGTAAGAAAACAGAATGCATCACAGCATGCAAAATATGATATCGCATAGCATTAACCACAACTGAACAATGGGGCACATTTTCTAAGATTGTCGGAAACTGCACTAAAAGTGCTCTGCCTGTGTATAATGCTGCACCAGATTCATTAAGAATGTGCACCATATATCATGAATCTATCACTTCCCTGCAGTGGCCCGACAGAGTATACCAACTTTTTTGTGTTGCACCTTTAACATAGGTCTGACTGAGTGCTGGAACATGCACTACTTTGTGTTGCATGGTGACTAGCGCAGCTGCACCACAAAAGGGTTGCGTGCCGCACAATAACGGCGTGGACACTTTTGAAATACCTGTGCAAGCCATTTACACCTAAAAGAACGTGCAAAGTCCGACAGAAAACAGGTGCAAAGCCCTTAGTATATGTGCCCCAATATGTTTATGGCTAAACCCGGATGAACCAACCTGAGGGTTCATATTTTTAAATGATTGGGTCTGTACAAGATAGGTTCTGTAGATTTGTTCTTAAGTTAAATTTGTATGTAAGTCAGAACTGTATATTTTATAATTGTAACCCCAGCGAAATTTTGTTTGGTCTCTGTGACAAATGGGTTTCTAAAAATGTTGGATTGCCATCAGAATCAGGGTTAACAATAAAGCTGAATTGCAGAAACCTTTCATAACTGCTATAGCTGTTTATTGTAGCCTAAGGCAAAAGTACAGTAAATTACCAACATCCAGAGGTCTGTTTGTAACTAGGGGCCGTCTGTTAATCTGGTGTCTTTAAGTAGGGACCGCCTATATAGGTATTAATACCCAGCAATTCTTTACTTTTCATCAGTTTGGCATCCGCTTTTCATGGATACTCATAAATTGCAGTCTATGAGTGATCCATGAAAAATGGTTCATACTAGGATATGCACACCTTTTAGAATAATGGACATGTGCATTTATATATTAAAAAGTATTGCATTTACTGCATTCATGTTCATGACAGTTCCCAAAAATTGGAATAGTAGAATAGTACATTTTATGTACACACAATGGAGCTTATTTACTAAGGGTCCGTGGACGCACTTTCGTCAGACTTTCCGACGTTTTCAGGTTTTAAACGGCTGTGACAGGTATTTAACAAATTGCGCACTTACACCAGGAAGAAGGTGAACTCCAGCAGACCTGAGTTGGGAAGCGACACATGCAGGATATCGGGCGCACGATCTTAGTGAATCGCAGCAGAGTGCATGATCGTCCGACAATGCACTTTCTGTGAACTCCTCTGGACGGGTAAGTAAATGTGCCCTATAAGTAACATACAAGTGTTATTGTGCCCTTCTCCCTTACACTTTACTAATTCAACTTTCTACAAAACAATAATACAACTCTTTAGAGGAGATTTATCAGAAGTGTCTGATAGTAAAACTGTTCTAGTTGCTCATGGCAACCAATCAGAGCTCAGCTTTCATTTTATAAATTGCTGGAGCTAGATAAAAATAAGCTCTCATTGGTTGTCATGAGCTACTAGAACAGTTTTACTCTCAGACAACTGTGGCATTTTGAATCCGTTTTTAGTTCGTTTTAGTCATGCTTTTTTGAAAACACATCAGTTTTTTGTCCTGTTCTCCAATTATCTTAAATAAAAATGGGCAAAAACACACGCGTTTTGAAAAACGCACACGTTTTTGAACACATGCGGTTTTTAACGGACTTAAAGATGCATCACTAATAACGGACTAAAAACGGGTTCAAAACGCCACGTGTGACACCACCCTTAGGCCCCTTTCACACTTGGGTTTTTCACGCGCGTTTTCTGCGCGTGCTTTTGATGCGCAGAACTTGCATTGCACTCTAACCCACTGTAACCAATGGGTCTTTTCAGACTTGCATTTTTTTTCACGCACACACGCGCTTTTTTTTTAATGTGTGTTTTAATCTCGGCATGCTCTACTTTTGCAAGTCACGCACGTGAAAAACGCACCATACAAGTCTACGGAGACGCACCAAAAACGCATTTCACTCTGAGACACTTGCAAGTGCAATGCAAGTGCAATGTGTTTTTCATGCATCAATTGCCATAGAAAAGATAGAGCTCAGTCCATTTCACGTGCATTTTCTGCGTGTGAAAAACGCATTGAAATTGCATTGAAATTGCATTGAAAACGTGCGTAAAAAACTGAGACACTGAACAAACTCTGACTGAAAACTGATTGAACTCTGATGCAAAATGTGCGTTTTTCACTGACCAAACACTCATCGCACCCTGATCAAACTCTGACGTGATCTGCAACGCAAGTGTGGAAGGGGCCTTAGTGTCACAATGTAAATATCTTTTTTTTTCCATTCTTTGCCCGGTCTGCTAATTGGAAGGAGGGGTTAGTTTGCATAGGTGATAAATTAAGGGATAGCAACTCCGTTTAAGCTTGCTTATTTTGGCCTGTGCTTTTAAGTGACTTGTGGACATAAGTGAAGTTTAAACAAGTGAAGTTCAAAAAACGAGGAGTTCACAGAATTGTAGGATGATCTGTAACAAGATTGGTGGTATGCTCCAATTCTCTGCTGTATGTATACATTACTGGAGAAGGAGTTTCAGGGTGAATACCACTGCGATAGATGGGCCCATATTTTTCTGCTGGAAGCTCGAGTTAGAGATTTAGAGGAAGATATTGTATGCCTGTAAGCAATCAACAATCTTGAGAGGAGTATTCTGCTTACAGAGCAAGCAATAAGCGGAATAGAAGTGTAGGGTGGAAAAGAAAGCCAGGAGGACCAGGTAGGTAGCTGGGTTACTAGAGATAGAGGGATAGAAAGGGGTCCAAGAAAAGAGAGACTTATTCTGACTCTGAACACCCTAGCAAGATTGTGCAATGATGTAAGGATGTCAGTGTCAGAAATGGCAGGCCTAGCGGATCCTGCTCTCCTGAACAGCCGGGAGAGCAGACGAGCTAGTAGTAGGGGGGGTGGTAGTGCAGGTAAGCCAAGGCAGCTAGTGGTTGTAGGGGACTCTATAATCAGGAAGATGGATAGAATAATAGAATAAACCGTCTCAACCGAATGGTTTGCTGTCTCCATGGTGTCTGCGTTCGGCATTTGGTGGAAAAGGTGGAATATTACTTAGGGAGTTAAATGCATGGGAGTTAAATCCTGGTTTTGAGCTGAGCAAAGATTTGGGTTCCTAGAGCATTGGGCTGACTTTTCATTGGGGTACAAGCTGTTTTCTGCAGATATTTGCTGTGCTGGGGGAGAAGATCCTAGCAGGGGTGCTGACTATTTAAACTAGGATTTGGGGAGGAGGATAAGGAAGAACCTAAAGGGGTAGACAGGTCAGAGAGGGGGCAAGTTATGTTGGTGGGTGGCGAAGTGGGTGGTTAATGGGGGAGTAAGCAGTGGATAGGGAAATCCACAAGTTAAAAACAATAGTGAATATATATGTGCCAGTAAAATTACTATAAATCAAATTAATAACTGTGGAAAATCAAAGGGTGTGTTCACAAATAGCAGAAGTATCACAGGTAAAATGGGTGAACTTGAGGCTCTGGTATTAGACGAACAGTTAGATGTTGTTGGTGTAGCAGAGATATGGCTCGATGCATCACATGATTGGGGTGTTAATATTCAAGGTTTTACAGTCTTTCAGAAAGACAGAGCAAATAGGAGAGGATGTGGCATATGTCTGTATGTCAGAAAAGACCTAAAGGGATTGTGAATGAGACAGTGGTCACTGAAGAGTATGAGGAGGCTTAAACATTTTCAAAAGAAGGATAGCTTTGAGAAATATTGTTGGTGTAATTTATAGACGAGTCTATAAGAGAAAAATTTGTATGGAAGCAGCGTATGGCTCACCCGTTTGGAAGATTTTTCCGCGAGGACTTCCGCGAGTGACCAGCGTGTTCAATGAGTGAAAGGATCCCAAGGGAAAAAACAATCCAGCGCATACGATTAAAAGATGCCTCCAAATTTTATTGCAAACTCCAGATAAAGCAATGGGAAAGCGCACTACAGCACTGTGTCCAGATGGTGGGCTACAGGCATAATCCTACGCGTTTCAAGCGCTTCACACGCTCTTAGTCATGGCTCAATTTTATAGACCCCCCAATATCTCTTAGGAAATACAGGTTCACCTTTATAAACAAATGGTGGGAGAGGGAGGGACAGTAGTAATCATCGCGGGAGACTATTCCAAAAATAATCATCTGTGAAGGTTAGACATTTTATCAACGTTTTGCTGCTTGTAGAAGATTCCACAAGAGTTGATACTTTGTTGGACCTTGGGATTTCTAACAATGGGGAAATTGTCCAAAATGTCACTGTCTGGGAAACCCTCGTAAATAGGGATCATAACATAATTATTTTCCTCTTAAAAAGCAAAAACGTGGAAAATCGAAACATTATGATACTTATGTTAAATGTGGGACATCCAAATCTATACTGGGTCCTTATACTTCTAAATTTATTCCTAAAGGTAACAAGTATAGACGGGCGAGATTACACCTTGCATGGCTTACAGCTACAGTTAAAAGGGCAAAAAGGGCAAAAATCTGATGGATTATCTGAGGCATTCAATAAATACAAAACACTTGCCAAAATATGTAAGTAGGAAATAAAATCAGCCAAAGTACAAAATGAAAGACAGGTGGCCAAAGATAGCAAAACAAATCCTTTTTTCAGTATATCATTGTCTTAAAGATTGCAATCAGGGCTGCTTCGTTCCAGGCTAGCTCTAAGACCAAAGTGTGGAACTGAACCGCATAGGCACCAACGGATGAATCCCCTTGATGTAGATTCAGCTTTGCTGTCTCAGCTGAAGGTGCCCATGCAGGTTCCTCAAAGACGAATGGAATTCAGTGAAGAAAGAGGTAATGTCCGTTGTTGCTGGGTCTTTTCTGTCCCAGCGGGGAGTAGCCCATGCCAGGCCTTTCCTGGAGAGGAGACTGATGATAAATGCTACTTTAGACCGTTCTGTGATGAACTAAGTCAGCATAAGCTCAATTTGCAGGGAGCACTGAGTGATAAAGCCCCTGCACAACTTGGGTTCCCCATTATACTTAGATGGCATGGAAAGTCTCAACCTGGGTTCAGCGGCAGGCAGGTAAACCAGAGTGGCAGACAAAGTCACAGGACCCTGGCACTGTTGCTGAGTAGCCATCATCTGCTGCAGCATGGTAGTAACTTGCCCGAGCTGTTGACCTTGCGTGGGCAGTTCAGGAAGTGGAACCTTGGCGGGATCCATGCCCCGGTCTTGCTGTCAGGCTCCAGGGGTAGTGGACCCACTGGACCACTGCGGACGATGACGTAAGCCAACACCTGCTACTGGATTCTAAGTGGCACCCAGTTTTCACCAGAGCCTGCTGCAACACGGACTTGCTGCGGTGTGGTACCACAGGTGCAACTTTGTCTGCGGTGGCAGCCAAGGTGAGGTACACAGATGTTAGGCAGAATTGTAGTCAGGGACAGGCGGGAGGTCAGGAGCGGAAGTACGGGATTGGAGTCAGGAACATAGCAATAGGTCAAGGCAGGAGGAACAGGATCAAAGTCAATAGGAGAACCAAGGTCACAATGGAAATACAGAACAATAGCATGTGGCAAGGCTGTCAGGCACAAAGTTCCGGTAGGGTGTGCAGTGAGAGGCTGGTTTATAAGGGATTCTGGAAAATGGCCAGCGCTCATGGGGCAACAAGCTGCTTGAGACAAGCAAGCTTTGACATGTTAGTAAAGTGTCCCAACACAATAAAGCCGCTTCTACCCTGGTGTGCCTGATACATGTTGGCTATGTCACAACGTCATAGGTACTATGACACATACCTAGTTTCCTGTACTGCTATCCCTTCCCTAAACTCTTTGCTATTTCTTTAATTTGTAGGCCCTGCATGTAAAAGTGTTTAATGATATTTGATTGAACGTAAATATATAAATGAACAAATAAAAATGGCATCTTAAATGTAATGAAGGGAGCAGATACAGGAACACAGAAGACCGTGAGCCTCAAAACCGTACCATCCAAGAGCCCTACTTGCTTGCCTCATGTACCTTGTACTCATGTATGGGACAACTAGTTGACAACTCCTCCCTAAACGTACAAGTACATCTACATGTAAACAAAAACAATACAAATATATAAGAATAGTTGCCAAGCTGGTTCTCCACAAAGAAAGCAACAAGGTAAGCAATGAAAAAAGTCTCAAATTAGGTAAGGATAAAGAGAATACAGTAGGTGGAAATAAGGTCCCATAAGCTTAAACAGGGATTTCATCAGACACTGACCTAATAATTAATTTGTCAACACATCCCTTAACTGTTATTGAGACCTCCGTCCTCTGGATGTATTTCTTAACAGAGTTAAGTACTACCATGGTGATGAGGGGAAAGCTCTGGAGACTGATAAATTACTATAATGCCATCTGACAAAAGGGTTAATATTGTTATATTCAATACTTTTAAATATAAGGATATACGTCTTAATTTTTTGAAGGACAGAACAGATTTTGGGAAGTGTGGATGCAGAGGCCATATATTTCTAAGGTTGGCCTTAGAGCGGTGGCACACTTCCTAAGGTGAAGGGGCCGACAGCAGGCCAAACAGAACATCTTCATCCTCAAGGCATTAGAATTTTGCCTCAATAGGAATTACTTTCTGTTTAGTTTCAACAAAATTTTATTGATCAATAAGCAAAAAGATGCCTTACAATAGGACAGCCAAAACATATGCCCCTCGCAGGGGGAACAATAGGAAATTCTACCACAAGCAGAGGGGTACAGCAACTGGCCATGTGAGCCAACCTATGCCAATTTACTCCTAGGATGGTCGGAAGAAACCCTGGTGTTTTTTTTTATGCCAATCTGTCCCAGATATGCAGGATAGAAGCCTGGCATCTATAAAAAATGGATGATGTCTTTGTGATATGGCAGTGGTCCCAGACATCTCTCATTGAGTTTGTTTGATGTCTTAACACAAATTGAATAGGATTAAGCTTCACACATGAAGTCTCTGATACCTCTTTTCCCTTTCTTGGTGTACACATTACTAAGGGGACTGGAGGTAACCTCATAATAGAGGTTTTTAGAACAGTGACCAATTCATTGCTAAGGTGGGAAAGCTCCCACCTTGCACCTTTGAGGAATGGCATATCAAAGGGCCAATATTTGCATCTTAGATGCAATTGCTCGGAATCCAAAACATCTCTAAGAAAAGGTACCCAGATAAAATCCTAAGAGAGGCATTTCAACAGGCTTTACATGGCAATCGGCGTGAACTTTTAAATAAAAAGAGAACTGTGGAATAATAGTGTTAAATAATAAGACTCATCACAACTTACAAAAATAGGGCCGATGAAGCCAGAAAGTTTCTGGCCTCACATTGGAACATCTTACTTATGGACCCTAATCTAACTAAAGTAATCAGTTAACATATAGATCTACAATAACTTATAGGAAGGGACCTTCACTCAAAGATAGGCTAGTTCATAGCCACTACAAACAAGTTCCCAACACAACCTGGCTCGATAGGGCCAAAACCAAGGTAGTGGTTGTGTGGCATGTCCTTCCATCCAAGTTGCAAATCACTCACCTCGACTATTGCCCAACAAACCTACTGTATCAAGCAAGGGGATATCTATAGTGCAATCTGCAATTGCAAAATAGAATATATTTGAAAAACAATATGCAGGCTTAGAGGAGCCCACTCGGGGATATCGGAAACCAAAGAGAAACCCCCTTGGCCTGGCATATTAATATGGTACACATTGGTGACATATAGAAGATTCAGTTTCATGGAATCCAGGCACTTCAACTACCAGGTGACTGGGATAAATATATCCTGCATATTACCTTAAATATGGTTGCTCCCAATGGCATCAATGAAGCCCTGGACTATGGATGTTTTCTGTAGCTGTAATATTTGGTCACTTGAAAGTAGTTGTCATTTGTCTTATGTGTGTTTTTTTTTTTTACCAAAAATAATCTTAGGGCTTAATGTGTTTACTTCTTTTTTCCAAACTGAGTTTTAGTGTAATATTTGTTTATTATGCTAGTGAATAATGACGGTTGTTCATAGATGTCCCGTGTCATTACAGCTGGAATCTGTTCCATATATGCTTGGTTCATTGATACTCATATTGCTAAGTGTACTTTCAATATTAGTTAATTCTATTATATGAGCAGAATATATACTCTCAGAGCGCCCCCCTTCACTACTGAAACATTTAATGTATTTCTGATCCAGCTCTTTAGCATTGGGAATTTGTATAAGAGCTTGCCTTCTTTTAATTGAGCAATTAACTGAGCGATGACTTCAGTACTTAAGGATATTTGCTGTTTTTAAGCACATTGTAAAAGGCAGACCTATGCGTCCTCTCCTCACAGTGCACCATGCACTAAGTCACATAGATGTCCGCCCCTCACCAGCCTCTGGAGCAAATGGGTAGGCTGATTCTGTCATGTAAGGACGGACGTCATTAGAGAGGTGTGACCATACCAATAGAGACGCTGACAGTGCTCCAAATAATAATGCCACACCCCTCATGTTTACTTTGGACACTTTCATATTCTAGCCTATCATGTATGGATAGGCACTACTGAGGGGGCGTAGCCATATCTTTTAAATGGCATGTTAGCACGATCACACAGCTTGCACGTCACAATGTTTTAGGACCTGCCACTAAGTCGCCCTATGGTCAAGTTAGTGCCACTGCCAAACCTCTGCTACACCCCTGTCTGTGCCGCAATGCTTACACCAATGCAGGCTACCTGAACATTTGCTCTGTGGCAAATCTAAAAAAAAAAATATTCCCATGATGATTGTACCCCTGTGGTACATGAAAGGCATAGGGACCTTAGGGCATAACAGTTTGTAAAAGAAGAGTTGTTATGACGTGAGTCAATTCACTGGGGGTTAGGGACCCTCAGTATAAGAGGGACAGAGAGGTTATGCTCACTCTTGGAGGCACTAAGAACTCAAGAATCCCTGGACATCTGTGAGACCTACCCATTACTTTTTGTTTATTAGAGCCTGTTTTCCCCTGTCTATTGTTGCCCTCTCTTCTAAGGGGGTTATTTAGTGATCTTTGATTGACATCTATGTTGCTATTGAGATACTGGCATGGTTGATATGGAGGATATATATGCCTTTGTTGATTTTTATTGGATTTAAATAAATGTTAAGTTTATGTATTATAAACATCCAGCTCTAGTGTAAATTTGAGTCCTTTGTGCATGTTTATTTCCTCACCAATATTTATGGCGTTTCCACTTGATTTAAAGGCTGTGCACAGGAAACCTAATGGCTGCTGCGGTCCCAGTGAGAAAGCATAAAAGAAAAATTGGTTTGGTATTCAGCACCAGCGAGACTAGTTCCAAAAAAGTTCAAATTCAATAAAATTTATTGATACATAGTTAAAAATATATATATATAAAGTATAGATTAGTGATAAATGGGTCAAAATTATCTGACAAAATTTGATTCATTAATTCTGACACGAACAAGATCCCCATTGAAGTCAATGGTCACCTGTATTTCAACAACCAAAAAATGGCTCTAAAATAGTCACATCGTTTAAAGGTGCTGTTGCTGTTTAGACCCAGTTAGTCATTCTCTTGGCATTAACCCTTTCACGACCTGTGGCATAATGGCATGTCACGGGTCAGCTGTGGGTGCTTGGAGAGGGCTCACAGGCTCATAGCCGGCAAGTCTTTGCTGGGGGTCTTATTTTTTCAATCCATTCATTACAATTTCCGATTTGCACATTGTAATGAATGAGGAGGAAAATCCCCATATACTGCCATACAGTGGTATGGCAGTATATGATAGGATCAATCAGAAAGCCTAGGGTTAAAGTACCCTAGGGAGTCTGAAAAATAGTAAAAGTAAAAAGTTTTTAAAAAAATTATAATAAAAAAACCTACAAATTGAAATCACCCCATTTTCCCTAGAACTGATATAAATAAACAGTAAAAATCATAAATACATTAGTTATCGCCGCATCCAAAAATGAAAAATATAATAACCATTTTGCACTGCATTTAACCCCGTAATGGAAAAAAACCAGAAAATCGAAAATGGAACTATTTAGACACTTTTGAAAAATATTTTAAAAAATCAATAAAAAGTGATCAAAAGGTTGTACAGTCCTAAAAATCATAGCATTGAAAACTTCATCAAAAGTTGCAAAAAAGATACCACACACAACCAAAGTATAAAAAAGTTATTAGCGCCAGAAGATGACAAAATAAAAAAATGTATTTGTAAATGTATGAAAACATTATAAAATCTATACAAATTTGGTATCCCCATGAACGCACCAACCTAAAGAATAAAGTAGACCTGTCATTTGTGGCGCATAGTGAAAGCCGTAAATTACAAGACCACAAGAAAACGCTGCAAATGCATTTTTTCACCAATTTCACTGCATTTTGAATTTTTTTCCCGCTTCCCAGTACATGACATGGAATAATAAATATCATCACTATGAAGTGCAATTTGTTATGCAGAAAACAAGCAGTCACATAGCACTTTACGTGTAAAAAAAAAAGTTATTGATTTTTGATTGTGGGGAGTGAAAAATAAAAATGAAAATACAAAAAAGAGCAAGGTCCTTAAAGGGTTAAAAGAAGCAATGGGAAACCATAAGACCCTCCCTCTTACTGTGATTATCGGGCTTCTAGGTGTCCTTACCCAGTTAGTCATTCTCTCTGCATTAAAAGAAGCAATGGGAATCCACAAACCATTTCTCTCACTGCAGTTAAACCCAAAATAATCAATCAAGGAACTGCTTACTAAAGGAAGCAGCTCTCTAGCCCCTACCCAAGTAATAGCAGTGTTAAATCGCAAGATTACAGCAGTCTGGCGTATTAATAAAGGGGCGGTCTGAGGCACATCCCTCCCCTCAGCTTCTGCTCCGTACCGCCACTCCCAGCACCATATGCTGATGGTGACTACCAGGCTTCATGCAGCAGTCATGACCACCTCCTCAGCGGGACCACTGTAAGCTTTGTCTGGCATTCGGAGGGCTATGTAGTGCAGTGTTTGCTAGCTTTATCAGTATGTGCCGATAAAGCAAGTGACTTAACACTGCTATAACTGGGGTAGGGCTAGGGAGCTACTTACTTCAGTAAGAAGCTCCTTGATTGATTATTTCGGGTGACAGGTCCTCATTAAGGGCACTCTTGCTATTCAGACCCAGTTGGTCATTCTGGAAGCAATATGAAACCACAAATTATTCCTCTCACTCACTTCAAAGGAATTCTGGGTGTTCAGTCCCAGTTATTTGAATGCAGAATTGGAAACACCGGGGCAGCAGCAGGGAGACACCGGGGGAGCAGCACGGAGACACCGGGGGAGAAGCACGGAGACACCGGGGGAGCAGCACGGAGACATCGGGGCAGCAGCACG
The DNA here is from genome assembly GCA_019512145.1 of Engystomops pustulosus. Classification (NCBI taxonomy): domain Eukaryota; kingdom Metazoa; phylum Chordata; class Amphibia; order Anura; family Leptodactylidae; genus Engystomops; species Engystomops pustulosus. Next base: position 114,066,233 of record CM033644.1, on the reverse strand, counting down.
GAGACACCGGGGCAGCAGCACGGAGACACCGGGGCAGCAAATGATCCTGGGTTCACTGTGTTCACTGTGTTCACTGTTTTTATTCTATTCTTCACTGTTCTTCACATCTTCTAACTTGCCGGGAGATAATATACGCGTGAACAGTGAAGAATAGATTGCAGATGTTTGCATCGGAACTAGCTTCCCCGCACCGGGGTCCACGCTCGGCGCACCATGCGCGCGACCGTGCGTGCATCTGAATAGGAAGTGGTAGCGCGCATGGTTCCGATATAAAGATTAATAAACTGTTAAAACACTTTAAAACTGTTTACACATAACGGAGATATGCGCAGGCACCAGCTCACCCTGAGCTGGTACACGGCATGTTCTGCTTATAAGCCCTATCCCAAGTGGTAGGTTTCATTTAAGACTACTATTGCATTCTGTTTACTACTTGCTAGAATCTGTTGTATATTTGACATTAATATTTGGTTCAAACGCAATGCATAAGTTATGTATACAATGCATAACAGCATATGATGCATATGCATATTGTGCACTATGTTAATTGCTCTGTTTATCCTATTAATCATCTGCTGGTACTGGTATATGAGCACATAGAAGACTGTTTAAACAATATTTTATTCCTATTTTTTTCCTGTAACAATGTCAATTATTAATAGTTAAAAAAAATATATATATAAAGTAGTGATTCGTGATAAATGGGTTGATGGATTCATCAGAATTATCAAACAAAATTTGATTCATTCATTCTGACACGAACAAGATCCCCATTGAAGTCAATGGTGACCTGTATTTCAACAACCAAAAAATGGCTCTAAAATAGTCACATCGTTTAAAGGTGCTGTTGCTGTTTAGACTCAGTTAGTCATTCTCTTGGCATTAACCCTTTCACGACCTGTGGCGTAATGGCATGTCACGGGTCAGCTGTGGGTGCTTGGAGAGGGCTCACAGGCTCATAGCCGGCAAGTCTTTGCTGGGGGTTAACCCGCACATCGCCGCCAGCAAAGCTGCCGGCGGCTTCAAAAAGATGGCGGCACATAGATCCTTTGCCATGACAGCCTTGGGTCTTCTTGTTTCAATCCATTCATTACAATGTCTGATTTGCACATTGTAATGAATGAGGAGGAAATCCCCATATCTGCCATACATGGTATGGCAGTATATGATCGGATCAATCAGAAAGCCTAGGGTTACGTACCCTAGGAGTCTGAAAAATAGTAAAAGTAAAAAGTTTTTAAAAAATTATAATAAAAAAACCCCAAATTGAAATCACCCCATTTTCCCTAGACTGATATAAATATAAATAGTAAAAATCATAAACACATTAGGTATCGCTGCATCCCAAAATGAAAAATATAATAACCATTTTTGCACTGCATTTAACCCCGTAATGGAAAAAACCAGAAAATCGAAAATGGAACTATTTAGACACTTTTGAAAATATTTAAAAAATCAATAAAAATTGATCAAAAGGTATACAGTCCTAAAAATCAATGCATTGAAAAACTTCATCAAAAGTTGCAAAAAAGATACCACACACACCTCTTAAACCAAGTATAAAAAAGTTATTAGCGCCAGAAGATGACAAAATAAAAAATGTATTGTAATGTATAAAACATTATAAAATCTATACAAATTTGGATATCCCATGAACGCACCAACCTAAGAAAAAAGTAGACCTGACATTGTGGTCGCAAGTGAAAGACGTAAATTACCAAGACCACAAGAAAAATGCTTTGCAATGCGTTTTTCACCAATTTCAATGCATTGTTGAATTTTTTTTTTTTCCCGCTCCCAGTACATGAAATGGAATAATAATACCATCACTGATGAAGGCTATTTTTTATGCAGAAAACAACGTCACACGCACTTTACGTGTAAAAAAAAAGTTTTGATTTTTGATTGTGGGAGTGAAAAATAAAATGAAATACAAAAAAGAGCAAGGTCCTTAAAGGGTAAAGAATCAATGGGAAACCATAAGACCCACCCTCTTACTGTGATTATCGGGCCTCTAGGTGTCCTTACCCAGTTAGTCATTTTCTCTGCATTAAAAGAAGCAATGGGAATCCAGAAACCATTTCTTTCACTGCAGTTAAACCCAAAATAATCAATCAAGGAACTGCTTACTAAAGGAAGCAGCTCCCTAGCCCCTACCCAAGTGACAGCAGTGTTAAATCGCAAGATTACAGCAGTCTGGCGTATTAATAAAGGGGCGGTCTGAGGCACATCCCTCCCCTCAGCTTCTGCTCCGTACCGCCACTCCCAGCACCATATGCTGATGGTGACTACCAGGCTTCATGCAGCAGTCATGACCACCTCCTCAGCGGGACCGCTGTAAGCTTTGTCTGGCATTCGATGGGCTATGTAGTGCAGTGTTTGCTATCTTTATCAGTATGTTCCGATAAAGCTAGTGACTTAACACTGCTATAACTGGGGTAGGGCTAGGGAGCTACTTACTTCAGTAAGAAGCTCCTTGATTGATTATTTCAGGTGACAGGTCCTCTGGCTATTCAGACCCAGTTGGTCATTCTGGAAGCAATATGAAACCACAAATTATTCTTCTCACTCAGGTCAAAGGAATTCTGGGTGTTCAGTCCCAGTTATTTGAATGCAGAATTGAAAAATGTTTGAATTTAAAGTTCCATTTAACCAAAATTGAAAATTTTGTTTGAATTTCCATCAATCTGGAACTGAAAAATAATTGAATTTCCATTAATCTGGAATTAAATTTTTTTTAAATTTGAAGTTCCATCAATCTGGGTTTGAACATTTTTAACTTAAATTTCCATTAATCTAGAATTGAAATTTTTTTTATTTGAATTACCATTATACGGGAATTGAAAAATAACTGAATTTGAAGTAAGTAAGTGATGTTATGGTAATGCGTGACTTATTCAGACATTGGCAAAACCAAGTTGTGTGGGATCCATGTTCATCTTTATAAATGTTAAACGTAGAGAAAAATAGGGAAAAATATCTCACATACCCTTATATCCAGAAACTTGCTTTGAGGATAGTGGAGGCTTGTTTGGAGTGCCCACGTGTTGCTGGCTTGTTTGTCCAAAAGTAATCCAAGTAAGAAAGAGTATACGTGGCACATCCCATAAAACTTCAAAACTTTATTCTTCTTTCATTAAAAAGTGCTTGAGAGCAAGCTGAAACGCGTAGGTGGATTACCTACATGTCACTTTTCCTGCACTTTTTAATGTTAGAAGAATAAAGTTTTGAAGTTTTATGGGATGTGCCACTTATACTCTTTCTTACTTGGATTACATTTATAAATGTTAGGATATCCACATTGGTTGTAGAGAGGTAGACCTTCTTATAGGTGATGAGACAACCGGTAGTGCTGAATACGCCGTCTGACAGCACACTAGCTGCAGGGCAGGAAAGCACCTGCATGGCATAGAGGGCAAGGTTTGGCCATGTGTCTAATTTGTTAGTGTTCCTGCTCCTCCGCATCATCCACTTACATTGCTACATCGACCTTCATCTTCTCTCTCCCCCATTGGACCTCCGACACTTGTCTATAAAATTTAAAATTCTTAATCTTTTTAATCGGAAAAAATTCACAAAAGCAAACTACAGTCGTTTCATGCTCAAGGAGGTACAGTCCATGGTGTCTGGCTGTTTCATGTAGATATGCACTTCTTCAAGCTGAGGACCAGTGTTGCTGTCTGTGTGCTCTTGCAGTAGGATAAAATGGCTTTATTTTATCTTATCTTAAAAAAATAGGTTGTTGAGTAATTCGATGAGACCTCATTTATGGCTTAAATTTCTAGATATTATATATATATATAGATATAGATAGTATTCATTTCTGTCTATTTCACCAAAAACAATAACATTTCAATCAAATTGGTTGCTACTGATGACAACAGCCTCACTTTTCCTGCATATTACATACAGTGAAACAAGTATGCAAGTAAGTCATCCACCTGCACTGAATATTCTCAGAACTGATACGAGTGTTCATGATAACAAAAAATATCAACAATTTAATTATGTAGTGTAGAATTCAGAAGACATGCCTCCTTCCTGGCACAAGACAACACAGACATTCATATTGCATCTTCTTCATTCAGATAGAAAGCTAAAAGAAATAACAATTTATGTGTACAGCTAATGGAGGATAAAAGTTTTTGTAGACTTGGATATAATTTCCCTCTATTATATAACAATCTAGAAAACACTTAAAGATGTTTTTATATACACTTTTAATGGAACTTGTAAAAGAAGTGGCATAGTTCATTATTGCTCTAAATGTATCATTCTGTAGGGAAAATGTGAAATCACTTTCATTTGGCAAAGTTACAAAGTATGTATCTAGCTAAAACATGTCATTTAATAGCTGTGGAACAGAACTTCCTGTCAATGATTAAAGCTTGACATACTTTGATGGATCAAATATGATAAAAGATATTCTAAAAACACTAATGTGCATCCAACTCGGGATCATAATACTTCCAGCCATATATGTCAAGAGACCGGCCAAAAAAGGCAGAGGCAGAAATTACAAATAATTTGATAAGACATTGGGGCTTATTTACTTAGGGTCCCGCGGCCACATTTTCGTTGTGTTTCCCGATTTTGCGGGGATTGCGCCGGGGATTGAGTCACGCGCGATCGGATTTTGACTCATCGGCGCCGGCTTTCATGCGACAGGTATTAGGGGGAGGGCCATCTGTCGATCCGACATGTTCAGACTAAGCACAGGATTTAACATTTAAATTTGTGTCGCATCCAATGCACTTACATACACTGGGAAGAAGATGGTGAACTCCAGCGGACCTGATCGGGGAAGCGACTCAGGCAGGAAATCGGGCGTGTGATCTTCTTGAATTGCGGTGGATGTGCATTCAGGTGGATATTCCGAATCGGGGATCATGCAGGACAGGGTAAGTAAATGTGCCCCATTGGGATTGTGCTATGACAACAAATGCATTTTACACCAAACTATGATATGCTTAGCCGTTTTTTTAAATTAAACAGTGTCCAAGTTAGAGTTTTAGCCATCCACGTGGTCTTAAGAGCTTTAAAACTCTAACTTACACCTGACAAAAGGTTGTTTTGAAGTCGGCTGTTAACCCGTTCATGACCCATGATGTAATAGCGCATCACGGGTCGGCCGCGGGTGCATGGAGAGGGCTCATGCGCCGAGCCCTCTCCATAGCCGGTAAGTCTTTGCTGCATATTGTTTTCCCGCATGGGCGCCGCCATCTTTTCGAGGATCGCAGCTCCCCGTGACGTCATTGGGCAGCGGCGATCCGTCGCCATGGTAGCCTTGGGTCTCATGAGGAGTAAAATCTCCATATACTGCCATACTGTAGTATGGCAGTATATGATAGGATCGTACAGACAACCTAGGGTCAAAGTACCCTAGTGAGTCTGAAAAATAGTAAAAATAAAAAAAAATTATAATAAAAAACCCTAAAAACTCAAATCACCTGCCTTTCCCTAGAACTGATATAAATATAAATAAACAGTAAAAATCATGAACACATTAGGTATCACAGCATCCGAAAATGCCCGATCTATCAAAATATGATAACGGTTTTTCACTGCGTTTAATCCCGTAACAGAAAATCGCGTCCAAAGTCCAAAATGGCACTTTTTTGTCATTTTAAAAAAAATTTAAAATTCTATAAAAAGTGATCACAAGTTCAAACAGTCCTAAAATTGATAACATTGTAAACGTCATCAAAATCCTCAAAAAACAATGCCACCCACAGTTCTGTACACTAAAGTATAAAAAAGTTATTAGCGCCAGAAGATGGCAAAATCCCCCCAAAAAAATTTGTACAGGAGGTTTTAATTTTTTTAAATGTATGATAACATTATAAAACCTATATAAATTTGTTATCCCAGTAATCATACCAACCCAAAGAATAAAGTAGAAATGTCATTTGTTGTGCACAGTGAAATCTGTAAGATCCAAGCCCACAAGAAAACAGCACAAATGCGTTTTTTTTTACCAATTTCACTGCATTTGGAATTTTTTTCCCGCTTCCCAGTACATGGCATGGAATAATAAATACCATCTCTATGAAGTGTAATTTGTTACGCAGAAAACAAGTTGTCACACAGCTCTGGACATGGAAAAATAAAAAAAGTTATGGATTTTTGATCATGGGGAGTGAAAAATGAAAATGAAAAAACAAAAAAGGGCCAGGTTAATGTAGTTGTAACCCTTTCACATCCCTATAAAGTTGAGCATGCATCTGTATAGAGAAAAAAGCATTACCTCTTTTCCATCAATATATTATTATATATATACAATTGTCCTCTTTTTTTTACATTGGGGAAAAAGTATTTAGTAAGCAACTAATGGTGCAAGTTCTTCCACCTAAAAAGATAAGAGAGGCCTGTAAAGTATAGATAGACCTCAACTATAAGAGACAAAATGTGTAAACAAATCCATAAAATCACATTGTCTGATTTGTAAATAATTAAATTATGGTGGACTATAAACAAATAAGTAAATAAGTATTTGGTCACCAACAAACAAGCAAGATTTCTGGCTCTCACACACCTGTAACTTCAGAGGCTCCTCTGCCCTCCGCTCGTTACCTGTAGAAATGGCTCCTATTTGAACTTTTTTTAAACTTGCATCAGTATAAAAGACACCTGTCCACAATCCCAAACAGTCACACTCCAAGGAACCACATGGGGTGACTTAGTGAATGGGGGGACCTGTAGGAAGCTGGGACCAACATATCAGATATCAAAGGATACCATCAGTAACACACTACAACACCAAGGACTCATATCCTGCATTGCCAGACGTGTCCCAATGCTTAAGCCAGTACCTATCCGGGCCTGTCTGAAGCTTCCTAGAGAGCATTTGGATGTTCCTCAAGAGTATTGGGAGTACGTAACGTGTTCAGATGAATCCAAAGTAGAAACACAACTCGTTGTGTTTTGAGGAGAGTGAATGCTAAGTTGCATCCAAAGAACACCATACCTACTGTGTAGCATTGTGGTGGCAACATTATACTGATATGTATACATAAAAAAATGAATGAGGCTATGTTTTGTGATATTTTGAGTACAAAGCTCCTTCCATCAACAAGGGCATTGAAGATAAAATGTGGTTGGGTCTTTAAGTGTGACAATGATCCCAGACACAGTGCCGGGCAATGGAGTAGTGGCTTTGTAAGAAGCATTTCATGGAGTAGCCTATACAGTCTCCAGATCTCAAGCCCATCTCCAGAGGAAATCTGCATGGAAGAATGGTCCAACATAACAGCAACAGTGTGTGCAAACCTTATGAAAACTTAAAGAAAAAGTTTGACCTTTAAGTGTGTCATTGTCAACAAAGTATTGAGATGAACTTTTGTTATTGATCAAATACTTATTTTCCACCATAATTTGCAAATAAATTCTTTTAAATCAGACAATGAGATTTTCTGTATATATTAAATTAACCATTAATATTTAATATCTTCGGGCTTTCATTGTATGTTGTATTTATTCAGTAACTGCATATGTGTCTGACTACAGCTGTTCTTTCAGATATGCTGAGATAATAATTTGCTTGTTTCTGATGCATGCAGTGTCAACACTACATACTTTGTATGCTGTACAGAATAATGTTTAGAAAAGGGCAACACTAAAGGGGAAAACTCCCCTATTCCACAAAGAAACTACAATTGATGATCTGAATATCAAAACCCACTTCAGAATGGGATCTGAGATATGAAATTTATAGGAAGAGTGCAGCCATGTGTAATGTTTGATCAATCCTAGCAAATCACTTGTGATAAAAGCCACCTTCTTCAGAAAGAAAGTTATAATACCCCCAAAGCAAGACCTAGGCTACACCAAGTAAGGAATAATAGTATGGGAAAAGGATTTAGATAACTTAAAATGTGCATGTGCTATATAGGTACTAGTCTCTAGGTGTATCTTTAAAACCGGATTAGTTCTTAACCCCATCTTTGTTGTAAGACTGACCTGTGATTTTGTTGCTCCCCACCCTGACCTTTGCTTTGTACTAGACTTTTCTTTCAACACACAACAACTACGGAGAATAAGCTCGCCTGGAAATCTTGGCTTAGTCACAACCTATTTTGCGGCTTGCAACAGAGAACCTGGGTTTTAAGGCATACAACAGGAAAATGAAAGGAAGTAAACTCTGGCTCCCGCACTGGGTCAGTATACAAATACTTTTCTTTATCCACCTCCCTCTCTTGCCCTGTTCTGTCTGTCAGTATCCTTGTCTGGCCACTTGCTACTCTGCACTAGCATCCCCTAACTACTACCAGTACATAGACAATTGTAAGAGGTAGTGGCTTTGTGATCATGTCACAGCAAGGTCCAAATCATTTATGGTGCGGGGGGGGGGGGGGGGGGTTAAAGGTAATGACTAAAAGGATCACTTTGATTGTGCCCTGAGATTAGCCCCAAATCAAACCATTTGGTTTGTTATAAAAGGTAATAGCACATTTAAATTACATCTAAGCTGCCATATTTAACTGTAAAAATCTCCTACCGAACAGAAAGCTAGTGAAAAAAAAATGCACAACGTGATCCAATTCCCAGTTATAAGAAGCATGACAATTACATTAATTTACACCGCTCTTTATATTGCAATCAGTAATCAGTTTTGCTGAAAACTCCCTTGGAAAGAATAATAGAACAGATTTGATGGGTTGTGATGTTTGGTTCAAGCTTGTAGATTCTATTGTCAACAAACATATTTCATTGTGTAAATTGTCTCTAGGCTGTATATTGTACGTGTCCCCTCTTTAATTATAATTCAGGCTGATGGCAAAACCTCAAATGCCAGCTTGCTTATTTGTGCCAATTTTGAAATAAGTTGATGTGGTCTTAATGCACAAACAATGACATGTTGTAGTGAATTAAAATGATGCATCCATTATACAGCAAAATTAAATCGAGAATATTTAAATGAGATATCTAAAGAAAATTACAATTACAAATGCTTTGCTAGTGTTGATTGAATTGATGTTTTCTATAGATTAAAAAAAAATGAAATCATGAAAATGATGCATTTGGCAGATGGAATAAATTGCCCTGTTGTGTGGTCTTCATTTCCTACTTCTAACTTTGTAATTTGCATTAGTATTTCTGCTCTACAAAAATGAAATTACATTGAAAATGACCTGTATAAACGATATACCTTCTGTAAAATCATTATATGAACAACAGGTCATATCCGGAAGTGAGAAATTCATTGTTGATTTGTGGTGTTGATTTTATGCCAAGTATCAAAATCAGATAGTACCATACAAGTAAATGGGGTTTTTTATTCCTTTGATCACACACAGCTGAAAATCTGTGCAGATATTAGAGCATGATGCCATATAAAACATTTACAAGTCTGCCACTGTACAGTACAACAGTTTGAGGCCACAGTTTTTTTTATACAGGATGTCTAACCTTTTTTAAGACTTTGGACTAAAGGGGGGTTATTTTTCAATAGACCAGCCCCTTGGGAGAGCTCTGTTTATTTTTGGACCTCAGCTGCCCATCAAATGTATTAATGTCCTTTTGGCACTTTAAAAAATGTTCTTATGGTCTATTTTCTGTCTGGGATTTTTTTCCAAAAAAGTCTCAAAATGTATAAAAAGTCTTGGCACATAGACCAGCAGGGTTACTGGAGTAACTAGGAGACTTTTTGCAAAAGTCTCAAGTCATGAATCTGGCTTTGCACAGTGTTGCACTAGCAGTACTTGTATGTTTAGGCCAGATTATTGAAGAGTTGTACAGTATATAGTCCTGTGAGACTTTTTAGCAGTGAAAAGTCTTAAAAAACCTCAATGTGACTACTTTGAGACTTTTTTACAGCAAAAAAAGCCCAGGAAAACCAATTATAAATAACCTCCTTGGACTTTATTATGCTATACTACGTTTCAGAATTCTTATAAAGTGACTACATAAGCAGTGATGATTTGTGTAATAGTTACAATAATCATTGCTCTAGATAAAGGTCCTGGTTTCATCAGAGCTTTGAAGGGCATGAAAATATTTAAATATAATTACAAGGAAAAATCACCAAACATAATGGCAATGGCTAATTGAATTAGATTTATTAATGTCTCTTCATTTGCACAGCAAAGACTTTTGAATCCACTTAGGTTTAAAATTCAAAGTGGTGCTTTCTGCAATTTCTTATCAGTGGGTGAAATATCTCACAGACTAGATAGGAGCTATTCCTGCCGTGTGTCCTATGGGTATGTGTGTACCAAGACCGGTGCAGAAATTACAGTGGGGGCCATGAATATAATGTTACAGCAGAGAAATAAATAGAAACTGTGACAGAGCCAAATTTATTATACTTAATTCTAACATGTTTAGAATATTTTAATGTGGTTAAATCTGGTTAAGATGCATGTATGTCATATTTCATCCAAAGAATAAATGCTTTCGTTGATAGAATATGAAATATATAATAGTATGGCCTAGTGATCAGTTCTGTATAATGGATTTATTGACACCTTGCATTTGACCTCTGGCACACAGAAATATATTGACATAACATATACCTTATATACTCGAGTATAAGCCTAGTTTTTCAGCACAAAATTTGTGCTCAAAAACCCTAACTCGGCTTATACTCGAGTCAACTAAAAAAATAAAGACAAAACTCACTTCTCTGACGTCACCCGTAGGTCCTCTTCTGTCTGAGACAGTCTGAGACAGAAGAGGACCTATGGGGGACGTCGGAAAGATGAGTACAGTGTTATTTTTTTTCCTACTACAGGGGCTGGGCAGGCTGTATGCTACAGGGGCTGGCAGACTATATACTGGGAGGCTGTAACCAATGCATTTCCCACCCTCGGCTTATACTCGAGTCAGTAGGTTTTCCCTGTTTTTTTGTGTTGAAATTAGGGGTCTCGGCTTATACTCGGGTCGGCTTATACTCGAGTATATACGGTATATGCTGAGTATCAGGAAACTTTGAAAAATTTTAAACTATAAACCTTGCTTAACCCATTAACACTCTTTTTTATTTTTGAGTTTTCACTTTTCCTTCCCCACCTTCAAAAACTACTTTTTATTCTTCCATGTAAAGGGCTGTGCGATGGCTTGTTTTCTGTGTAACAAATTACACTTCATAGTGATGGTATTTAATATTCCATGCTGTGTACTGGGAAGCTGGAGCTTTCACTGTGAGCCCCAAATGACATGTCTACTTCATTCTTTGGTTCAGTACAATCATGGAAATACAAAATTTGTATAGGTTATATAATGTTTTTATACATTTACAAAAATGAAAACCTCCTGTACAAAAAAAATTTCTTCTGGCGCTGAAGACTTTTTTATACTTCAGTGTATGGAGCTGTGTGTAGTGTCATTTTTTGCAAGATGATATAACATTTTCAATGCTACTGTTTTGAGGATTGTATAGCCTGTCGATAACTACTGTATTTATAACATTTTTTTTATATGTTGAAAAAGGTGAAAAAGTGTCATTTTTGATACATTAGGGATTCCTAACATGTTTATGATTTTTACAGTTTATTTATATTTATATCAGTTTTAAGGAAAGAGGGGTGATTTGAAGTTTTGAAGTTTTTTTGTTTATTTATTTTTTAACTTTTTTATTTTTTACTCTTTTTCAAACTCTCTAGGGTACTTTAACACTAGGTTGTCTGATTGATTCTACCATATAATACTATACTACAGTATGGCAGTCTATAGGGATTTTATTTATCATGCATGGGGAGCAACGATTGAAGCCAAGATGGTGGCACCCACATGCCGCCGGCATTTTATCTCCACTGCCAGGTTTGCTGGTGGTGATCGCAGAGTTAACACCCGCGATCAGTGCTAGCCAATATGGCGATTCCAAGATGGCGGCACTCAGGAGCCAACCGGCTTTATAACACCACTGGTAGCTTTGCCTGTGGTGGTTGCAGAGTTAATCTCGATCACGGGTGTTACCAGTGGGTGTTGGCTGCAATATGCCGCAAATACTCTCCGTGTATGAAGAAGGCCTTCTTCTTTCTAAAATTAACTTTTTAATTATGCCTATGCCCATGAAGGTTTACCCTATTCCCTCTAAGATATGACTGTTCAGATTGTTACACTGTATCACCCGGCCCCCTTAGCACTTGTGCAGCGAGCACTTCCTGTAGTGCAGTATATAAAAGATCTCCTGTCATTGTTCCCTTTTGGGAAAAAGTCTAAAAAATTATTAGAAAAAAACACCAATCCGATAGGATTCTCTACGGTTGAGCGTTTTTACCCGATTCGCTGTTTTTGTCGGGATTTGTTCTATTGGGGTAACTCGTATAGAGTTGAAGTTACCTTCATGTTCTAAAGCAATATGTTTTGAAAGGCTTTGTTTTAGAAAGCCTATTTTAGTTTTATGTCGATGTCCATTCAGTCTCATTCTTAGCGACTGAATTGTGCAGTCCACATACTGTTGGCCCCACATACAATCTACCAGGTATATTACAAAATTTAAAGAACAAGATAAACAGTATTTTATCTTGAAAACTTCCCCAGTGTTCTGGGATGAAAAGATAGTTTTTGTTTTTGCTTGCATTTTTTTAACGCCCAGAGTGTTTTTATTATTGCTAGATCGTGTTTTCATGGTGGTTTTTAGTCTGCTGGGTGCTATTATATTTTTGATGGTAGTGCCTTTCCTGAACGTGATATTAGGTTGTTTTGGTAAAATATCACGTAGAATAGGATCCTTTGTTAAGATGTTCCAGTGTTTAGAAAGAATATCTCTAATTTTTTGTTCCCTCTATCATACGTGATGATAAAGTTAAAAAAGCGTTTGTGCTCTTCCAAGTCTTCTGACGATTTTTTCCGAGTTACCAGACATTCTGCTTGTGTTTTATTGGCAAATTTTAAATATGCTTCATCTATCAGTTTTTTGCGGTAATTTTTCTCTCTAAACCTTTTTTGAGGATAGATGATTGAGGATAGAATGAGACTGAATGGACATCGCCATAAAACTAAAATAGGCTTTCTAAAACAAAGCATTTCCAAACATATTACTTCAGTACATGAAGGTAACTTCAACTCTATATGAGTTACCCCAATAGAGAAAATCCCAACAAAAACAGGGGATTGGGTAAAAACACTCAACCGCAGAGAATCCTATTCCTATACAGTTGAATACTGTACATTGAGCCCAAATGGACTAAATGAAGTGATTGAGTCTTTATAACTTACTCATTTACCTTCATTTGCCGATCACATTCACATTCTCTGCTCCTGTAGTCCTTTGCTTCTACCCAACAATCTCTCACTTCCCAGCCAGCTCTGACAAATTAATTTTGTATACCTTTGACTCCTATTGCGATCCGTAGTCCTTCATCCCCATAGCAACAACCGAAGCTCTACTCCGAAATCTTTATGCACGTCCAGACTATGTATCCAGCCATAGCAACTTCTATCATTGGATCTGTTCTACACCTCTTGATCTTTCACACTCCAGACACAGGTACACATCTCGTCCTACCAATGACCTCGATCGTGACAAAACAGGATAGCCTTTTTCTTCTTTTTTTCATGTAGAAATGTGTTGCCAATGTATATATGTCCCTGTTTTAACACATATGTTTTATATGCTTATCTAGTTTTGTAGGAAATTATTAACTATTTTAATAGATCACGAAATGGTGATCCTTTGAACTCCGCTAAATCATGTGATTCCTCGCATATATCTGGTTCTCTAATGCTATAAGTATGTATAACTCTATGATTTGTCCTGTTTTCCTCATACCTGGTGAAGGCTCCGGTCCGGAGCTGAAATGTGTCACAATTTTATTCTATATATATACATTTTTTTTTGCACTGGGGTGCCCTATGAACACCACTCGATCCCCCATCCCAGATCTCCATGGCTATTTTAATTTACATAGGTATTTATTGGTATGTATGTGTATAAATAAATGGTGGCACACCAAATAGTTCCTGTTTCATATACTCAGGATGTTCTGAAAGCCACCTCACACCTCAGCCTCTTTTTATTATGAAACAATAATTCCAACTTCCAATGGCCAGTTATTAAAAGGCACTTCACTTCTCTATGTCAGAATGGGGATCTGGGTTCTTTTGTTTCTCCCCACTAGTGGGGGGCTGAATGGGTGACTAAATACACATCCTGTACTAGATATACAGTATAGCAGTGGTGGCGAACCTATGGCACTGGTGCCAGAGGCGGCACTCGGAGCCCTCTCTGTGGGCACCCAGGCCATCACCCCAGAATGAAGCTCACTAGACAGGACTCAAAGAATCTGCTTGCAGAACCTTCCTACAATGATAAATGAATTTGCCCTCCTCCTTTCAACTGTGTTGGTGTCCTTGGGAGGCTGAAGGATTGAAAGTTGTCAATGAACAAGGAGAAATACATTACTGCTTAAATTGCTGTGCTGGCACTTTGCAATAAATAAGTGGCTTTTGGTTGAAGTTTGGGCACTCAGGCTCCAAAAGGTTTGCCATCACTGCAGTATAGGATGTGAAAAACATATGCTGTCCACCATCTTGGGGGAAGATACAAAGGATAGACTTGTATAACGGCAAAGTGGTTGAAGAGAAGAGAAGATTCTCCCCTCAAGACCATCTAGGAGGATTACCACACAGAAGACACCATACCTCTTTCCCTGAGCTGGCTGAGTACTTGTATCCCTTCCTTTCTCCCTGTTAATCCGATCCTGTTTCTCTGTTAATCTATTCCTCTGTCCCTTTTTTCCCTGTTAACCTGCTAATCTGTTTCCCTGTTAATCTCACTGTTAATCTGTTCCCCTGTTAACCTGCTAATATGTTCCCCTGTTAATCTCCCTCTTCTCTGCTCCCCTTCATTCTCTGTAATAATAGGGATAATTAGGTGTATGGTTTACTATATGTGTGTGGATGTGTATACAGTGTTGTGGGGTGGTTCTGTGGATATTGTGAGTACTGCGTTTTAGCATTGCATGCTTTTAATGTGTTAATTAATATTTTAGTATCAACCCTGAGTGTGGTAAATGCTAGTACACAACACAGGGAAACTAGAAACAGAAGATACAGTATATTGTAAACAGTACAGTTTAATTGTTATAACGCATACTAACTGATAGCACTACAGGGTCCTATTACAGTGCACATTGTTCCAGGGGAAATATTCTTATGTTATTTAGCTTCCATGATAAATGCAGGAAACTTGTCTTAGAAAAATTATACTGTACAAAAAGGGTTAATAAAAGCTCATAGGATATATGAAACCCAAAATTGAAAAACTACATTTCGTCCTGAAAAAAAGAGTCCCCATACATCTAAAGAGACAGAAAAATGTTATAGCTTGTAGAAGGCATTAAGGAAAAAAAATTAAAATAGCCTGGTCATAAATGTGGAAAAGAGGTCCGGAGATAAAGGTTTAACCATTGTTAAAATTGTTGATAAAGCAATCAGTGCACGCTTCTTGTTATGGAGAGTACTAAGAAGAGTTGTAAGAATCATAGCCCACAGCATACTACAGGTATACAGGTAGTGTGAAGGATCATTTATTAAAGGGGTATTCCCATGAAGGCAAGTTTCTTAAATTTACTCAGGATAACAAAATAACACATTCTCTAATTCATGGTTATTAACAAAAATACAGCTCTCACAGATATAATTCCAACCTGTCTGTTCCAGTCCTGGCATACACAATTTCAGTTGCCCCTGGACATGGCCCTGGACATGGCCCTGGATCGACTGACTTTAGGGTTGGCAGCCATTTTGCCTGAGGCTTCATGGAGCTCATCTCTCTCTGCTCTCTGCAGGGGCCACTCCCCTTGAATTAGAGGATGGTGCTCTCACTGAAACACAGACACTAACTTCCTGCCGGCATGTACACAGTGTGAGGAGGGCTACAAGCTACAGGAATATAAGTTATCAATCCGGGGAGGGAGGCACAGCAGATCTGCTAGTATGCTAGTATAGCTGACATGTAGCAAGAGCTGGAAAATTGTGTGTAATAGGCATCTCATTGATCTCATCATCTATGATCTGTCTCATCTCTCTTTCCATGTGTCAGATACTAGTGAATGTTCAGAAGCTAACTGAAAGTGTATATAAATCTTGTAATAATATAATCACATTGTCAGCACACAGAACTAGAAGAATTGTGAAATGTCTGCTTAGAGAGTCCCCACTCACACCCTGAAATCTTACACTGACCATCACTGAGTGATAGGAGCTAAGTCAGCAATAAAACTGCATAAAATTGTAAAGTAAAGGGTTAAAAATGATCTTTATTGTGTAAACATCACTAGGGGATTGAAATTTGAGAATTTTTTTTCATGAACCCCATTAAGTCCTGAGCAAGTTAGCAGCCATATGTGCTACTACCCAGAGCTGTGCATACCTGATCAAACAGGTAGCTACTCAGTGCTGGCTTAGTTCATAATAATCCTCTATCCAGAGGGTCATTACATATGCACAATTTAGGAAAAAGAGAAAACAGGGCCTGGCAAACAGGACTAGGTACTAATGTAAAGAACATGTATCATATAATGTATAGTGATGTACTCTGGAAATGACCAGTGCTGTGTATGTATGCATGTAGTGTTTGTGATATGAGAATATGCTGTGCACAGCCCGTCTGTGAATTAGTGCTGAGTGTATACATATACTGTATTTACACTTTGTTTCGAGCAGGAATGTTTGTTTGTGTACAGTATGTCACTACTGCGTGTGTATTTGAAAGATATTGTGTGCAGTAAAGGACATTGACATCTTCCTTTCTTTTGACCAGTGAATATTTATTCTGGAATAGTTTTAGTTTTGTTCCTATATTTTTGTTTTGTCTAAATATACAATAAATATGAATAAATATTATATTGCAGTTATCACAACAACTATCATGCCAGTCTTTTCTCACTATCATCCATCTTGCCCTTTCCCAATCTTCCCTCCAATTGGGATGGCACACTACATGTTTCCTCACTGTGGGACTAATAAAGTATTATCTTATCTAATGTTAAGTAATATATATGAAAGGAAATAACTGAACAATGGAAATGAAACTGAAGCAGAATTAGGATTAGTTTTAGATGGCCTATTATGTATGCTGGTCCTAAATTTTTAACTTCAACCTCCAACTTATATGTATGTTTGATTGGCCATTGTTTTGCTATAATCTTGTTTGAGCTTGGAAAAGGAGCTTAACCATTTTCACTAAAGCCCATTATAGCTGCATTGCAAATATGCCTTTCTGCCTTCTCCAAGCTTTTGCATTATTATATAATTGTGTGTTTTAACCCACCGTGCATCCTGATAGAAGTTCCAGGGGTTGGTTCTGGTTTGGATGCAATCCAAAAAACATGTGAGTTTTCTATGCTGCAGACTGCTCAGATCTCAGTCTCCACATTTGTGCTCCTGTACAACTCCTCCCTCCTGCTCCTTAGCAGAGCTCACAGCCTGGTGAGCTGACATTAGTGGGGGAGGGAGGAGCTGTATAGGAGCACAAAGATGGAGGTTGAGAGCTGAGCAGTCTGCAGCACAGACAAGTCACATGTTTTTTGAAATGCATCCAAACCAAAGACCAACCCCTAGGACTTAGCAGAAGATTCTGACAGGATGCAAGGTAAGTTAAAAAAAAAACACAATTATATTGTCATGCAAGTGCTTAGAAAGGGCAGAAAGCATGTTTGAAATGCAGCTGTAATGTGCTCCTGCAACGTGTCTTTAGTGAAAATGAGGTACCTGGTGACAGGTTCCCTTTAAAGGTGACTGAAAAAAAGATGGTGCACTCTCTTGGAGCAGTGCAGGGATCGCCAGATTCATGATGAACGTGTGCCACAATTCTTGAATCTGGTGCACCCTGCTCACCTCACAGGCAAAGCCTAAATGACTCTTCTGTTCAAGTCTTAAAAAAAGAACAATCTCATTTAAATTTCACACACATTGAGCGTATTACTTTTCAACAGCTGAATTGATTGGCTTTATGCAAGTGTCTCACTTGACAGTTTACTAGGGTTCTTCAATAAAATTGAAATTCAGAATGGCTAGTGCTCTAAAAAAAGCTGTTTTTCAGGAAATAGTAATGACTGTACATCACTTTGCTTAAAGATGACCTTTCGCCACCTCACACATGTGGAGATTAGCATAGCATTCTGTAGGGGCTGCTACATAGTTTCAGGGGCACTTTTTCTTCTTCGCCCCCGCGGTTGCAGAGATATAATTCCCAGTTTCTGACCATTGTAAACTGTGTGCTTATGTGGTGTTTTATGTCGTCGTGTTTGCTTCACTTGTTGACCCTTACGTGGCATTTGCGTTGCATTGACGTTTACATGGCTTGTTTACACTACGTTTCAATTTACGTGGAGTTTGCATTGCGTTTATTCTTATGTGGTGTTTGCATCGCATTTATACTTTCAGGGGATTCGTGCAGCGTTTATGCTTATGTGGTGTTTGCATTTCTGTCATGTTTACGCTAACACAGCATTTGTGTGGTGTTTTATTCTTACAAGGCATTTCCATCATGTTTATCGTGTTTGTGCTGTGTTTAAGCTTACATTGCATCTGCATCACATTTGTGTCGCGTTTATGCTTACATAGCGTTTGTGTCACGTTTCCATTCATGTGGCGTTTTCCCCACTTTTACGTGTACGCTGCGTTTGTGTTGCATTTACGGTAAAGCGCAATTTGTGGCTTGCTTACTCAGCATTTGCGCTGCTTTTATGCTTATTCAGAATTTCTGTGTATGTCGAGTTTGCTTTGTGTTTAAGATTTTGTGGTGTATGTGCTTACGTTTATCACATTTATGCTTACGCATTGTTTGCATCACGTTTACGCTTATGCAGCATTTGCGTTTATGTCGAGTATTTCTCGTGTTTATGCTTAAGCTGTTCTTGTGTTTAAGTTGCATTCATACTTCCGTACCATCACATGTGTTTATGTTTGTCATGTTTACACTTATATTTACATGTCGTTTGCACTTATGTCGTTTGTCCTGTTTAAATTTCAACACAGTTCCCTAATTATAGTAATTTGATGTACGGAGCTGAGTAATGTGTTATTTCTTTATAAGACAAAACGTTTCCATTGATATTTCGACATTTTGGGGACTTTACAAGTTTTTTGTCACTTTGATTTAAATTCTTCTATATAACTAACATTTATGTGATTTGTCAATTTGTCCAATTCTTTTCACTTTACAGGGTTCACCACGTGGGATAATTGTTCTTATATTTTGGGATACAGGGATATCTAAGATGTTTATGAGAATATTTATTTAATTTTGTTGTTTCTTTGTTTTGTCTTTTTACCTTACCTGAATATATTTTTACTATTTCAGCTTTTCAACCAATTTCAACCAATTCAAATTATTCTTTGACAACCATAGGAACCTCAGAGAGTAAAAGATTACTGCCTCATGATGGGGTCAAAGGGTCCAAGAGCTCAGGCAGTATGGTGGCAAATATGTTCCCCCACCCCAGAAATGTTGAACACCCATTTTTCAGTTAAGTTTTGGGTGGAGGAAGCATGCCATAGAGATGACAGATAATTTATTAAAGCAAAATCAACCAAAGCAAAGAACAATTTCAGTATGTAATTCTTATTTTTACATCTTAAAAGGAAGAGTTCAGACTCTACATGTGCTGCTCTGTGCACTTTAAAGAATATACAATAACGTGTAGTACTGTGAAAGTTATACAAGAACTATTCTGATGCATCCATAATTTGTGTTTGCGCACTTTGGCCTCATTTTGGATCTTGGTTGTGAAGGGAAACTAACTAGACCCAAGCCTCAGTGTACTCCTATCCTTTCAATACTTGCTGTACCAGGAGAAGGAAATAGCTTAGGTACGGTGAACTTTGCCTCCCTGAACACAATTCATTCAACATCAAAGATGTGCAGTAAGTATAAAACTAGCACTGTTTGCCACAGTTTGATGTTCCTTGTGACAGAGATTCTTTTCCCACAAAAATGAATATCTGCAAACGACATGACCTCATAAATTTTTGTCACTCAAAATTTTAAGTTTTTCTGTTCCACAGTAACTTTAAATATTATAAAATTGGTTGAAGTGTTAGCAGAAAAGCCCTAAAACTTTTGCTTTAAAGATTATTAAATATTTGTATTTCATGTATATAAGTAATTAACTACATCATACTGTAAATAAACAACATTTATTTCAAGTTTGGTATAAATAAAAATAAAATGATCTTTCTATGAAAGTGTAAAACACTGTAATGTGTATTTAGTGTTCAGTGTTGGGTCCACCCTACTAGAACCACATAGAAAAATTACCAGTACTGGAAGATCCATAAACAACATGTATCCTCTATGTACCCCTCTCCCCCAGTATATATTATGTTAACTAAAACTACCAGGCAAATTGAAATAAAAAGAAATGCATCCTACATTAATAATAAACTGATGACCATACCCACCTGTACAGCTGAGGTCATTGCACTTGCACCACTCAGAAGGCAGACATGGCCCAATGACACTGAAAATTACACCACACATGCTGAGATGGTTTTGCACATCAGACACTAGAAGGCAGTAACTAAATCTCTAATCCAGTAAAACTAATGGCATCCATCAACGTACGGTGACTAAGTAAAGAACTGTCATCTTCTCACACTGGAGCATATCATTGCGAATTTGCAACACGGTAACTGGCAACCACTCAAAAATAATATATACTATAGCCCCTGAATAATATAATATATAAACGATGTAGATATAACACCCAAACTACAAATTGTTGTAGATGTTGTGGCCCCAATTAGTTACATAATATATGATTCCCCCATCATATTTACATATATAAAACCTCCGCCAATTATGACGACTGAGATAATAATTTTTACACTGTTCCCCACTGAGGATTATCATTAGAATGAGCGAGTATACTCGTCCGAGCTGATGCTCGTTCGAGTTTAAGGTACTCGAAACGGCTCGTTGCTCGGACGAGTATTTCCCCTGCTCGAGATCGAGCATTTAATTAAAAAAACACAGTGAGAACAATGAAGAATAGAATAAAACATGAACACAGGATCATTAAGTGAAAAACACAGTGAAAAACACAGTGAGAATAGATTACAGATGTTCGGCACATCTGCTTACTTGTCGGAAGTATACGCGCGGAACGGTGCAAACAAATCATGTGAAGAACAATATATATGTGTGAAGAAACCATTGAAGAACACAGTGAGCAGGACAGAGACAGCGGGAGCACACAGAGACAGCGGAGCAGCACAGAGACACCGTGGAGCAGCACAGGACACCGGGACAGCATGGGAGCATTGGGGCAGCGGCACGGAGACCTCGGGAGCGGCACGGAGACATCGGGGCACGGAGACATCGGGGAGCGGCACTGAGACATCGGGGAGCGGCACCGGAGACATCGGGGCAAGGAACATCGGGGAGCGGCACGGAGACATCGGCAGCGCACGGATCGGCACGAGACCGGGGCACGGAGACATCGGGCACGGAGACATCGGGAGCGGCATGGAGACACTCGGGGAGTGGCACCGGAGACATCGGGGCACGGAGACTCGGAGCGGCACGGAACATCGGGGAGCGGCATGGAGACATCGGGCAGCGGCACGGAGACTCAGGCAGGGCACGGAGACACTCGGGGAGCGGCAACGGAGACATCGGGCAGCGGCACGGAGCGGCACGGAGACATCGGGGCACGGAGACATCGGGCAGAGACATCGGGACTCGGCAGGAGACATCGGCAGCGGCACGGAGCGGCCGGAGACTCGGGCACGGAGACATCGAGGCACGAGACATCGGGGAGCGGCCGGAACATCGGGCAGGAGACATCGAGCAGCGGCACGGAGACATCGGGGAGCAGTACGGAGACAGTCGGGGAGACTTCAGTGGAAGAAGAGCAGCGGATCCCGGGACAATGATCTCCCGACAGTAAGCAGATGTGCCGAACATCTGCAATCTATTCTTCACTGCGTTTTTCACTTAAATGAGCCTGTGTTTCCTGTGTTCACTGTTTTTATTCTATCTTCCCTGTTCTTCACATCTCTAACTTGTCGGGAGATAATATACCGCGAACATTGAAGAATAATTGCAGATGTTTGCATACACCTGAATAACTTATCAGAAGACATTCTTTTTCAATAATTAACACATTTATTCCCAACCATGGTCCTTTGAAAAGCTGCGAGTCTCCCATTGACCCTCAATGGGGCTCGTTATTCGAGACGAGCACTCGACATCTGGAAATTTTGTCTCAATAACGAGCACTCGAGCATTTTAGTGCTCCTCATCTCTAATTATCATGCTTTTTATTTATATACTATTTTATTTATTTTAAACTAAATTACTTTATTCATATGCACCATATGTATTAAGGGATATGTAGAAATCTGCCTACGCCATTCTTCTGATTGTCAAAAAGAGGGTGCCATGGTAATGGTAAAAATTGGTGTGGTGTGGTATACTCATTGCCAGAAAATTCAGTTTGTTGCATTAGAAATTCATAGTGTGACTAGAACTGGACCAACTAATAGCAGGTGCAGTACCTAATCTATTTCAGAAATGTTAATCTATGCCTTCTATCGCAGACACAGATTTGCCCTATAATTTGCTCTTCTGGCACATGATATGGTTAATCCATCTCATACAAACCCTAGTGACTTTGAGTAAGAAACAGCCCACAAAGACTCATTACAAATCACATTATTACAAAGATGGCATATACCTATGAATAATGAAAAGTCCATTTATATAC
Source organism: Engystomops pustulosus (assembly GCA_019512145.1). Lineage (NCBI taxonomy): Eukaryota > Metazoa > Chordata > Amphibia > Anura > Leptodactylidae > Engystomops > Engystomops pustulosus. The sequence continues at coordinate 114,043,572 of CM033644.1, read as the reverse complement.
TATCAAAATGCTGATATATTGAAATCACATGTATTAAAGGAAATAAAGGCATAAAGATAAATGCTGTGACTATTAATTTTCTAAAACGGCAGCACTATGTTAAAATTGCACTTACTATAGGTAAATTGCATAATCAAATTTTTTCATGATTTTTGTTTTCGTTAAATTGGATTAATTGTGTCTTAAATATTAATTGGTAAGATAAATATAATATTTCTCTGCATGTTTAGATCAGTGAGTGATAATGAGAGCAATATCACAACACATACTGGACTGTAGTGACTGCAGGCGGGGGACATTTAATATCCATCATGAATTATGTTTATTCATTATACTTCTAACTGGATTATTTTAGCATGAAACTGCACTGAGCATTATACATTTTTCTACATTACTGAATAATTACATTTATCTGGTTCAGACGAAAATACTAATTCATAAATTTATGGCATTGTATTCTCATTCATTCCACTTAATGCAAACAGATAACTAAACTATTAAAGTAACTAACTCGGAATGAATTAAATGACAAAGTAATATCTTTCTCTATTATTCTAAAATTTGAAATTTAATTTCATTTAAAACTTAATTACTTTCATTCGGTTTTATTGCAGTCCTGCTGGCTGATTTCAGTCTGAATAAAATCATCTATTATTTTTTATAATATAACTGTAAGCCTTTTTGCAGTCGATTCAATTTACAGCAATCTCAAGTTACACTTATAGCAATAAGGCATCTGAGATTTAACAATTGCCGCAATAATAAAAATATTAATTGCCAGTAGTCCATATTCACTTACTGCATTTTCATTTTTGCCAGACATATAGGGCAGAAATGCAGTCATTTTGTAATTGTTGGCTTTATTAAATTTTGGAAGCATCTAGTACAAAGGTCGTAAATCAGACATAAACGCCCCTAGAACAAGAAATACAACAGATTGTCTTTGTAGTTCTAATATCTCTACTTGAGCTAACATTATATGTCAGGCAATGGTATTGTTATAGTAGGAGAGTAATAGTCCCGCTTGCCTACTAAACTTAAAGTTTAGTACCTTAAATTTGGAAAGCTTATTAAGCATATTTGCGTTTTTCAGGATTGCACGCTTTGACAGGTATTTAACAGGGGTCTGCGTTGGGATTGTGTCGCGTGATTGGATTTTGGCACAGCTATGCTGGCTTCCATGCGACAGTAATTTGGGGCGTGCCTTCGGACGATCCAACTGATTTGGATTTTAACTTGCAGATTGTGTCACAAGACAATGCATTCACATGCACCAGGAAGAAGAAGGTGAACTCGGCGTACCTCAGCGGTGAAGTAACACATGCAGGATATCGGGCGCACAATCTTAGTGAATTGGGGCAGAGTGCAGTATCGTCGAACAGGTAAGTAAATGTGCCACTGTGTCTTTACTCAAACCTTGAAGGAAGCCTGTCAACTATATTTATCCCAATAAACTAGAAAAGCTGTTATCTTTTGCCACAGATGAGGCAGGCCTGGGGCTGGATAATGTATTTTTAGATGCCTATATCTTGGCTCTATAGCACTAAACTCATGTATCAGATTAAAGAAGAGAATTTTATCTCTCCAACCTATCAGGCGTGGAGTTTTTTAAGCAGCAGAACCAGAGATATGGGCAGATAATTCATTGGGAAGAAAGCTACAGATAGATTCTATTTTCAACCTTTTCTTTAACTGCCTAAAAGTGGGGGTTTTTTTATATTTAAGTGAAACCAGGAGTGTAACGTCCGTGCCAAAACATTGCACGTTGTCAGAATAGGTGGTGTTTATTGTGTGGAACTGTTGCTTAGTGTTTGGGTTTTACTATGTGAGCCCACCCTGCTACTTCCATTTCAGCCCTGCCCAGCAAGGGTTACTAGCCTGATTGACATTCCCCCAGTGTGCTGCTGGAGCGTGTCTGGGAACTGCCTTATGGTAATGCCTACTCCCATCAGACCTGCTGGTTTTTCTTCTCCTGTGTTATGTAGTGCTTTTGCTTGTTTTTGCTATACTGTGTTCGACTTATGCTTTGCTACTGACCATTCTAATTTGCTAAATGATTCTGTACTTTGCTGCCATCTTGGTTTTACCCGGTTCCATCTGACTTGCTGTCGTGATCGGTTTGTTGGTCCCTCATGTTGTTCTCTCCAGTGTTATTCCACTTTCACTTTCTCGGACCTGTGTAGTATTCTGTGCACCATGTGAACACTGTTACCTGTCCGTTCCATCATCCAGCAGGTGTCAGACAAAGTAAGTCTTTCCTGTCATCTTGTAGGGTGACTCAGGGACCAGCAGTTAGGTTCCTGATAGTGGGTTTCGTCCTTATCAGGGGGTTTTCTGCTTTAGACAGGGCCTTAGCCCCGGGGACGTTTCAGGGTGAGTTCGCCACAACTTACCTAGTCCTGACAGCTAGCGCCAAGCCTGGTTGTGGTTGTACGGTTCTGGACAGGTTACTGACAAGAGTTTGTACTTTTTGATCGGTGGGGGTCCCATGGTGGAACATTCAGGATCATTAGAACGGGTCTGTTGAGCCCCCAAATAACAGGGTAGCTTGTCGCATATGCACTTGCTACTTTCATCCTTTGGTAATAAAAAAAAGGAGTTGCAACATGCAAGTCCAACCTACTGGGGTACATTGGACCCTGTTATTGTGATCTATGAAGGTCCCCTGTATAGGGGAAACTAAAAACTCTCTAAATTTAAATAATATAATAATAATGGAAGTTGTGATCCTATGATCAGGTTCCTTATTCAACTTGTCCTATTTTATTTAGTCATGTGTCCTTTTTTAACATTCTTTTTTCTCATCTAAATGTAATATGTGAACCGCTTATGAAATGTACATAAGCTGAGTTGTAATTTCTGCTTCCACGTGGATCCAACCCTGTTTCCTTCTATCCCAAGTGCCGGATGGCAGCAAGCCATCATTCTATATGTTGGCCCACTTGGGCCCCCTACCAGCTGATATTGGTAGATTTATGTCCATGGACTTCAAACTTTATCCCTTGTTAAAAACTTTAATACATGTAGCGAAGATGAGTTTGACAGGTTGCTTTTCTATTTTTCATTATAGAGATATATACAGTACACACATTCTGAATTATCCTCCTGTACCTGGTATGCCCACGACGCTGGCTGATTTGTGTCATCTGATCAGAAGAACAGTGTGTGACAGACAGTAGTTTTATGCGGCTTATCTGGTACTCTGATGTTAACCCAATAATGCAGTGAGGCCAATGACAGTAGAATTTAAGCATATTCATCAATTATAACTGATAAACAGTAGTTCATGAAAAGAATAGTAATTATATGCATCTTATCTGTATTCTTATAATAGAAATAAAATACTTAATACTTCCAATTAAACTAGGTTGTTACCATTAAATATTGTAGGTCAAATTAAATTTAGGTGAGATTTTGGGGGCTCAATACCCAGCATTTCCACAGATTAGCTGTGGGAATGAAACAAGAATCACACAGCTCCATGCTGATTGTAGTGAGGCTCATTGTATTGTAGTCACTATGTTAAGCGATGGGTATGCCCAAATTTGGGTCCATACTGAACATGGTGGTGTGGCCCCCATAACCCTGTTTTGAAATTTTACCGCATCCATGTATTTCTTAAATGCAGTGGCCATATTCACTGAATCCATACAGTGTCAGTGACAGTACTAATTACAATCTATAAGCTCATATGGTAGTATGTTGCAGGACAGTACTAATTACATATATATACTCTCTAACCCTTTTACTTGCTGCCATAAAGGACACAATGGGAAAACCTGATCCTATTCTTACTGCCCCATGCAGGACAAGCTGTCCTCATTGGGAGGTGCCTACTCCCTTTTCACATCCCCCCTAGACATGCTCCATGTTATCGCATGATCTGCACTGGGATTTACCCTGTTATGAGATAAACTACTTCTCTTCCTCATCTTACAAACTGTTCCTTGCTGAACAGTAAGGTACTGTCCACTGTTGGACCACAATCACCCTGCGAGCTATGTAAAACTGGCCTGACACCTCTTCCTCCTCTGCTTCTTCCTGTGCCCACCATTGCATAATCCATCATGGCCTAAAGTGTTTTTTTCTAGCAGATAAAGGATAGGGGATGTTAGACTAATGATGGCATCATCAGTGCTGACCATATTGTTGACTGTATTGCAAGCACTGCAGCAGGCTACTCATTAAAAATAACACAATTATTTAAAACATTTAAATTACTCCAACTATGGGGTAGTACAAACCTCTCCAAAACTTGAGCGTGGTTATACAATTTGGCAGATTTAGTAAACAATACTCGATCACATACAGCATAGTTTGGTACGGTAGAGCATATGTATGTATAAAGAGACACCAGAATTAATACTATATATCAGTGATGGCTACCTAGGGCAACTGGGCCAGAGGGGTCACTCGAGCCTTTCTGTGGCACTCAGGCCATCACCAGAGTGACCCAGGTACTCCTACAGTCCAGACACCGGCATGCTGCACAGGCTATTTTAAGTGACAAGGCTCCTGACTATTTCTGCTATTGTGCTCAGGGATGGTATAAGACACACTGTGACAGAGAAGGGGTATAAAAATAATTTCGTGTGGACTTGCGATAAAAAGCGGTTTGTTGAGTTTGGCTCGTCTGTAAAAGGTTGCTCATCCTGCTATATATGTGGAATAAGTATTATCCACAATTGTGCAAGTTCTCTGAGATACACATGGACCATAGTAGACCTCAACTATGTAGACAATGTGAAACAAATCCAGAAAATCAAATTGTCTGATTTTTAAAGATTTTTTTTGCAAATTATGGTGAAAATAAGTATTTGGGTCACCTAAAAAACAAGCAAGATTTCTGGCTCTCACAGACCTGTAACTTCTTCTTAAGAGCTCCTATGTCCTCCACACATTACCTGTAGCAATGGCACTTGTCACACTCCAATTCCACTAATGCTGAAGACAAAGATTTTTTTTAAAGGACACCAGAAACAATTGTAGACCTGTACCATCCGGGAAAACTGATTCTGCAATGGCAAGGGCTTGGTGTGAAGAAATCAAATGTGGGAGCATAATTACAAAATAGAAGACATATAAGAACACTGACATCTCTCGATCGGGGCCCCACACTAGATATCACCCTGTGGGGGTCAAAATGGTCACAAGACCAGTGAGTAAAAATACCAGAACCACACAGGGGAACCTAGTGAACTACCTGCAGAAAGCTCAGACCCACATAATAAAAGCGACCGTCAGTAACACACTACACCGCCAGGGACTCCTACAGTGCCAGATGTTTTCCCCTGCTTAAGTGATTACATATTCCGGCCGGTCTGAAGTTTGCTGGAGAGCATTTGGATGTTCCAGAAGAGTAATTGGGAGATGTCATATGGTAGATTAAAACAAATTAGTACCTTTAATAGAAGCATGACTGCATTGAGGCTGTTTCTTCTGCAAAGGGACCAGAACGACTGATCCATATACATCAAATAATGAATGGGGCCATATATCATGAGATTTTGGTGCAAACCTCCTTCCTTCACGGTCATTCAAGATGAAACATGGCTGGGTCTTTCATGCATTGCAGGGCAATGAAGGAGTGACTTTATAAGAAGCATTTCAAGTCCTGAGGGTCCCGTTTTCAGAGCTCAGCCATAAAAACCTTTGGAATGAGTTGAATCTGTGTTGCCAGTGACAGACCCATCCATCCCTGCTCTAGAGGAGATTTGCATGGAGGAATGGAACAATATACCATAAAACATGTGTGCCAACCTTGTGAAGACTTATATTTGACCTCTGTCATTGCCAACAAAGGATATATAACAAGTATTGATATGAACTTTTATTATTGACCAAATACTTATTTTCCACCATATTTGCAAATGGATTCTTTAAATATCAGAGAATTTGATTTTCTGGATTTGTTTTCACATTTTGTCTCTCATAATTGAGTCTAACTGATTGAATTACAGGCCTGTCTCATCTTAGTGGAAGAATTTGTAGAATTGGTGGCTGACTAATAATTTTTTTCCATTGTATATATCATTGAATATGAGTCAGTGGGACAGTGCAATAGGATAAAGATAATAAGTACCGATTTGTATTATACGATTGGTCTAGGACTGGAGGATCTCCTCTTCCTCCTGAAATTGCCGTATTGAATAATGTCCTATTATTGACGCACAAACAACTTTCAGCGTTTTCAAAACTTTTTACTTGCTGAATATTAACTATATACATTTTCTTGTGATTTTTCATACAAGTCAACGTATCTTCACTTGTCATAAATATAGTTATCGGCTAGCAAACATTCTTAAACTCCTTGTAAATGTTGATGCTATATGCATAGTTTATTAAGTTTCCTATTCGGCAATCATAGCACTCACTGTTTCGGAACCTCAGGGCTGAGACGTACGTTCTCTGACTGTTGGGTACAGAGTGGCATCATCCACATGCAGTGACGTTTCGGGAACACGCCCCCTTCCTCAGACGTATACGAACACTCCTCCAGTTATAAATAAACCCTTTGGCCGGAAGCCGGTACTAGTAAAATACTTATTTTAAAAACAAACCACTATTTATAATAGATTTACAATACAAGCATGACATAAACATATGGTCTAAACATGAGGTATATAGTTTGCGCAGTTATTTGCACTCTCCCTTTTATGTTTTATATGTTATTTCAAGAATACTTTATAATTACATTCCTCGTTAAGAACCTTTGGACTCTGTGTAAACATCGTAGTTTAGTTTGTTCGCTATCGCTACGCTCTCTTCTACCTCTTCTATTATCATCCATCTAAGGCCGATACTTGATGTTGAGCATCTGGGAAGTGCCTTGCAACTGTAGTCCCCTCTCCATAATTTTTTATTTTTATCTTCTTTAGACCTGTTCTTAGATGTAATCTGATAGCACTTCTAATGTCATTAAGTCTAATCTTGATGTTCCTAGATGTCTGTCCTATATATACTTTCCACACTGGACACTTAAGCATGTATATAACATTTTTACTCTTACAGGAATGCCACCCTTTGATTGGAATTGGTGTACCCGTATAGGATGATATAGTTTGTCTCCTTTGATAAGAGAGTTGCAATTTTTGACATGTTAAACATGCAAATGTCCCCTTTTGCTGTGCTTTAATAATGATTGTTTATTAGATTTGGTGGTATTTTTCTATATCACTCTCTCAATAAATAATTTGCTAATGACTTCCCTTTTCATAAACAAACTGTGGCTTCTCTTTAATAACTTCCATAGTTGAGGTTTAAATAAAAGTAGTGCAAGATGTATGTTGGTTACGGTTTACTCCTAAACAAAATGACTGCCAAAAAACGTCAGATGTCTAAATTCCTGGTGTCCTTTCTAACCGTGAGGAGTCTATCAGTAACTTCGTTAATTTTTTTAACGTAAGTAGAACTGATCTCTAAACGGTGCGGACTCACCAGAAGTGTGTTCGGACCAAAAGCGGGGCACCATCGTCCAGACCTTTCCGTGTTGTCTGTGCAGGTTGGAGTTGGTGTATGATATCCAATCGGTGGTCCAAAGAAGTCACGAGGAACAGTGCAGGTTATAGAGTGTGCACAAGGATAACAGCTGTCAAGAGGGAAGAAGGACAGATACGAATATCGTACAGTACTGACCCTATTATTCCCTGATGAGAGACAGATGGCTATTATTCCCTTTGCAACCTAACCTCGGAGCCGCAGCCCTATAAAGCTGCCACCCCGACAGAACCTATCCCTGGTAAATCTGGCCCTGTTAAAAGACTAGAGGTCTAGGGAGGTAATGTACAAGTATATTTTCATGAATAATCAGGTGGAAGTCCCAACATGTCATGTTTCGCCTTGCTTAAGGCTCATCAGGGGACATAAATAATGCAGCCACCTGACAAAATTAAAGAAACCAAAAATGGGGGGTAAGATTACTTTCTATAGGAACAATAGTCAAAAAGTCAATATGACAATAAACATAAGTGTAAATGAGCAAGTTTCTCTTACCTTGATCAATAACAAGGGTGCTGTGTGAGAAGATGTCTCCTATCCGGGAAATAAGTGTTTATTCCCAAGGAGTGTGTCTTGTTGGCGGTGCCTTCGGTGAGGAGCATCCGCTGTCTTGAGTAACCAGGGGTCCCTCAGAGTGATTATGTATTGGAGTATTAAGGATAAACCGAAGGCGCTTACCTTCAGGGCCCCCGCCCATGTGTTAATGCGCATGATTCTCCAGGTGCCGGTGTGTCGGTCTGTCAACTGCGCATGCCTGGAGGAGATGCTCAGGGACACCTAGTCTCGAGATGTTCGTGAGACATCGTGCGAGTACCGGTGTGCCAGCTAATCTACTGCGCATGTCCCAGTACGTGTCTGGGAGATTGCGCCAGATTCCTCAGTGTAAGTGTTCGCGCATGCGCATAAAAAGTGTTGCGTGCGCGTAAAAGTGTTGCGCGCGTCCAGCTGACAGACCTGGGCGCTAGGTTGACGGATGCAGTTATAATATGGGAATATTAGTGGTACCTGCTAATCCGTTCCCTATGTAGGTGAATAGGCCGGGCGGACCTTGGGTGGTGGATTATTGGCAATATCCCAATCCCTACGCCAGAGGAGCGATCTTCCTCAGAAAGGAACCTGAATACTGCTGTTAGAGATAATAACACAAAACAAAAGGTATACGGATACCAGTATATGAGGGATTTTGGCTGTGATTGGGCCTAAAGTGCGTGTCAAAGTAGGTAAAGTCGAGAGACTGAAAACTAAACTCGAAACGGTCAGAAGGGGTTATGGCGAGTATGAGGTAAGGGGATCAGAGGAACAGGCCAAACTTAATTGCTCATTAAGGCCTCTTGGTGTCACTGTCTTAAGCCTAAAGATCCATTTTGCTTCTCTCTGTCCTAAGGGTAACGATCCCAGTCTCCCCCTCTTATGGGGGGTTTTACTAGGTCGATCTCCATAAAGTAAGTCCCCTTATGTTGCCATTATGTTCGTCATGTATATGTCTGGCTAGGGTTTTATATCCGATTATTTCGGATGTCTCCTAGGTGGCTACCGACCCGGCGGCGGATTCTGGTAGGTTTTCCTACGTACTGTTTCTGATCTATACAGGTTGCAGAGGTAAATGACTCCTCTGGAGCGACAATTAATGAAGATGTTGATGTTGTAACTAGTGCCTGTGTGCTTGCTGGTGAATTCTTTTCCACAAACTATGACACTGCAAGCCACGCAGCCACTGCTGGGCTGTGCTGTATACTTCTAGGGGCGAGCTGGGCAGTGCTGTATACTACTGGGGCACTGGGCAGTGCTGTTACTACTGGGGGCGAGCTGGGCAGTGCTGTATCTACTGGGAGCGAGCGGGGCAGTGCTGTATCCTACTGGGGGCAAGCTGGGCATTGTGTATACTGGGGTCAATCTGGGCAGTGCTGTATACTACTGGGGCAAGCTGGCAGTGCTGTATCTACTGGGGGTCAGCTGGGGGTGGCTGTATAACTACTCTGGGGGCCAGGCTGGGGTGGCTGTATCCTACTGGGGGCAGGCTGGTGTATCTGGTGCAGGTGTGGACTATGGGGGCTGGCTGGCTTATAGTGGGGGGGGGGGTCTGTGACTATCCATTTCCCACCCTCGGCTTATACTCGAGTCGATAAGTTTTCCGCCGTTTTTGGTGGTAATAATGAGGGGTCTTGGCTAATACTCCGGTAGGCTTATACTCATATATACGTAGTTCTTCTTGAGTATAATTTCTAGTAGTGTTAGTACAACTAATTTGTGCATTGAAAGGGAAGGATCTTCACATAATTTATGGCTGATGGCATATATTCCTTCATCTGCTAGGTATATAAGTGTATAAACTTTAAATGTCCATGAGTGCATAATATTTTACTTTTTTTCATATCCAATTTTTGAATTTTTATGCATATCAGAAGACGTGTCCTGCTTGTGACCGTTGCTGGGCTGTATTTTCTGGGTGCTAATCCCTTTGACACTGCTGTAGAACATGGACCATGGTATTAAGTAGGGTAAACTAAGCACAACCCAGCACATTACTCCAAAAAAACCATACCAACAGTGACTGGTGGTGGGAACATCACTGTGTTGGCATTTTTTTCATCATAACACCATTGGCATGAAAAATTGAATATTGTCTTTTCCTAAACCTAAGTTATGTATGTATTGTATATTTTCTATTGATATGAAATTCTCACCAATGAAGGATAACAGCCCATTTAATGTAATTAATAATCATTCTTTTTTATATGCACACACAGATTAGCACTGCACAAAGCATGCAAATTGGTCGTTTAAATCTATATATCCATAATTATGTTAGGTGCAAACTAAGACAATGATCATTATCAAGATGCCTTATAACAGTCAAGGACCACTTGTGCGCACTACAAAAAGATCTATAATCAGCAGGTAAATTGTTTCAAAGAAAACATTATAAGCAAATCAATCTCAATTGCCAGTATGCATGCCCTTTGTGCAAACTCCATGTGTATACATTTAACAAGCCTATAAATACTGGGAGAATATACAGGCAGTCCCCTACTTACACTGACTATACAGACGACCCCCAAGTCACAATGGACTGTCAGGATCAGTGGATCCTCTGGACCACCGCGGGAGATGGAACTAGCCGACACCTGGGACCGGAATCCAAGTGGCACCTGGTTTTCACCAGAGCCCGCCGCAAAGCGGTTGGACTTGCTGCGGCGGATACCACCAGTCGCTCTCAGGTGAGACTAGCCCATGGTTGGCACCGCCGGTCGGGTACCTTGCACAGAAGTCTCGTAGTCAGGTTCAGGTCTGGGGTCCAGGGCCGGCTGCAGAGGTGCCAGTCAAGTCAAATCCGGGTCAGCAATGGGAGGTCCAGGCAGGTATGATGGGAACCAGCACATGGACACAGCAACACAGGGGACTCTGGTACACAAGCACACAGGACTCAGGAGCGGAGACACCAGGACAGCAGGATACCCGAACGCAGGAATACACCGGAACGCAGGCATACAACCGGCAACCATGAATAATCACCAGGAAGCTTTTCGTTGGCTGTGAGGCACCAAAGATCCGCAGGGGACCAGAAGGCAGGATTCTTAAAGGTGAGGTGTTCACAGTGGCACCAATAGCGTGGCGGCTAGCCCATTCCATTTTCGGCAGGAGCCGGGAGAGGTGCGTGAGTTGCAGTGGGGGGGGGGGGGGGGGGGGGCACGGAGGAGCACTGTGGGACCGGGAGGGAGTACCCTTCGGTGGTCCGTCACGCTCCAAAGTGGAGATACTTTGTTGTGTTGTGCGATTATCCTAGTGTCTATAGTACTGTTTGACTAGTGTCCAATAGGGTGTATCCCATAGAGGTATCGAAGCTGTCAATTGTGCGACGTGCAGCGGAGACCCACTCTGATTCAAGTGTGCGTTTGCTTCATTGGAGTCTTGAACGACTTTGTGGATGACTGTAAGAACTAGTCGTGATTGGTAAAGAGTCAGTAAGAGTTGACTTGGTATTAGAGTCACGGAGAGAGAGTTCAGTAGAGTTGAATTTGGTTAAGAGTCATAAGGGAAGCTGTAAAGGTCCTCTGTGGAAGTTGGTATCTAGTTCCTTGGGGGTCGGTCCATCACAAGGTGTCGGATTGTTGTCATCTGTTTGGGGGTCGGTGGCCAGTGCGTTGTCAGCCTTTATTTTGTGTGGGGCAGTCGCCAAGTCAGATCAAGCCGGGTGCGGACCTCGCCAAGTCCCTCTCAATGTGTCCCACGTGGTGGAAGTGCCCGTAGACAGCAGGTGGTGTGAGTAACGTAGCTGCTGGCCATAGTGTAGTTGCACCTTGCATCGGCCCTAGAGGGTGGTTAAAGTTTTGTGTGACTGAGACGTACTATGCGCGGTTTGCAGGTTTTGGAGTGTCCCGATGATCTGAGATTGTCCTGGACGGTAAAACTTGAATTCACTTGGAAACAGACACTTATAGCCTCGCCTTTGACGACGGACCCCAGGGACCGAGTGACAGAACCTTCGAGTGCCCAGACGAAAGGAGACAGGCGAATAAGGACCTTTCAAAGTTGTTTGGATGTGGATGTAGAAGATCTTGTCTAAGAGTTGACCTGGATGTCCTTGGGGTCTTTAATCTCATCCTCCCTAAAGGGTTATAGGATCCACTTACAAAAGTCAGAGGGCTGTTGGGCCCCTGCATAAAAATCCTCAACAATGATTAAAGATGATATAAGGGTGGACAATTTCAGCAAGAGCCGATAAACTTAAACACACAGCCAAGGAACTCTTTCATTTGTTTTATCCAAAAATATGGGTTGCAAGATGGGCCCGCCAGGATTTGAAGTAGTATATTGGCCAGAATGGGCCAAATCACATTGCTAGCAAGCCATGTGGCCAGGAGTATCTTGAAGTCCTTTGTCACTACAGAGGTTTTTGTACAATGTATGAATACCATTCAGTGAGTTCATAGTGGTTTTCCTGTGTCATTTTGATGATTCACATAATTCTAGTACTTTATGGTTATTTCTTTGCCAGTGCGGATTGGTGGGTTGTTACTAACATCTGGTAAGATTTTCGTGTTTACAATTGTCACATCGCATATATTTCTACTTTAAATAAATTTAATTACATGTTCAATACTTAATTCATCATCGATAGTGAGATTCAGAGATGAGCGAGAACTAAAATGTCGGGACTCGGTTATTTCGAGCAACTTTTCCCGATGTTTCCGCGAGTGATCGTCTCGACTAACGTAGCCCATTGAAGTCATGGGAATCCTCGAGCATTTTGTCAAGGGGACCACAGCTCTGCACGGAGCTTGGCCAAACACCGTGGAACTCATAAACGATGGAAACACACGGAAATGGCAGGAAACGCAGTGGCGCATGCATGGATGCCTCTGAGGACGCTATATCGCACATTATGCCAAATATGAGGGCAACAGCATGGCCATGACAGACGTGACAGAATGAAGCTAGATAGCCTCATAAAAATCCAATATGACCCTACACATAGGGGCCGGCATGCGAGGCATAGCGCGCGCAGCTAAGGCGATGTTCCTGGCGACATACCTAAATGGACTCAGGCCTTCCAAACTCAATGGTGGCCAGAGAGGCCAAGGAGGCGAGTCACGAAGCGCTCCAAATAATTGGTACATGCTAAAAAGTTTGCCAGTTATTTTGTGGATACACAGCACAGGTGGCGACAAAGTTAACATGAAAGCCCATTGAAACAACCCAAATTCTGCCTGACACAAGCTCGTTTGATAAGGGGACCATGTATGGAGGCAGTGAACTAGTATAGATTAAAGGTGCTGCAGTTAAACTATGGTTAGTTGGATCTTGCATGGAGATGGCGCTCCGAGCCGGCGGAGGCTTTTTCCCAATCCAAAGCCCCTGTCCTTAGACTACTCCCCCAAACAGCACTTCTAAGAACCTTTTTATAAGCTCACAGTGTCATAGCGTTCTATAGGTTGGGATATGGCGGGGAGGGGAATGTAAAGAGTGCGCAATAGGGCATGCATGCGCATGGAGCTGCGCTCGCTGCCAGGTGTCTTTTCGCCAATCCAAGCCCCTGTCTCTAGGGCTACTACCCCAAAAGCACTTCTAAGACCTTGTTTTTGTATAAGATCAAGTGTAGAAGTAGGTTCTTATAGTTTAGGATAATGGGGGGTGAGGGGAATGTCAGAACGAATGCGCAAGAAGTCGCTGAAATAATATCGTAAATATTAAAAGTTTGCACCAGTCTATTTTGCACTGCGCCTATTACCACAGCAGGGGGTGGCGACAAGTTTAACAAGTGTTGATGTGGAATGCCTGTAATGGCTCTTGGGCGGTGTCCTTTTAAATTCGCCTAGGCTCAGAGTTTTGAGCAGCCCTGCTGTCGCTTAGCGACGGCATGTGCTGTGCTAGGAGCTACCCACTGATGGCGCCATGGCCACGGATGGTATTCATTGAGGAGAGGAGAGCTGAGAGGGGTGGAGAGGAGGAGTATACTGACCTTGTGGACTGGATCGAGGGTAGGCCCCCATTCTCTTCCGCGTCGCAGTATAGCCAGCCCCAGGGTTCATATCCGCGTCCAGCCTGCCACCATTAAGTGTGATAGCGTTCTTATAAGTTTGGGATATGGCGGGTGAAGGGGAATTAAACGATGCGCAAGAAGCGCATGGTGCCATGGAGCTGGCGCTCTGCTGCCAGGCTAGCTTTCGCCAATCCAAGCCCCTTTCTCTAGGCCTACTCCCCAAACCGCACTCTAAGAACCTTTTGGTATAAGATCAAGTGTAGTAGCGTCTTCTTAAGTTAGAAAAATATGCCGGGTGAGGGAATGTAACAGATGAGCAAGACGCGCTGAAATAATATTGGAAATGATAAAATTTGCAGTATCGTTTGTGATAACCAGCAGGGTGGCGACAAAGTTCAACTTTGATGTGGAATCCATGAAAACACCCAAATTTCTGCTGACAACACCTCGTTTGATAAGGGGACTATGTATGGAGGCAGCTATATGGACGACTTTGGGTAGCCTGAGACAACGTGTGGAGGCTGCTATGGAGACAATTGAATTTTGATAGTGCCTTTATGTTGGCATCCAAAAAAGTTTTCAACCAGAGGAGTCAGTAGGTGCCCTCCAGAAAAATAGAAATAGATTGAGTGCCTGTTATGTGTCAGTCCAAAAAAGTTTTCAACCAGAGGAGACGGTAGGTGGCCCTCCAGAAAAATGAATAGATTGATGTCCTGATGTGGCAGATCCAAAAACTTTTCAAACCAGAGGTCAGGTAGGTGCCCTCCATAAAATGGAATACTTGAGTGGCCTGTAATTTGGCAGTCCAAAAAAGTTTTCAAACCAGAGGAGCGTTAGTGGCCCCTCCAGAAAAAATTTAATAGATGGATTGTCCCCTGTATGTGGCGTCCAAAAAACTTTTCAAACCAGAGGAGCAGGTAAGGTGGCCCTCCAGAACAGGGAATAGATTTGAGTGCCTGTATGTGGGCATTCCAAAAATCAAACCAAGAGCAGGTATGTTGCCCCCCAAAATTGAATCGATTGAGTGCCTGTATGTGGCACTCGCCAAAAATGTTTAGATAACAGAGGACCGGGTAGGGTGGCCCTCCGAAAGATTTAATATATTGAGTGCCTGTATGTGGCCTCCAAAATTTTTTGAAACAGAGGACCGGGTAGGTGGCCCTCCAGAAAAATTAAATGCATAAAGTACATATCTAAAGCCAGTGGGCCCGGTCAAAAATGCCATTTTCCTCTGGCTTTACTGACAAAGAGGAAGAAGAAGGAGGAAATGAGGAGGAGGAGGAGTTGATAATAATGCAGTTGAGCTTCCTTCACCTGGTGTAGATTGGAAATTATTATACATCCAGGCTTTATTCATCTTAATAGCGTCAGCCTGTCGTCGCTGTCAATCGCAGGCGTGTACGCTTATCGGTGAGAAGTGGCCAAGCTGTCACTGAAACGCCGCCTCGTACACGCTAGCGGCAGGGCCGCAAGAACCCCAAGGCATACGCGCCAGTTCGGCCACATGGTCCAGCTTTGAAACCCATAGTGGTAGGAGGCGTCTGTGTGATCATTTAGGACGATGGTATGGTCAGCGACGTACTCCCAACCCCCCTCACACCATTCTTTCCTGTAACGAATCGATCCTACTCTGCCGAGACTGGGGACAGGTGACAGGGGTCTTGCTGGGGTGACAAAAGCTGGCAAAAGCCTTGTAAGCGACCCTTGCCAGTGCTGGACAAGCCTGCCTGCTCGCCTACGCTCCCCGCTACTTGTCCCGCAAACTACGCATCTTCCGCTAGCGCTGTCGAAGGAATACTTGTTTCAGCTTGTGAACCGGGCCTCTGGTATTCATCCATTCTCACCCTCCTTGTCCCTCTCCAGGGATGAGAGTGAAAGATTTTGCTTGTAACCGGTGGTCCAGGGAGAGTGAACCCCGTAATCGTGCTGGAATAATTCGTTTTGAACGCGAGGGTCCACGGGATAGGCGCCTATCATGAAATCTTCCATATGCGCCAGAGTACCACGCTAGAATTCCCATCCCTCACGGGCCTGACTGTCCCATTTCCTCCTCTCAACTCCTCCAACTCCTCTTCTTCGCCCTACACGCTTAACAGTGAAGGACTCAACATCGTCCCCTCTTGTGTCTCGCCAACATTCTCCTCCTCTTCCTCCTCATCCACCTCCACTCCTCCGATATGGCGCTGAGAAACAGACCTAAGGGTGCTTTGGCTATCCACAAGGGAATCTTCTTCCCCCGTCTCTTGTTCGATTGCAAAGCGTCCGACTTCATGCTGATCAAGAGTTTTTTCAACAGGCAGCATCGGGATGGTGAGGCTGATGTGGCGGCATCGCCACTGCCCATCTGTGTTTAACTCTCAAAGTTACTCGCACCTTACGATAGCAGACATCCACGTCCCACTCCTCATTGTAGACTGAGGAGCTGACTGCACCTGACTACCAGTTCTGGTGGAAGTTTGACATCTGGCAGTCTACAAATGGCTAATGGCTCGGCGTCTGCTGGTAAACGCTGGGATAACATGGTCAGTTTTGAATTCCACCTCGTGGGGACGTTCTCACACAGTCGGTGAGCGGGCAGTTTGGAGGCGGGCGCTGCGCTGCCGCTGAGAGTGCCAGCTCTGTGCTGACTTCCTTACATGCCACAGATCGGCGCACCTTCTTGAGCAAATCATACGATTGGGGTATGTCTTGAGGAAACGCTGAACTATAGATTTAACACATGGGCCAGGCATGCACATGTGTCATTCTGCCGAGTTGCCGAGCCGCCACCAGGTTACGGGGCCGTTGTCACACACAACCATAGCCTGGCTTCAGGTTCACGTTGCCATCCACAGATCATTTTCTTCCGCCGTGATGCCCTGTAATAGCTCTTGGGCGGTGTGCCTTTTTTTTTATTATCGCCTAGCTCGCATTTGAGCACCGCCTGCTGTCGCTTAGCGACTGCAACTGCTGCTGTTTCCTAGAGCTAACCGACTGAATGTCGCCGTTCCCACTGATTGTAGGTCGAGGAGGAGGTGGAGGAGGGGTGGAGAAGGGAGGAGGCAAATAGTAAGGCCTAACACTGGACCAGACGTAGCCCCGCAATCCTCGCGTCGGCAGTATAGTACCACTCAAGGTCACACTCGTCCCACCTCACCAAGTTATACCAACCTTTGCCGATACAGCAGATATTATGTGCCCTGCCCGCAGCACTCGTCCACGTGTCGTGTCATGGTGGACCCTGTCAGAAACGGCAGTTGTCATGGAACGGATGTATGTTGTCTGACACGCTGGTGCAGGGCTGGCGGACATTCGGAAAAGTATGGTGCTGACGAAGCCGAGGGGCGGCACGCGATATGGTTGGCGACTCATAGGCCTACGGCTCGCTCTACTACCATATAGGAACATCTCCAGGCTAGCATTCTGGAATGTGGCACCATTAAGGGCTATGGTGCGTTGCGGGTGGGTGTCACATAGTTGCGTGTTCCGCTCCAGCGGTTCTTGTTATGGAGAGCTGAACTTGGTGGTCTGTGGTGAGGATCGTGGGAGGTGACGATGTGTGTTTTTGTGGCAAGGGTCTGGGCATGGGGCTTGACTATCGCTGACACAGGGGAAGGAGCAGTGGTGGTGCACGCAGGAGGTGTAACGGCGCGTGTTGCACTGAGTGGGGTTGTTAGCATCATATGCCTGCGTTATAACTTGTGTATAGCTAGTAGTGTGGAACCCCTGTCTGAGCCGGGTTTGGTCAAATGTGCACCCCACAGTCCGTCGGTCTCATCCGTGATGTTGCCTTAAAGAACTCCAGACTTCTGAGACATCTTGCCCTCGTCCTGCAAGAGCCCTCGCCACGGGACTTCACAGTAGGGGACACATTGGGCGCTGAGGCACCAGCTCTGGCCCTGCCTCTCCGTCTGTCCCCACTCACTGCCATCTTCCAACCTGTTCTGTCGGGACTCATCCTCCGTCTCAAGAAGCACTGTTGTGCACCACGGGGGGCCTCCACCCAGCTTTGGGTCTGTCACTCATCACATCATATCCTCGCAGATCCCTCAGTCCCTGTCCCCCTCCCCCACCTCGGAAACTTCCTGCCCTGGACAACAACTCTTTATTCCACCCAGTTCATAACCGTGTCCCTCATCGTCGTACAGACCTCTTATCAACACTTCCACCACGTCAAGACAGGTCATCATCACCCACAGAGCTGTCGACTGGTGAAACCTGGGCATCGAAAATTGCTCAGCAGCAACGGACAGTGGTTTGTGACTGTGGGAAGGGCCAGAAAACAGTTCCTCAGATATGCCGTTTCAATGGAAATTTCTGGGAGGGGGAGACGGGGGTGAGAGGCTGAGGTGCAGGAGCTGAGGAGTGCGATTTCGGTGACATGGTGGACTGCCGTGAGACTGACTGGTGACAATTGCTCGAAGCATTGTCATCAATCCACGACATCACCTTTCTCACTGTTCTGGCCTCAACAGTGCCTACGCACAGTCCATAACTTCAGACTGAACAGATGGAGTGTAGCCTGCTGCGTTCCCATGCTCCGCTGCAGAGTGGTTCTCACCCCGCCCAGGACACTGCCTCTGCACCCCTGCACAGTATTGTTGGACGCCCAGTCCCCCGCGCCCGTCCCTACCCCTCAGCCCTCGGGTTGAACATTTTTAAAGGAGAGTTATATTATTGTTTGTTTACTTTTTTTTTGTTTTTTTTTTTTTTTTTTTTGTTTGAGTTGTTAAACCAAACGATGCTACCCTATTGCTATGGCTAATTTTGCTAGCCAAGTAACGCAACTACTATGCCAGATGACTGACGCTGAGTTATAAAGAAATAAACAGAATAAAAGAAGGCGACTTAGGAATCAACTGTGCCCTAATAATCCACCTATATTTCCCACTTCGGTCTTTGAGGATAGTGATCTAATGCGCACAAACAACAGGGTCGCAAGTTCGACTACCAATTGCTCACCAATTTGTAGTAGGACTGCAAGCCAGTAAACCCCCACAGACACCAAAATCAAATATAGAGTACGCACTCGAGGCGAAGATAAGACGGTTTGGATTCTCCTATGGCTATTTTCGCCAAGTATAACAGCACGCTACTATGCCAATATGAGATGACCTGAGTTATGAAAAAAATAACGTAAAATAAAAAAGAAAATGGCAGACTGTCCTAATTGAATCCAACCCCGGCCTAACATTTTCCTCACTTCGGTCCTTGCTGGATATATTGCGTCACTAGCGCAAAACACAGCTGGTCCAAGCTGCGATATCAAATTCGACAATGCTGATAGTAGAGCACTGCAGCAAGGACAGCCCCAGACAGAAAATCCAAACAAAAAATCAACCAGATCAATATATAACGCTACTGGTAGGCGTATGAGTAGCATCGTTTGGATATCTCCTAGGCTATTTTCTTAGCCAGTAATAAGCACACTACTATTGCAGATGAGAGACGCGGAGTTATTAAAAAAATAAACGATAAAATACAAAAGGACAAATGGCAGACTGTGGCCTAATGAATCCAAAACCCCTACTAAATTGAAATCCAACCCCTACGAAATTTTTCCTCCCACTTTTGGTCTTTGCAAACATGGATTGTGCGTCACTAAGCGCAAAACACAAAAACACAAAACATATCCTCTATGTACCCCTCTCCCCCAGTATATATTATGTTAACTAAAACTACCAGGCAAATTTAAAAAAAGAATGCATCCCTACATTAATAATAACTGATGACCATACCCACCTGTACAGCTGAGGTCATTGCACCACATTCAGAAGGCAGACATGGCCCAATGACACTGAAAATTACACCACACATGCTGAGAATGGTTTTGCACACTAGAAGGCAGTAACTAAATCTCTAATCACAGATAAAGCTGGCATCCATCAACGTACAGGTGACTAAGATAAGAACTGTCATCTTCTCACACTGGACATATCATTGCGAATTTGCAACCGGTAACTGCAACCACTCAAAAATAATATATACTATAGCCCCTGAATAAGAGTATATATAAACGATGTAGATATAAACCACACAACTCAAATTGTTGTAGATGTTGTGTGCCACCAATTAGTTACATAATATATGATTCCCCCATCAATATTTACATATATAGAAACCTCCCCAATTATGACGACTGAGATAATAATTGTTATACACTGTTCCCCACTGAGGATTATCATTAGAATGAGCGAGATACTCGTCCGAGCTCTGATGCTCGTTCGAGTATTAAGGTACTCGAACGGCTCGTTGCTCGGACGAGTCATTTCCCCTGCTCGAGATCGAGCATTTAATTAAAAACACAGTGAGAACAATGAAGAATAGAATAAAACAGAACACAGGATCATTTAAGTTGAAAAACACAGTGAAAAACACAGTGAGAATAGATTACAGATGTTCGGCACATCTGCTTACTTTGTCGGAAGATACGGCGCGGAACGGTGCAAAAAACAAAATCATGTGAAGAACAATATATGTGTGAAGAAACATTGAAGAACACAGTGAGCAGACAGAGACAGCGGGAGCATCACAGAGACAGCGGAGCAGCACAGAGACACGTGGAGCAGCACAGGACACCGGGGAAGCAGGGACATTGGGCAGCGGCAGCGGAACCTGTGGAGCGGCACGGAGACAATCGGGGCGACGGAGACATCGGGGAGCGGGCAGCTGAGACATCGGGGAGCGGCACCGGAGACATCGGGGCAAGGAGACATCGGGGAGCGGCACGGAGACATCGGCAGCGCACGGTCGGCCACGGAGACACGGGGCACGGAGACATCGGGCACGGAGACATCGGGGAGCGGCATGGAGACACTCGGGGAGTGGCACCGGAGACAGGGGCACGGAGACATCAGCGGCACGGAACATCGGGGAGCGGCATGGAGACATCGGGCAGCGGCACGGAGACTCAGGCAGCGGCACGGAGACAGCATCGGGGAAGCGGCAACGGAGACATCGGGCAGCGGCACGGAGCGGCACGGAGACATCGGGGCACGGAGACATCGGGCAGAGACATCGGGGACGGCAGGAGACATCGGCAGCGGCCACGGAGCGGCGGAGACATCGGGCACGGAGACCATCGAGGCACGGGAAATCGGGGAGCGGCGCGGACATCGGGCAGGAACATCGAGCAGGGCACGGAGACTCGGGGAGCAGTACGGAGACAGTCGGGGAGACTTCAGTGGAAGAAGAGCAGCGGATCCCGGGACAGAGATCTCCCACATAAGCAGATGTGCGAACATCTGCACTATTCTTCACTGCGTTTTTCATTAAATGAGCCTGTGTTTCCTGTGTTCACTGTTTTTATTCTATCTTCCTGTTCTTCACATCTCTAACTTGTCGGGAGATAATATACCGCGGAACAGTGAAGAATAATTGCAGATGTTTGCATACACCTGAATAACTTATCAGAAGCATTCTTTTTCAATAATTAACACATTTTATTCCCGAACCATGGTCCTTTGAAAAGCTGCGAGTCTCCCATTGACCCTCAATGGGGCTGTTATTCGACGAGCACTCGACATCTGGAAATTTTGTCTCAATAACGAGCACCGAGCATTTTAGTGCTCCTCATCTCTAATTATCATGCTTTTTATTTATTATACTATTTTATTTATTTTTAAACTAAATTACTTTATTCATATGCACCATATGTATTAAGGGATATGTAGAAATCTGCCTACGCCATTCTTCTGATTGTCAAAAAGAGGGTCCATGGTAATGGTAAAAATTGGTGTGGTGTGGTTACTCATTGCCAGAAAATTCAGTTTGTTGCATTAGAAATTCATAGTGTGACTGAGAACTGGACCAACTAATAAGCAGTGCAGATACCTAATCTATTTCAGAAATGTTAATCTATGCCTTCTATCGCAGACACAGATTTGCCCTATAATTTGCTCTTCTGGCACATGATATGGTTAATCCATCTCATACAAACCCTAGTGACTTTGAGTAAGAAACAGCCCACAAAGACTCATTACAAATCACATTATTACAAAGATGGCATATACCTATGAATAATGAAAAGTCCATTTATATACTATCAAAATGCTGATATATTGAAATCACATGTATTAAGAGGAAATAAAGGCATAAAGATAAATGCTGTGACTATTAATTTTCTAAAACGGCAGCACTATGTTAAAATTGCACTTACTATAGGTAAATTGCATAATCAAATTTTTTCATGATTTTTGTTTTCGTTAAATTGGATTAATTGTGTCTTAAATATTAATTGGTAAGATAAATATAATATTTCTCTGCATGTTTAGATCAGTGAGTGATAATGAGAGCAATATCACAACACATACTGGACTGTAGTGACTGCAGGCGGGGGACATTTAATATCCATCATGAATTATGTTTATTCATTATACTTCTAACTGGATTATTTTAGCATGAAACTGCACTGAGCATTATACATTTTTCTACATTACTGAATAATTACATTTATCTGGTTCAGACGAAAATACTAATTCATAAATTTAATGGCATTGTATTCTCATTCATTCCACTTAATGCAAACAGATAACTAAACTATTAAAGTAACTAACTCGGAATGAATTAAATGACAAAGTAATATCTTTCTCTATTATTCTAAAATTTGAAATTTAATTTCATTTAAAACTTAATTACTTTCATATCGGTTTTATTGCAGTCCTGCTGGCTGATTCAGTCTGAATAAAATCATCTATTATATTTTTATAATATAACTGTAAGCCTTTTGCAGTCGATTCAATTTACAGCAATCTCAAGTTACACTTATGCAATAAGGCATCTGAGATTTAACAATTGCCGCAATAATAAAAATATTAATTGCCAGTAGTCCATATTCCACTTACTGCATTTTCATTTTTTGCCAGACATATAGGGCAGAAATGCAGTCATTTTGTAATTGTTGGCTTTAATTAAATTTTGGAAGCATCTAGTAACAAAGGTCGTAAATCAGACATAAACGCCCCTAAACAAGAAATACAACAGATGTCTTTGTAGTCTAAGTATCTCTACTTGAGCTAACATTATATGTCAGGCAATGGTATTGTTATAGTAGGAGAGTAATATCCCGCTTGCCTACTAAACTTAAAGTTTAGTACTCTTAAATTTGGAAAGCATTATTAAGCATATTTGCGTTTTTCAGGATTGCACGTCTTGACAGGTATTTAACAGGGGTCTGCGTTGGGATTGTGTCGCGTGATTGGATTTTGGCACAGCTATGCTGGCTTCCATGCGACAGTAATTTGGGGCGTGCCTTCGGACGATCCAACTGATTTGGATTTTAACTTGCAGATTGTGTCACAAGACAATGCATTCACATGCACCAGGAAGAAGAAGGTGACTCGGCGTACCTCAGCGGTGAAGTAACACATGCAGGATATCGGGCCCAAATCTTGTGAATTGGGGCAGAGTGCAGTATCGTCAACAGGTAAGTAAATGTGCCACTGTGTCTTTTACTCAAACCTTGAAGGAAGCCTGTCAACTATATTTATCCCAATAAACTAGAAAAGCTGTATCTTTTGCCACAGATGAGGCAGGCCTGGGGCTGGATAATGTATTTTTAGATGCCTATATCTTGGGCTCTATAGCACTAAACTCATGGTATCAGATTAAAGAAGAGAATTTTATCTCTCCAAACCTATCAGGCGTGGAGTTTTTTAAGCAGCAGAACCAGAGATATGGGCAGATAATTCATTGGGAAGGAAAGCTACAGATAGATTCTATTTTCAACCTTTTCTTTACTGCCTAAAAGTGGGGGTTTTTTTATATTTAAGTGAAACCAGGAGTGTAACGTCCGTGCCAAAACATTGCACGTTGTCAGAATAGGTGTGTTTATTGTGTGGAACTGTTGCTTAGTGTTTGGGTTTTACTATGTGAGCCCACCCTGCTACTTCCATTTCAGCCCTGCCCAGCAAGGGTTACTAGCCTGATTGACATTTCCCCCAGTGTGCTGCTGGAGCGTGTCTGGGAACTGCCTTATGGTAATGCCTACTCCCATCAGACCTGCTGGTTTTTCTTCTCCTGTGTTATGTAGTGCTTTTGCTTGTTTTTTGCTATACTGTGTTCGACTTATGCTTTGCCTACTGACCATTCTAATTTGCTAAATGATTCTGTACTTTGCTGCCATCTTGGTTTTGACCCGGTTCCATCTGACTTGTCTGTCTGATCGTTTGTTGGTCCCTCATGTTGTTTCTCTCCAGTGTTATTCCACTTTCACTTTCTCGGACCTGTGTAGTATTCTGTGCACCATTGTGAACACTGTTACCTGTCCGTTCCATCATCCAGCAGGTGTCAGACAAAGTAGTCTTTCCTGTCATCTTGTAGGGTGACTCAGGGACCAGCAGTTAGGTTCCTGATAGTGGGTTTCTCCTTATCAGGGGGGTTTTCTGGCTTTAGACAGGCCTTAGCCCCGGGGACGTTTCAGGGTGAGTTCGCCACAACTTACCTAGTCCTGACAGCTAGCGCCAAGCCTGGTTGTGGTTGTACGGTTCTGGACAGGTTACTGACAAGAGTTTGTACTTTTTGATCGGTGGGGGTCCCATGGTGGAACATTCAGGATCATTAGAACGGGTCTGTTGAGCCCCCAAATAACAGGGTAGCTTGTCGCATATGCACTTGCTACTAATTCATCCTTTGGTAATAAAAAAAAGGAGTTGCAACATGCAAGTCCAACCTACTGGGGTACATTGGACCCTGTTATTGTGATCTATGAAGGTCCCCTGTAATAGGGGAAACTAAAAACCTCTCTAAATTTAAATAATATAATAATAATGGAAGTTGTGATCCTATGATCAGGTTCCTTATTCAACTTGTCCTATTTTAATTTAGTCATGTGCCTTTTTTAACATTCTTTTTTCTCATCTAATGTAATTATGTGAACCGCTTATGAATGTACATAAGCTGAGTTGTAATTTCTGCTTCCACGTGGATCCAACCCTGTTTCCTTCTATCCCAAGTGCCGGATGGCAGCAAGCCATCATTCTATATGTGGCCCCTTGGGCCCCCTACCAGCTGATATTGGTAGATTTATGTCCATGGACTTCAAACTTTATCCCTTGTTAAAAACTTTAATACATGTAGCGAAGATGAGTTTGACAGGTTGCTTTTCTATTTTTCATTATAGAGATATATACAGTAACACATTCTGAATTATCCTCCTGTACCTGGTATGCCCACACGCTGGCTGATTTGTGTCATCTGATCAGAAGAACAGTGTGTGACAGACAGTAGTTTTATGCGGCTTATCTGGTACTCTGATGTGTAACCCAATAATGCAGTGAGGCCAATGACAGTAGAATTTAAGCATATTCATCAATTATAACTGATAAACAGTAGTTCATGAAAAGAATAGTAATTATATGCATCTTATCTGTATTCTTATAATAGAAATAAAATACTTAATACTTCCAATTAAACTAGGTTGTTACCATTAAACTATTGTAGGTCAAATTAAATTTAGGTGAGATTTTGGGGGCTCAATACCCAGCATTTCCACAGATTAGCTGTGGGAATGAAACAAGAATCACACAGCTCCATGCTGATTGTAGTGAGGCTCATTGTATTGTAGTCACTATGTTAAGCGATGGGTATGCCCAAATTTGGGTCCATACTGAACATGGTGGTGTGGCCCCCATAACCCTGTGTTTGAAATTTTACCTGCATCCATGTATTTCTT
This sequence comes from Engystomops pustulosus, assembly GCA_019512145.1. Classification (NCBI taxonomy): domain Eukaryota; kingdom Metazoa; phylum Chordata; class Amphibia; order Anura; family Leptodactylidae; genus Engystomops; species Engystomops pustulosus. Next base: position 114,017,944 of record CM033644.1, on the reverse strand, counting down.
AAATGCAGTGGCCATATTCACTGAATCCATACAGTGTCAGTGACAGTACTAATTACAATCTATAAGCTCATATGGTAGTATGTTGCAGGACAGTACTAATTACATATATATACTCTCTAACCCTTTACTTGCTGCCATAAAGGACACAATGGGAAAACCTGATCCTATTCTTACTGCCCCATGCAAGGACAAGCTGTCCTCATTGGGAGGGTGCCTACTCCCTTTTCACATCCCCCCTAGACATGCTCCAGTGTATCACATGATCTGCACTGGATTTACCCTGTTTATGAGATAAACTACTTCTCTTCCTCATCTTACAAAACTGTTCCTTGGCTGAACAGTAAGGTACTTGTCCACTGTTGGACCACAATCACCCTGCGAGCTATGTAAAACTGGCCTGACACCTCTTCCTCCTCTGCTTCTTCCTGTGCCCCATTGCTAATCCATCATGGCCTAAAGTGTTTTTTTCTAGCAGAGTAAAGGATAGGGATGTTAGACTAATGATGGCATCATCAGTGCTGACCATATTGTTGATGTATTGCAAGCACTGCAGCAGGCATACTCATTAAAAATAACACAATTATTTAAAACATTTAATTACTCCAACTATGGGGTAGTACAAACCTCTCCAAACACTTGAGCGTGGTTATACAATTTTGGCAGATTTAGTAAACAATACTCGATCAATACAGCATAGTTTGGTACGGTAGAGCATATGTATGTATAAAGAGACACCAGAATTAATACTATATATCAGTGATGGCTACCTAGGGCAACTGGGCCAGAGGGGTCACTCGAGCCTTTCTGTGGCACTCAGGCCATCACCAGAGTGACCCAGGTACTCCTACAGTCCAGACACCGGCATGCTGCACAGGCTATTTTAAGTGACAAGGCTCCTGACTATTTCTGCTATTGTGCTCAGGGATGGTATAAGACACACTGTGACAGAGAAGGGGTATAAAAATAATTTCGTGTGGACTTGCGATAAAAAGCGGTTTGTTGAGTTTGGCTCGTCTGTAAAAGGTTGCTCATCCTGCTATATATGTGGAATAAGTATTATCCACAATTGTGCAGTTCTCTAGATACACATGGACCATAGTAGACCTCAACTATGTAGACAATGTGAAACAAATCCAGAAAATCAAATTGTCTGATTTTTAAAGATTTTTTTTGCAAATTATGGTGAAAATAAGTATTTGGGTCACCTAAAAAACAAGCAAGATTTCTGGCTCTCACAGACCTGTAACTTCTTCTTAAGAGCTCCTATGTCCTCCACACATTACCTGTAGCAATGGCACTTGTCACACTCCAATTCCACTAATGCTGAAGACAAAGATTTTTTTTAAAGGACACCAGAAACAATTGTAGACCTGTACCATCCGGGAAAACTGATTCTGCAATGGCAAGGGCTTGGTGTGAAGAAATCAAATGTGGGAGCATAATTACAAAATAGAAGACATATAAGAACACTGACATCTCTCGATCGGGGCCCCACACTAGATATCACCCTGTGGGGGTCAAAATGGTCACAAGACCAGTGAGTAAAAATACCAGAACCACACAGGGGAACCTAGTGAACTACCTGCAGAAAGCTCAGACCCACATAATAAAAGCGACCGTCAGTAACACACTACACCGCCAGGGACTCCTACAGTGCCAGATGTTTTCCCCTGCTTAAGTGATTACATATTCCGGCCGGTCTGAAGTTTGCTGGAGAGCATTTGGATGTTCCAGAAGAGTATTGGGAGATGTCATATGGTAGATTAAAACAAATTAGTACCTTTAATAGAAGCATGACTGCATTGAGGCTGTTTCTTCTGCAAAGGGACCAGAACGACTGATCCATATACATCAAATAATGAATGGGGCCATATATCATGAGATTTTGGTGCAAACCTCCTTCCTTCACGGTCATTCAAGATGAAACATGGCTGGGTCTTTCATGCATTGCAGGGCAATGAAGGAGTGACTTTATAAGAAGCATTTCAAGTCCTGAGGGTCCCAGTTTTCAGAGCTCAGCCATAAAAACCTTTGGAATGAGTTGAATCTGTGTTGCCAGTGACAGACCCATCCATCCCTGCTCTAGAGGAGATTTGCATGGAGGAATGGAACAATATACCATAAAACATGTGTGCCAACCTTGTGAAGACTTATATTTGACCTCTGTCATTGCCAACAAAGGATATATAACAAGTATTGATATGAACTTTTATTATTGACCAAATACTTATTTTCCACCATATTGCAAATGGATTCTTTAAATATCAGAGAATTTGATTTTCTGGATTTGTTTTCACATTTTGTCTCTCATAATTGAGTCTAACTGATTGAATTACAGGCCTGTCTCATCTTAGTGGAAGAATTTGTAGAATTGGTGGCTGACTAATAATTTTTTTCCATTGTATATATCATTGAATATGAGTACAGTGGGACAGTGCAATAGGATAAAGATAATAAGTACCGATTTGTATATATACGATTGGTCTAGGACTGGAGGATCTCCTCTTCCTCCTGAAATTGCCGTATTGAATAATGTCCTATTATTGACGCACAAACAACTTTCAGCGTTTTCAAAACTTTTTACTTGCTGAATATTAACTATATACATTTTCTTGTGATTTTTCATACAAGTCAACGTATCTTCACTTGTCATAAATATAGTTATCGGCTAGCAAACATTCTTAAACTCCTTGTAAATGTTGATGCTATATGCATAGTTTATTAAGTTTCCTATTCGGCAATCATAGCACTCACTGTTTCGGAACCTCAGGGCTGAGACGTACGTTCTCTGACGTTGGGTACAGAGTGGCATCATCCACATGCAGTGACGTTTCGGGAACACGCCCCCTTCCTCAGACGTATACGAACACTCCTCCAGTTATAAATAAACCCTTTGGCCGGAAGCCGGTACTAGTATAAATACTTATTTTAAAAACAAACCACTATTTATAATAGATTTACAATACAAGCATGACATAAACATATGGTCTAAACATGAGGTATATAGTTTGACGCAGTTATTTGCACTCTCCCTTTTATGTTTTATATGTTATTTCAAGAATACTTTATAATTACATTCCTCGTTAAGAACCTTTGGACTCTGTGTAAACATCGTAGTTTAGTTTGTTCGCTATCGCTACGCTCTCTTCTACCTCTTCTATTATCATCCATCTAAGGCCGATACTTGATGTTGAGCATCTGGGAAGTGCCTTGCAACTGTAGTCCCCTCTCCATAATTTTTTATTTTTATCTTCTTTAGACCTGTTCTTAGATGTAATCTGATAGCACTTCTAATGTCATTAATCTAATCTTGATGTTCCTAGATGTCTGTCCTATATATACTTTCCACCTGGACACTTAAGCATGTATATAACATTTTTACTCTTACAGGAATGCCACCCTTTGATTGGAATTGGTGTACCCTGTATAGGATGATATAGTTTGTCTCCTTTGATAAGAGAGTTGCAATTTTTACATGTTAAACATGCAAATGTCCCCTTTTGCTGTGCTTTAATAATGATTGTTTATTAGATTTGGTGGTATTTTTCTATATCACTCTCTCAATAAATAATTTGCTAATGACTTCCCTTTTCATAAACAAACTGTGGCTTCTCTTTAATAACTTCCATAGTTGAGGTTTAAATAAAAGTAGTGCAAGATGTATGTTGGTTACGGTTTACTCCTAAACAAAATGACTGCCAAAAAACGTCAGATGTCTAAATTCCTGGTGTCCTTTCTAACCGTGAGGAGTCTATCAGTAACTTCGTTAATTTTTTTAACGTAAGTAGAACTGATCTCTAAACGGTGCGGACTCACCAGAAGTGTGTTTCGGACCAAAAGCGGGGCACCATCGTCCAGACCTTTCCGTGTTGTCTGTGCAGGTTGGAGTTGGTGTAGATATCCAATCGGTGGTCCAAAGAAGTCACGAGGAACAGTGCAGGTTATAGAGTGTGCACAAGGATAACAGCTGTCAAGAGGGAAGAAGGACAGATACGAATATCGTACAGTACTGACCCTATTATTCCCTGATGAGAGACAGATGGCTATTATTCCCTTTGCAACCTAACCTCGGAGCCGCAGCCCTATAAAGCTGCCACCCCGACAGAACCTATCCCTGGTAAATCTGGCCCTGTTAAAAGACTAGAGGTCTAGGGAGGTAATGTACAAGTATATTTTCATGAATAATCAGGTGGAAGTCCCAACATGTCATGTTTCGCCTTGCTTAAGGCTCATCAGGGGACATAAATAATGCAGCCACCTGACAAAATTAAAGAAACCAAAAATGGGGGGTAAGATTACTTTCTATAGGAACAATAGTCAAAAAGTCAATATGACAATAAACATAAGTGTAAATGAGCAAGTTTCTCTTACCTTGATCAATAACAAGGGTGCTGTGTGAGAAGATGTCTCTATCCGGGAAATAAGTGTTTATTCCCAAGGAGTGTGTCTTTGTTGGCGGTGCCTTCGGTGAGGAGCATCCGCTGTCTTGAGTGAACCAGTGTGGTCCCTCAGAGTGATTATGTATTGGAGTATTAAGGATAAACCGAAGGCGCTTACCTTCAAGGGCCCCCGCCCATGTGTTATGCGCATGATTACTCCAGGTGCCGTGTGTCGTCTGTCAACTGCGCATGCCTGGAGGAGATGCTCAGGGACACCTAGTTCTCGAGATGTTCGGAGACATCGTGCGAGTACCGGTGTGCCAGCTAATCTACTGCGCATGTCCCAGTACGTGTCTGGGAGATGCGCCAGATTCCTCAGTGTACAGTGTTCGCGCATGCGCATAAAAAGTGTTGCCGTGCGCGTAAAAAGTGTTGCGCCGTCCAGCTGACAGACCTGGGCGCTAGGTTGACGGATGCAGTTATAATATGGGAATATTAGTGGTACCTGCTAATCCGTTCCCTATGTAGGTAATAGGCCGGGCGGACCTGGGTGGTGGGATTATTGGCATATCCCAATCCCTACGCCAGAGGAGCGATCTTCCTCAGAAAGGGAACCTAATACTGCTGTTAGAGATAAATAACACAAAACAAAAGGTATACGGATACCACGTATATGAGGGATTTTGGCTGTGATTGGGCCTAAAGTGCGTGCAAAGTAGGTAAAGTCGGAGACTGAAAACTAACTCGAAACGGTCAGAAGGGGTTATGGCGAGTATGAGGTAAGGGGATCAGAGGAACAGCAAACTTAATTGCTCATTAAGGCCTCTTGGTGTCACTGTCTTAAGCCTAAAGATCCATTTGCTTCTCTCTGTCCTAAGGGTACGATCCCAGTCTCCCCCTCTTATGGGGGGTTTTACTAGGTCGATCTCCATAAAGTAAGTCCCCTTTGTTGCCATTATGTTCGTCATGTATATGTCTGGCTAGGGTTTTATATCCGATTATTTCGGATGTCTGCCTAGGTGGCTACCGACCCGGCGGCGATTCTTGGTAGGTTTTTCCTACGTACTGTTTCTGATCTATACAGGTTGCAGAGTAAATGACTCCTCTGGAGCGACAATTAATGAAGATGTTGAGTTGTAACTAGTGCCTGTGTGCTGCTGGTGAATTCTTTTCCACAACTATGACACTGCAAGCCACGCAGCCACTGCTGGGCTGTGCTGTATACTTCTAGGGGCGAGCTGGGCAGTGCTGTATACTACTGGGGCACTGGGCAGTGCTGTTACTACTGGGGGCGAGCTGGGCAGTGCTGTATCTACTGGGAGCGAGCGGGGCAGTGCTGTATCCTACTGGGGGCAAGCTGGGCATTGTGTATACTGGGGTCAATCTGGGCAGTGCTGTATACTACTGGGGCAAGCTGGCAGTGCTGTATCTACTGGGGGTCAGCTGGGGGTGGCTGTATAACTACTCTGGGGGCCAGGCTGGGGTGGCTGTATCCTACTGGGGGCAGGCTGGTGTATCTGGTGCAGGTGTGGACTATGGGGGCTGGCTGGCTTATAGTGGGGGGGGGGGTCTGTGACTATCCATTTCCCACCCTCGGCTTATACTCGAGTCGATAAGTTTTCCGCCGTTTTTGGTGGTAATAATTAGGGGTCTTGGCTAATACTCCGGTAGGCTTATACTCATATATACGTAGTTCTTCTTGAGTATAATTTCTAGTAGTGTTAGTACAACTAATTTGTGCATTGAAAGGGAAGGATCTTCACATAATTTATGGCTGATGGCATATATTCCTTCATCTGCTAGGTATATAAGTGTATAAACTTTAAATGTCCATGAGTGCATAATATTTTACTTTTTTTCATATCCAATTTTTGAATTTTTATGCATATCAGAAGACGTGTCCTGCTTGTGACCGTTGCTGGGCTGTATTTTCTGGGTGCTAATCCCTTTGACACTGCTGTAGAACATGGACCATGGTATTAAGTAGGGTAAACTAAGCACAACCCAGCACATTACTCCAAAAAAACCATACCAACAGTGACTGGTGGTGGGAACATCACTGTGTTGGCATTTTTTTCATCATAACACCATTGGCATGAAAAATTGAATATTGTCTTTTCCTAAACCTAAGTTATGTATGTATTGTATATTTTCTATTGATATGAAATTCTCACCAATGAAGGATAACAGCCCATTTAATGTAATTAATAATCATTCTTTTTTATATGCACACACAGATTAGCACTGCACAAAGCATGCAAATTGGTCGTTTAAATCTATATATCCATAATTATGTTAGGTGCAAACTAAGACAATGATCATTATCAAGATGCCTTATAACAGTCAAGGACCACTTGTGCGCACTACAAAAAGATCTATAATCAGCAGGTAAATTGTTTCAAAGAAAACATTATAAGCAAATCAATCTCAATTGCCAGTATGCATGCCCTTTGTGCAAACTCCATGTGTATACATTTAACAAGCCTATAAATACTGGGAGAATATACAGGCAGTCCCCTACTTACACTGACTATACAGACGACCCCCAAGTCACAATGGACTGTCAGGATCAGTGGATCCTCTGGACCACCGCGGGAGATGGAACTAGCCGACACCTGGGACCGGAATCCAAGTGGCACCTGGTTTTCACCAGAGCCCGCCGCAAAGCGGTTGGACTTGCTGCGGCGGATACCACCAGTCGCTCTCAGGTGAGACTAGCCCATGGTTGGCACCGCCGGTCGGGTACCTTGCACAGAAGTCTCGTAGTCAGGTTCAGGTCTGGGGTCCAGGGCCGGCTGCAGAGGTGCCAGTCAAGTCAAATCCGGGTCAGCAATGGGAGGTCCAGGCAGGTATGATGGGAACCAGCACATGGACACAGCAACACAGGGGACTCTGGTACACAAGCACACAGGACTCAGGAGCGGAGACACCAGGACAGCAGGATACCCGAACCGCAGGAATACACCGGAACGCAGGCATACAACCGGCAACCATGAATAATCACCAGGAAGCTTTTCGTTGGCTGTGAGGCACCAAAGATCCGCAGGGGACCAGAAGGCAGGATTCTTAAAGGTGAGGTGTTCACAGTGGCACCAATAGCGTGGCGGCTAGCCCATTCCATTTTCGGCAGGAGCCGGGAGAGGTGCGTGAGTTGCAGTGGGGGGGGGGGGGGGGGGGGGCACGGAGGAGCACTGGGGCAACGGGAGGAGTAGCCCTTCGGTGGTCCGCACGCTCCAAGTAGGAGATTTTGTTGTGCTTGTCAGTTATCCTAGTGTCTTATAGTCACTGTTTGACTAGTGTCCAATAGGGTGATATCATAGAGGTATAGAGCTCCATTTGTGCGGACGTGCAGCGGAGACCCACTTTGATTCAAGTGTGGTTCGCTTCATTTTGGAGTCTTGAACCGACTTTGTGGATGACTGTAAGAACTAGTCGTGACTGGTAAAGAGTCGTAGAGAGCTTGACTTGGTTATTAGAGTCACGGAGAGAGAGTTCAGAAACGAGTTGATTTGGTTAAGAGTCACATAAGGGAGACTGGTAAAGAGTCCTCTGTGGAAGTCGGGTATCTGTTCCTTGGGGTCGGTCATCACAAGGTTCGGTTGTTGTCATCTGTTTGGGGGCGGTTGGCAGTGTTGTCGCTTGTTCATTTGTGATGGGGCGCCGCCCAAGTCCAGATCAAGCCGGGTGCGGACCTCGCAAAGTCCTACTCCATGTGTCCCACGGTGGTGGCAGAGATGCCGCGGAGACCAGCAGGTGGGTGTTGATACCGTGCTGCTGGCCAAGTCCGTAAGTTGCACCTTGTCGGCACTAAGGGCTGGTTAAAGTTTTGTGTTGCCTGAGAAGTATAGCGTTTGCAAGGTTTTGGATGTGTCCCGCTGATGCTGGTTGTCCACGCGGGTAAAACTTGAAATCAGCTTGGACACAGACACTTATTAGCCTTGGCCTTTGACGACGGACCCCAGGGACCGTAGTGAAGACCTTCGAGTGCCCAAGTTCAGAAAGAGACAGCGATAAGGGACCTTTCAAAGTTGTTGATGTGGATGAGAAGATCTTGTCTAAGGTTGACGTGATGTCCTTGGGTCTTTTAATCTTCATCTCCCTAAAGGGTTATAGGATCCCCTTACACAAAGTCAGAGGGCTGTTGGGGCCCTGCATATAAAATCCCTCAACAATGATTAAAGATGAAATAAGGTGGACAATTTCAGCAAGACCCTAGAACTTAACAACACAGCCAAGGATTTTCATTTGTTTTATCCAAAAAATGGGTTGCCCAAAGAGGGCCCTGCCAGGATTTAAGTACGTAATTGGCAGAATGGGCCACAATCACATTTAGCAACACTGTGGCAGGAGTATCATTGAAGTCCTTTGTCACTTACTAGAGGTTTTTGTACAATGTATGAATCCATTCAGTGAGTTCAATAGTGTGTTTCCCTGTGATCCTTTGTGCATGATTACACTAATTCTAGTGACGTTTATGGTTATTTCTTGCCAGTGACGGATTGGCTGGGTTGTTACTACATCTGGTAAGGATTTCGTGTTATTGCACATCGCAATATATTCACTTTAATAAATTAATTACCATGTTCAATACTTAATTCATCCATCTGATAGATGAGATTAGAGATGGCGAGAACTAAATGCTCGGGTACTCGTTATTCGAGCACACTTTTCCCGATGCTCCGAGTGCTCGTCTCGACTAACAGCCCACCTTGAAGTCAATGGGACTCGAGCATTTTGTCAAGGGGACCAAGCGCTGCACTGGAAGCTTGCCAAACACCTGGAACCTCAAAAAGGATGGAAACACCACGGAAATGGACAGGAAACCGCATGGGCAGCATGCATGGATGCCTCTGAGGCTGCTCATCGCACATTATGCCAAAAGAGGGCAACAGCATGGCCATGACAGAGTGACAGAATGAAGCTAGATAGCATCTAAAACATCCAATAATTGACCCTACACTATAGGGCAGGCATGCCAAGGCAGCGCAGCATATAGATGTGTCATGGCACATACCTAAATGGACTCAGGCTTCAAACCAATGGTGCAGAGAGGACCAAGGAGGTGAGCAGAAGCGCTCAAATAATAGGTACATGAAAACAGTTTGCCAGTATATTTTTGTGGATACACAGCAGGGTGGCGACAAAGTAACATGGAAGCCATGAAACAACCCCAAATTCTGCCTGACACAGCTCGTTTGATAAGGGGACCATGTATGGAGGCAGTGAACTAGTATTAGATTAAAGGTGCTGCAGTTAAAACTATGTTAGTTGGATCTTGCATGGAGCTGGCGCTCCGCGCCGGCGAGCTTTTTCCCAATCCAAGCCCCTGTCTCTAGCTACTCCCCAAACAGCACTTCTAAGAACCTTTTCGTATAAGTCAGTGTAGTAGCGTTCTTATAGGTTTGGGATATGCGGTGAGGGGAAGTAAAAGTGCGCAAAGCATGATGCGCATGGAGCTGCGCTCGCTGCCAGGTGCTTTATCGCCAATCCAAGCCCCTGTCTCTAGCTACTACTCCCAAAAGCACTTCTAAACCTTGTTTTTTTTGTTACAGATCAAGTGTAGTAGCGTTCTTAAGTTTAGGATAATGGCGGGTGAGGGGACATGTAAACATGCGCAAGAATCGCTGAATATATCGTAAATATAAAAGTTTGCAAGTTATTTTGGGTTACACAGCAGGGTGGCGACAAGTTAACAAGTTTGATGTGGAATGCCTGTAATGCTCTTGGGCGGTGTCTTTATGCCTAGCTCAGCATTTGGCACCTGCTGTCGCTTAGCGACGGCACTGCTGCTGTGGTCGCAGCTACCACTGATGGCGCCATGGCCACGGATGTAATCTTAGGAGAGGAGAGCTGGAGGAGGGGTGGAAGGAGGAGTATACTAGCCTTGAGACCTGGACCGAGGGTAGGCCCCCCGCATTCTCTCTGCGTCGGCAGTATATGACCAGCCCCAGGGTCATACCGGTCCCAGCCTGCACCATTTAAGTGTAGTAGCGTTCTTATAAGTTTGGGAGTATGGCGGGTGAGGGGAATTAACGATGCGCAAGAAGCGCATGATGCGCATGGATCTGGCCGCTCTCGCTGCCTAGTGCAGCTTGCGCCAATCCAAGCCCCTGTCTCTAGGCCTACTCCCCAAACCGCACTTCTAAGAACCTTTTGTATAGCATCAAGTGTAGTAGCGTTCTTATAGATTAGAAAATATGCCGGGTGAGGGAATTAACAATGACGCAAGACAGCGCTGAAATAATATCCGGAATGATAAATTGCAGTATCTTTGTGATACACAGCAGGGTGGCGACAAGTTCAACTTTGGATGTGGAATCCAGAAAACACCCAATTTCTGGCCTGACAACACCTCGTTTGCTAAGGGACTATGTATGAGGCAGCTATATGGACGACTTTTGGAGTAGCCATGGATCAACGTGTGGAGGCTGCTATGGAGACAATTGAATTTTGGATAGTGCTTGTATTTGGGCATCCAAAAATTTTCAACCAGAGAGCAGGTAGGTGCCCTCCAGAAAATGAATAGTTGACCTAGGCTTCAAAAATTTCACCAGATGGCGTGAGTGCCTCAGATGAATAATGATGGTCTATGTGCAGCAAAAAAGTTTTCAACCAGAGGAGCGGTAGTGGCCCTCCAGAAAAATGGAATAATTGGTCCTGATGTGGCAGGCCAAAAATTTTCAAACCAAGGTACAGGTGGTGCCCTCCAGAAAAATGGAATACTTGAGTGAGCCTGTATTGTGGCATCCAAACAAGTTTTCAAACCAGAGGAGCAGTGTAGGTGGCCCGTCCAGAAAAATTGAATGATGGATGTCCTTATGTGCGTCCAAAAAGTTTTCAAACCAGAGGAGCAGGTAGTGGCCCTCCAGAAAGGAATAGATTGGAGTGCCTGTATGTGGGCATTCCCAAAAAAATCTAAACCAGAGGACGAAGGTATGTTCCCCCCATAAAATTGAATCAGATTGAGTCCTGGTATGTGGCACTCGCCAAAAATGTTGTACAGCGGTGTGGCCCGAAAATATTGGTGCTTAGTAAAATTGAAACGGCGTGTCGGCCCTCCAGAATAAATTAAATGCATAAAGTACATATCTAGAGCCAGTGGGCCCGGTGCAAAAACCACGTTTTCCCCTCTGCTTTATGAGAAAGAGGAAGAGAAGGAGGAAATGATGGACGGAGGAAGGAGTTGATAATAATGCATTGAGCATTCCTTCACCTGTGTGAGATTGGTTAAATTATTGAAGCATCAGTCTTTAATTCATCTTATAGCGTCAGCCTGTCGTCGCTGGTCAGTCCAGCGTGTACGCTTACGGTGGAAGTGATGCCACAGCTGCACTGAAACCCGCTCGTAGCAACGCTAGCGGCGGGCCGCAAAGAACCCCAAGGCGTAGTCGCCAGTTCGTGCCACATGGTCCAGCCTTTGAAACCCAGTTTAGATTTGTAGGGAGCGTTTTGATCATTTAGGACGAGGTATGGCAGCACGTACTCCCACCCTCACCATCTTTCCTGTAAAATCAGATCCTACTCTGCCGAGACTGGGGACAGTGACGGGTCTCTGCTGGGGTTACAATGCTGGCAAAAGCCTGTGTAAGCGTACCCTGCCAGTGCTGGACAAGCCTGCCTGCTCGCCTACGCTCCCCTCGCTACCTTGTTCCGCATAACTACGCACTTCCGCTAGCGCTGTCAGAAGGGAAATACTTGTTTCAGCTTGTGACCGATGTCCTCTGTATTCATCCATTCTCACCCTCCTTTCCTCTCCAGGATGAGTAGTGAAAGCCCATTTTGCTTGTACCGTGGGTCCAGGGAGAGTGACACCCAGTAATCGGTGCTGGAATAATTCGTTTGAACGCGAGGGTCCACGGGATAGGCGTCCTATCATGAAATCTTCCATTGCGCCAGAGTACCAACGCGTCAGAATCACTCCCTCACGTGCCTACTGTCCTTTCCTGCCTCATCCAACTCACTCCAACTCCTCTTCTTCTGCCCATACCGCTCAACAGTGAGTAGGACTCACAATGGTCCCCCTCTTGTGTCTCGCCAACATTTCTCCTCCTCTTCCTCCTCATCCCCACCGTCCACCTCCTCCGAATGCGCTGAGAAACATGACCTAAGGGTGCTTTGGCTATCACACAGGGAATCTTCTTCCCCTGTCTCGTGTTGAGACAAAGGTTCCGACTTTCATGCTGATCACCGAGAGTTTTTTCAACAGGCTAGCATCGCGGATGGTGAGCTGATGATGGCGGCATCGCCACTGCACCATCTGTGGTTTAGACTCTCAAAGTTACTCAGCACCTTGACAGATAGTCAGAACATCCACGTCTCCACTCCTCTTGTAGACTTGAGGAAGCTGACTGCACCTGACTACCATTCTGGTGGAGTTTGACATCTGGCAGTCTACAAAGCTATGGCTCGCGTCTGCTGGTAAACTCTGGGATAACATGTGTCAGTTTGACTTCCACCTCGTGGGGACTCCACACAGTCGGTGAGCGGGCAGTTGGAGGCGGCGCTGCGCTGCCGCTGAGAGTGTCAAGCTCTGTGCTGACTTCCTGACATGCCACAGATCCGGCGCACATTTCTGAGCAAATCATACGATGGGTATGTCTTGAGGAAACGCTGAACTATCAGATTTAACACATGGCCATGCATGCACATGTGTCTCTGCCGATTGCCAGAGCCGCCACCAGGTTACGGGGCCGTTGTGCACACACAACCATAGCCTGCTCAGTTCACGTTGCCATGCCACAGATCCATTCTTGCCGTGATGCCTGTAATAGCTCTTGGGCGGTTGCCTTTTTTTCGCCTAGCTCGCATTCTGAGCACCGCCTGCTGTCGCTTAGCGACTGGCACTGCTTGCTGTCCCTAGAGCTAACCGACTGATGCGCCGTCCCACTGATGTGGTTTTCGAGGAGGAGGTGGAGGAGGGGTGGGAGGAGGAGACATAGTAGGCCTAAACACCTGGACCGAGTAGGCCCCGCAATCCTCGCGTCGGCAGTATATACCAGCCTCAGGTCACTCGTCCCAGCCTCCACCAAGTTAACCAATGTGCCGTCAGGATATATAGTGCCCTGCCCGGCAGCACTCGTCCACGTGTCGTGGTCATGTGGACCCTTTGTCAGAAACGGCGTTGGTCAGGGCACGGATTATGTTGTCTGACACGTCTGGTGCAGGGCTGGGACGGCACATCGGAAAAGTAGTGGCTCTGGACCGAATACCGAGGGGCGGCCGCCGCCATGTAGGTGCGAAAGGCCTCGGTCCTCTACTAGCCTATAGCAACATCTCCAGGCTGCACTTCTGGAATGTGGCACTTAAGGGTTTGGTCGTGCGGGTGGGTGTGCACTAATATTTGCGTTTCCGCTCCGCTGTCTGGGGTATGGAGAGCTGAAGCTGGTGGATCTGTGGGTGAGGATCATGGGAGGTGACGATGGGGTTTTTGTGGCAGGGTCTGGGCATGGGGCTGACTATCAGCTGACACAGGGGAAGGAGCAGTGGTGTGCACGGCCCGGAGGTGAACGGCGTGTTGCCACTGAGTGGGGTTTTAGCATTCATATGCCTGCGCATACTGGTGGTATTAGCTAGTAGTGGTGGAACCCCTGCTGAGTTCCGGGTTTGGTCAAATGTGCACCCCACATCCCCGTCGGTCCATCCGGTGTTCCTTAAAGAACCTCCAGACTTCTGAACCTAGCCCTCGCCGCAAGAGCCCTCGCCACGGGAGCTTTCACTAGTGACACATTGGCGCTGATGCACCAGCTCTGGCCCTGCCTCTCCGTCTGGCCCACTCACTGCCTCTTCAACCTGTTCTGGTCGAGGACTCTCCTCCGTCTCAGAGCATCTGTTTCACCCCGCCTCGCACACCCATCTTGGGTCTGTCACCATCACATCAATCCTCGATCCCTCAGTCCTGCTCCCCCCCCCCCCTCGGACTTCCTGCCCTGACAACATCTTCCCCCCTAGTCGTGAACCGTGTCTCCTCATCGTCGGACACCTCTTTACACACTTCCACCACGTCAAAAGGTCATCATCACCCACAGAGACTGCGACTGGTGGAAACCTGGGCATCAGAAAATTGCTCATCAGCAACCGGACAAGTGGTTTGTGACTGTGGGAAGGGTCCAGAAAACAGTTCCTCAGATATGCCGTTCAAATGCAAATTTTGCTGGGAGGGGGCAGACGGGGGGGTGAGGAGGCTGAGGTGCAGGAGCTGAGGAGTGGCCGATTTCGGTGACATGGTTGGACTGCGTGGAAGACTGACTGGTGACAATTGCTCGAAGCATTGTCACAATCCACGACATCACCTGTTCCACTGTTTCTGGCCTCACAGTGCTCTACCACGAGTCCACTAACTTCAGACATGAACTAGGGAGTGTAGCTCTGCTCGTTCCCACTGCAGTGTGGTCTCACCCCGCCCAGGACACCGCCTCTGACCCCTGCCAGTATGTTGGACGCCCACGTCCCCGCCCCTCGTCCTCTACCCCTAGCCCTCGGGTAAACATTTTAAAATGAGAGTTATACTTTATTTTTTTTAACTTTTTTTTTTTTTTTTTTTTTTTTTTTTTTTGTGTTTTTAGTTTTTTAAACCAAACGATGCTACTCCTATTGCTATGCTATTTTCTAGCCAAGTATAACGCAACTACTATGCCAGATAGATGACGCTGAGTTATTGAAAAAATAAACAGAAATAAAAAAGGACAAATGGCAGACTGTGCCTAATTGAATCAACCCCTCTTAAATTTTCCCACTTCGGTCTTTGAGGGATAGATCCTAGCGCACTAAACACAGCGGTCGCAAGTCTCTACTCCAATTGCTCCAATTGTAGTAGGATGCAATGCCAAGTACACCCACCAGCAGATCAACCAGAAAGCAAATATAATACGCTACTGTAGGCGTAATTAAGCGCGTTTGTATTCTCCTATGGCTATGTTTCTAGCCAAGTATAACAGCACACTACTATGCCAGATGAGATGACGCTGAGTTTAAAAAAACAACGTAAAATAAAAAGAAACTGGCAGACTTGCCTAATTGAAATACAACCCCTCCCTAAATTTTCCTCACTTCGGTCTTGCAATGGATATTATGCGTCACTAAGAAACACAGTGGTCCAAGTCTCGACTACAATTCTGCACATCTGTAGTAGAGGCACTGCAGCAAGTACAGCCCCAGCAGAAATCAACAAAACAAATCAAATATATAACGCTACTGTAGGCGTAAGTAGCCGTTTGGATTCTCCTAGGCTATTTTCTCTAGCCATATGAACAGCACACTACTAATTCCAGATGAGAGACGCTGGAGTTATAAACAAAATAAACGTAAAATACAAAAGACAATGGCAGACTGTGCCTAATTGACTGCAAACCCCTATAAATTGAAATCCAACCCCTACGAAATTTTTCCTCCCACTTTTGGTCTTTGCAAACATGGATTGTGCGTCACTAAGCGCAAAACACAAAAACACAAAACAGAATGGTTTTGCACACTAGAAGGCAGTAACTAAATCTCTAATCACAGGTAAAACTGGCATCCATCAACGTACAGGTGACTAAGATAAAGAACTGCATCTTCTCACACTGTAGCATATCATTGCAGAATTTGCAACCAGTAACTGCAACCACTCAATAAATAATATATACTATAGCCCCTGAATAATAGTAATAAATAATAAAATCGATGTATATATAAACACACAACTACAAAATTGTTGTAGATGTTGTGCCACCAATTAGTTACATAATATATGATTCCCCATCAATATTTTACATATATAGAAAGCCTCCAGCCAATTATGACGACTGAGATAATAATTGTTATACACTGTTTCCCCCACTGAGGAATTACATAGAGATGAGCGCGATACTCGTCCGAGCTTGATGCTCGTCGAGTATAAGGTACTCGAAACGGCTCGTTGCTCGGACGAGTATTTCCCCTGCTCGAGATCGAGCATTAATTAAAAAAACACAGTGAAGAACAATGAAGAATAGATACAAAACAGTGAACACAGGATCATTAAGTGGAAAACACAGTGAAAAACACAGTGAAGAATAGATTACAGATGTTCGGCAACATCTGCTTACTGTCGGAAGATACGCGCGGAACGGTGCAAACAAATAGCATGTGAAGAAAATATATTGTGTGAAGAAACATTGAAGAACACAGTGAGCGAGAGACAGCGGGAGCAGCCAGAGACAGGTGGAGCAGCACAGGACACGGGAGCAGCACAGAGGACACCGGGGAGAAGCAGGGAGACATTGGGGCAGCGGCACGGAGACACTCGGGGAGCGGCACGGAGACATCGGGGACGGAGACATCGGGAGCGGCACGGAGACATCAGGGAGCGGCACGGAGACATCGGGGCAAGGAGACATCGGGGAGCGGCAGGAGACATCGGCGAGCCGCACGGAGCGGCACGAGACATCGGGGCACGGAGACATCGGGCACGGAGACATCGGGGAGCGGCATGGAGCATCGGGGAGTGGCACGGAGACATCGGGCACGGAGACATCGGGAGCGGCACGGAGACATCGGGGAGCGCATGGAGACATCGGGCAGCGGCACGGAGACATCAGGCAGCGGCACGGAGACATCGGGGAGCGGCACGGAGACATCGGGCAGCGGCACGGAGCGGCACGGAGACATCGGGGCACGGAGACATCGGGGCACAGAGACATCGGGGAGCGGCACGGAGACCATGGGCAGGCAAGCGGCCACGGGAGAGGCACGGAGACATCGGGGCACGGAGACATCGAGGACGGGAACATCGGGGGAGGGAGGAGACATCGGGGCAAGGAGACATCGAGCAGCGGCACGGAGACATCGGGGAGCAGTACGGAGACATCGGGGAGACTTCAGTGGAAGAAGAGCAGCGGATCCCGGGACAGCGTATCTCCCGACAAGTAAGCAGATGTGCCGAACATCTGCAATCTATTCTTCACTGCGTTTTTCACTTAAATGAGCCTGTGTTCACTGTGTTCACTGTTTTTATTCTATTCTTCACTGTTCTTCACATCTGCTAACTTGTCGGGAGATAATATACGCGCGGAACAGTGAAGAATAGATTGCAGATGTTTGCATACACCTGATAACTTATCAGAAGACATTCTTTTTCAATTAATTAACACATTTTATTCCCGAACCATGGTCCCTTTGAAAAATGCTCGAGTCTCCCATTGACCTCAATGGGGCTCGTTATTCGAGACGAGCACTCGAGCATCTGGAAAAGTTTGTCTCGAATAACGAGCACTCGAGCATTTTAGTGCTCGCTCATCTCTAATTATCATGCTTTTTTATTTATTATACTATTTTATTTATTTTTAAACTAAATTACTTTATTCATATGCACCATATGTATTAAGGGATATGTAGAAATCTGCCTACGCCATTCTTCTGACTTGTCTGAAAAAGAGGGGTGCCATGGTAAATGGTAAAAATTGGTGTGGTGTGGTATAGCTCATGTGCCAGAAAATTCAGTTTTTGCATTAGAAAATTCAATAGTGTGACTAGAGAACTGGACCAACTAATAGCAGGTGCAGAGTACCTAATCTATTTCAGAAATGTTAATCTATGCCTTCTATCGGCAGACACAGATTTGCCCTATAATTTGCTCTTCTGGCACATGATATGGTTAATCCATCTCATACTAAACCCTAGTGACTTTGAGTAAGAAACAGCCCACAAAAGACTTATTACAAATCACATTATTACAAAGATGGCATATACCTATGAATAATGAAAAAGTCCATTTATATACTATCAAAATGCTGATATATTGAAATCACATGTATTAACAGGAAATTAAAGGCATAAAAGATAAATGCTGTGACTATTAATTTTCTAAAACGGCAGCACTATAGTTAAAATTGCACTTACTATAAGTAAATTGCATAATCAAAGTTATTTCATGATAATTTTGTTTTCGTTAAATTGGATATTAATTGTGTCTTAAATATTACATTGGTAAGATAAAATATAATATTTCTCTGCATGTTTAGATCAGTGAGTGATAATGAGAGCAATATCACAACACATACTGGACTGTAGTGACTGCAGGCGGGGACATGTAATATCCATCATGAATTATGTATTCATTATACTTCTAACTGGATTATTTTAGCATGAAACTGCACTGAAGCATTATACATTTTTCTACATTACTGAATAATTACATTTATCTGTAGTCAGACGAAAATACTAATTCATAAATTTAATGGCATTGTATTCTCATTCATTCCACTTAATGCAAACAGATAACTAAACTAATTAAAGTAACTAACTCGGAATGAATTAAATGACAAAGTAATATCTTTCTCTATTATTCTAAAATTTGAAATTTAATTTCATTTAAAGACTTAATTACTTTCATTCGGTTATATTGCAAGTCCTGCTGGCTGATTTCAGTCTGAATAAAATCATCTAATTTATTTTTATAATATAACTGTAAGCCTTTTGCAGTCGATTCAATTTACAGCAATCTCAAGTTACACTTATAGCAATAAGGCATGCTGAGATTTAACAATTGCCGCAATAATAAAAATATTAATTGCTAGTAGTCCATATTCACTTACTGCATTTTCATTTTTGCCAGACATATAGGGCAGAAATGCAGTCATTTTGTAATTGTTGGCTTTAATTAAATTTTGGAAGCATCTAGTAACAGAAGGTCGTAAATCAGACATAAACGCCCCTAGAACAAAGAAATACAAACAGATGTCTTTGTAGTTCTAAGTATCTCTACTTGAGCTAAACATTATATGTCAGGCAATGGTATTGTTATAGTATTGGAGAGTAATATGTCCGCTTGCCTACTAAACTTAAAAGTTTAGTACTCTAAATTTGGAAAGCATTATGAAGCATATTTGCGTTTTTCAGGGATTGCACGGCTTTGACAGGTATTTAACAGGGGTCTGCGTTGGGACTGTGTCGCAAGTGACTGGATTTTGGCACAGCTATGCTGGCTTCCATGCGACAGTAATTGGGGGGCATGCCTTCGGACGATCCAACTGATTTGGACTGATTTAACTTGCAGATTGTGTCACAAGACAATGCATTCACATGCACCAGGAAGAAGAAGGTGAACTCCGGCGTACCTGAGCGGTGAAGTAACACATGCAGGATATCGGGCGCACAATCTTTGTGAATTGGGGCAGAGTGCAGTATCGTCGAACAGGTAAGTAAATGTGCCACTGTGTCTTTTACTCAAACCTTGAAGGAAGCCTGTCAACTACATTTATCCCAATAAACTAGAAGAAAGCTGTTATCTTTTGCCACAGATGAGGCAGGCCTGGGGGCTGGAATGTAATGTAATTTTAGATGCCTATATCTTGGGCTCTATAGCAGCTAAACTCATGGTATCAGATTAAAGAAGAGAATTTTATCACTCCAAACCTATCAGGCGTGGAGTTTTTTAAGCAGCAGAACCAGAGATATGGGCAGATAAATTCATTGGGAATGAAAGCTACAGATAAAGATTCTATTTTCAACCTTTTCTTTAACTGCCTTAAAAGTGGGGGGTTTTTTTATATGTAAAGTGAAACCAGGAGTGTAACGTCCGTGCCAAAACATTGCACAGTTGTCAGAATAGGTGGTGTTTATTTGTGTGTGAACTGTTGCTTAGTGTTTGGGTTTTACTATGTGAGCCACACCCTGCTACTTCCATTTCAGCCCTGCCCAGCAAGGGTTACTAGTCTGATTGACAGTTCCCCCAGTGTGCTGCTGGAGGCGTGTCTGGGAACTGCCTTATGGTAATGCCTACTCCCATCAGACCTTGCTGGTTATTTCATTCTCCTGTGTTATGTAGTGCTTTTGCTTGTTTCTTGCTATACTGTGTATCGACTTATGCTTTGCCTACTGACCATTCTAATTTGCTAAATGATTCTGTACTTTTGCTGCCATCTTGGTTTTGACCCGGTTCCATCTGACTTGTCTGTCTGAATCGGTTGTTGGTCCCTCAGTGTTGTGTCTCTCCCAGTGTTATTCCACTTTCACTTTCTCGGACCTGTGTTAGTATTCTGTGCACCAGTGTGAACACTGTTACCTGTCCGTTCCATCATCCAGCAGGTGTCAGACAAAGTAAGTCTTTCCTGTCATCTTGTAGGGTGACTCAGGGACCAGCAGTTAGGTTCCTGATAGTGGGTTCGTCCTTATCAGGGCGGTTTATCTGCTTTAGACAGGGCCTTAGCCCGCGGGGACGTTTCAGGGTGAGTTCGCCACAACTTACCTAGTCTGACAGCTAGCGCCAAGCCTGGTTGTGGTTGTACGGTTGCTGGACAGGTACTGACAAAGAGTTTGTACTTGTTGATCGGTGGGGGTCCCAGTGGTGGAACATTCAAGGATCATTAGAACGGGGTCTGTTGAGCCCCCAAATAAACAGGGTAGCTGGTCGCATATGCACTTGCTACTTAATTCATCTCTTTGGTAATAAAAAAAGGAGTTGCAACATGCAAGTCCAACCTACTGGGGTACATTGGAGCCCTGTTATTGTGATCTATGAAGGTCCCCTGTGAATAGGGGAAAACTAAAAACTCTCTAAATTTAAATAATAATAATAATAATGGAAGTTCCTTATTCAACTTTTCCTATTTTTATTTAGTTTTGTGTCTTTTTTAACATTCTTTTTTCTCATCTAAATGTAATATATGTGAACCGCTTATGAAATGTACATAAGCTGAGTTGTAATTTCTGCTTCCACAGTGGATCCAACCCTTGTTTCCTTCTATGCCCAAGTGCCGGATGGCAGCAAGCCATCATTCTATATGTGGACCCACTTGGGCCCTCTACCAGCTGATATTGGTAGATTTATGTCCATGGACTTCAAACTTTATCCCTTGTTAAAAACTTTAATACATGTAGCAGAAAGATGAGTTTGACAGGTTGCTTTTCTATTTTTCATTTATAGAGATATATACAGTAACACATTCTGAATTATCCTCCTGTACCTGGTATGCACGACAAGCTGGCTGATTTGTGTCATCTGATCAGAAGAACAGTGTGTGACAGACAGTAGGTTTTATGCGGCATTATCTGGTACTCTGATGTGTAACCCAATAATGCAGTGATGGCCAGATGACAGTGAGAATTTAAGCATATTCATCAATTATAGACTGATAAACAGTAGTTCATGAAAAAGAATAGTAATTATATGCATCTTATCTGTATTCTTATAATAGGAATAAAATACTTAATACTTCAATTAAACTAGGGTGTTACCATTAAATATTGTAGGTCAAATTAAATTTAGGTGAGATTTTTGGGGGCTCAATACCCAGCATTTCCACAGATTAGCTGTGGGAATGATACAAGAATCACACAGCTCCATGCTGATTGTAGTGAGGCTCATTGTATTGTAGTCACTAGTGGTAAGCAATGGGTATGCCCAAATTTGGGTCCATACTGAACATGGTGGTGTGGCACCCATAACCCTGTGTTTGAAATTTTACCTGCATCCATGTATTTCTTAAATGCAGTGGCCATATTCACTGAATCCATACAGTGTCAGTGACAGTACTAATTACATCTATAAGCTCATATGGTAGTATGTTGCAGTGACAGTACTAATTACATATATATATACTCTCTAGACCCTTTTACTTGCTGCCATAAAGGACACAATGGGAAAAACCTGATCCTTATTCTTACTGCCCACATGCAAGGACAAGCTGTCCTCATTGGGAGGTGCCTACTCCCTTTTCACATCCCCCCTAGACATGCTCCAGTTATGCACATGATCTGCACTGGGATTTACCCTGTTATGAGATAAACTACTTCTCTTCCTCATCTTACAAAACTGTTCCTTGGCTGGACAGTAAGGTACTTGTCCACTGTTGGACCAGCAATCCACCCTGCGAGCTATGTGAAAACTGGCCTGACACCTCTTCCTCCTCTGCTTCTTCCTGTGCCACCATTGCATAATCCATCATGGCCTAAAGTGTTTTTTTCTAGCAGGTAAAGGATAGGGATGTTAGAGCTAATGATGGCATCATCAGTGCTGACCATATTGTTGATGTATTGCAAGCACTGCAGCAGGCATACTCATTAAAAATAACACAATTATTTAAAACATTTAAATTACTCCAAACAATATGGGGTAAGTACAAACCTCTCCCAAACACTTGAGCGTGGTTATACAAATTTGGCAGATTTAGTAAAACAATACTCGATCAAATACAGCATAGTTTGGTACGGTAGAGCATATGTATGTATAAAGAGACACCAGAATTAATACTATATATCAGTGATGGCTAACCTATGGCACTGGTGCCAGAGGTGGCACTCAGAGCCCTTTCTGTGGGCACTCAGGCCATCACCAGAGATGACTCCAGGTATCTTCCTACAGTCCCAGACAGCCCAGGACATGCTGTGCACAGAGCTATTTTAAAGTGACAGCGCTACCTGGGACTATTTTCTGCTTTATTGGTGTCCTCAGGGACTGGTATAAATGAAAACTGTGACAGAGAAGGGAGTATAAATCACAAATTAAATTTCTGTGTTGGCACTTTGCGATAAATAAGCGGGTTTTTGTTGTAGTTTGGGCACTCGGTCTGTAAAAGGTTTGCCATCACTGCTATATATGGTTGGGAATAAAGTATTTAGTCAGCCACCAATTGTGCAAGTTCTCATGAGATACACATGTAATTGACATCATAGGTAGACCTCAACTATGTGAGACAAAATGTGAAAACAAATCCAGAAAATCAAATTGTCTGATTTTTAAAGATTTTTTTGCAAATTATGGTGGAAAATAAGTATTTGGTCACCTAAAAAACAAGCAAGATTTCTGGCTCTCACAGACCTGTAACTTCTTCTTCAAGAGGCTCCTATGTCCTCCACACATTACCTGTAGCAATGGCACTTGTCACACTCCAAATTCCACTAATGCTGAAGACCAAAGAGTTTTTAAAGGACACCAGAAACAATTGTAGACCTGTACCAGTCTGGGAAAACTGATTCTGCAATAGGCAAGTGGCTTGGTGTGAAGAAATCAAATGTGGGAGCAATAATTACAAAATAGAAGACATATAAGAACACTGACAATCTCTCGATCGGGGCCCCACACTAGATATCACCCTGTGGGGGTCAAAATGGTCACAAGAACAGTGAGTAAAAATACCAGAACCACACAGGGGAACCTAGTGAACTACCTGCAGAAAGCTCAGACCCACATAATAAAAGCGACCGTCAGTAACACACTACACCGCCAGGGACTCCTACAGTGCCAGATGTTTTCCCCTGCTTAAGTGATTACATATTCCGGCCGGTCTGAAGTTTGCTGGAGAGCATTTGGTGTTCCAGAAGAGTATTGGGAGAATGTCATATGGTTAGATTAAAACAAATTAGTACGCTTTAATAGAAGCATGACTGCATTGAGGCTGTTTCTCTGCAAAGGGACCAGAACGACTGATCCATATACATCAAATAATGAATGGGGCCATATATCATGAGATTTTGAGTGCAAACCTCCTTCCTTCAAGGTCATTCAAGATGAAACATGGCTGGGTCTTTCAGCATTGCCAGGGCAATGAAGGAGTGACTTTATAAGAAGCATTTCAAGGTCCTGAAGGGGTCCAGTTTTCAGAGCTCAGCCCATAAAAAACCTTTGGAATGAGTTGAAAGTCTGTGTTGCCAAGTGACAGACCCAAATCATCACTGCTCTAGAGGAGATTTGCATGGAGGAATGGAACAATATACCATAAACAGTGTGTGCCAACCTTGTGAAGACTTATATTTGACCTCTGTCATTGCCAACAAAGGATATATAACAAAGTATTGAGATGAACTTTTATTATTGACCAAATACTTATTTTCCACCATAATTTGCAAATGGATTCTTTAAATATCAGAGAATTTGATTTTCTGGATTTGTTTTCACATTTTGTCTCTCATAATTGAGGTCTAACTATGATGTGAATTACAGGCCTGTCTCATCTTAAATGGAAGAATTTGTAGAATTGGTGGCTGACTAAATAATTTTTTTCCATTGTATATATCATGAAATGATAAGTACAGTGGGACAGTGCAATAAGGATAAAGATAATAAAGTACCGAGTTGTATAGTATACGATTGGTCTAGGACTGGAGGATCTCCTCTTCCTCCTGAAATACGCAGTATTGAATAATGTCCTATTAATTGACCAGCAAAACTTTTTCAGCGTTTTCAAAACTTTTTTACTTTGCTTGAATATTAACATATATACATTTTCTTGTGTATTTTCATACAAGTCAACGTATCTTCACTTGTCATAAATATAGTTATCGGCTAGCAAACATTCTTAAACTCCTTGTAAATGTTGATGCTATATGCATAGTTTTATTAAGTTGCCTATTCGTCAATCATAGCACTCACTGTTTCGGAGACCTCAGGGCTGAGACGTACGTTCCTCTGACTGTTGGGACAGAGTGGCATCATCCACATGCAGTGACGTTTCGAGGAACACGCCCCCTTCCTCAGACGTATACGATACACTCCTCCAAGGTTATTTAAACCCTGTTGGCCGGAAGCCGGTACTAGATATAATACTTATTTTAAAAACAAACCACTATTTATAAATAGATTTACAATACAAGCAATGACATAACATATGGTCTAAACATGAGGTATATAGTTGAGCAGTTATATTGCACTCTCCCTTTTATGTTTTATATGTTATTTCAAGAATACTTTATAATTACATTCCTCGTTAAGACCTTTTGGACTCTTTGTAACAATCGTAGTTTAGTTTGTTCGCTATCGCTACCTTCTACCTCTTCTATTATCATCCATCTAAGGTCCGATACTTGATGGTGAGCATCTGGGAAGTGCCTTGCAACTGTAGTCTCTCCATATTTTTTATTTTTATCTTCTTTAGGACCTGTTCTTAGATGTAATCTGATAGCACTTCTATGTTCATTAAGTCTAATCTTGATGTTCCTAGATGTCTGTCCTATATATACTTTCCCACATGGACACTTAAGCATGTATATAACATTTTTACTCTTACAGGAATGCCACCCTTTGATTGGAATTGGTGTACCCTGTATAGGATGATATAGTTTGTCTCCTTTGATAATAGAGTTGCAATTTTGACATGTTAAACATGCAAATGTCCCCTTTTGCTGTGCTTTAATAAATGATTGTTTATTAGATTTGGTGGTATTTTTTTTCTATATCAGCTCTCAATAAATAATTTGCTAATGACTTCCCTTTTCTATAAACAAACTGTGGCTTCTCTTTAAATAACTTCCCATAGTTGAGGTTTAAATAAAAGTAGTGCAAAGATGTATGTTGGTTACGGTTACTCCTAAACAAAATGACTGCCTAAAACGTCAGATGTCTAAATTCCTGGTGTCCTTTCTAACCGTGAGGAGTCTATCAGTAACTTCGTTAATTTTTTTACGTAAGTAGAACTGATCTCTAAACGGTGCGGACTCACCAGAAGTAGTGTTCGGACCAAAAGCGGGGCACCATCGTCCAGACCTTTCCGTGTTGTCTGTGCAGGTTGGAGTTGGTGTAGATAATCCAATCGGTGGTCCAAAAGAAGTCACGGAGGAACAGTGCAGGTTATAGAGTGTGCACAAGGATACAGCTGTCAAGAGGGAAGAAGGACAGATACGAATATCGTACAGTACTGACCCTATTATTCCCTGATGAGACAGATGGCTATTATTCCCTGTGCAACCTAACCTCGGAGCCGCAGCCCTATAAAGCTGCCACCCCGACAGGAACCTATCCCTGGTAAATCTGGCCCTGTTAAAAGACTAGAGGTCTAGGGGAAGGTATGTACAAGTATATTTCATGGAATAATCAGGTGGAAGTCCCAACATGTCATGTTTCGCCTTGCTTAAGGCTCATCAGGGGACATAAATAATGCAGCCACCTGACAAAAAATTAAAGAAACCAAAAATGGGGGTAAGATTACTTTCTATAGGAACAATATGTCAAAAAGT
The DNA here is from genome assembly GCA_019512145.1 of Engystomops pustulosus. Taxonomy (NCBI): domain Eukaryota; kingdom Metazoa; phylum Chordata; class Amphibia; order Anura; family Leptodactylidae; genus Engystomops; species Engystomops pustulosus. Next base: position 113,991,662 of record CM033644.1, on the reverse strand, counting down.
CAATATGACAATAAACATAAGTGTAAAATGAGCAAAGTTTCTCTTACCTTGATCAATAACAAGGGTGCTGTGTGAGAAGATGTCTCCTATCCGGGAAATAAGTGTTTATCCCGAAGGAGTGTGTCTTGTTGGCGGTGCCTTCGGTGAGGAGCATCCGCTGTCTTGAGTGAACCAGTGGGTCCCTCAAGAGTGATTATGTATTGGAGTATTTAAAGGAATAAACCGGAAGGCGCTTACCTTCAAGGCCCGCCCATGTGTATGCGCATGACTTACTCCAGGTGCCGGTGTGTCGGTCTGTCAACTGCGCATGCCTGGAGGAGATGCGTCAGGGACACCTAGTCTCGCGATGTTCGGAGACATCGTGCGAGTACCGGTGTGCCAGCTAATCTACTGCGCATGTCCCAGTATCGTGTCTGGGAGATGCGCCAGATTCCTCAGTGTATAGTGTTCGCGCATGCGCATAAAAAGTGTTGCGCGTGCGCGTAAAAAGTGTTGCGCGCGTCCAGCTGACAGACACTGGGCGCTAGGGTTGACGGATGCAGTTATAATATGTGAATATTAGTGGTACCTGCTAAATCCGTTCCCTATTGTAGGTGAATAGGCCGGGCGGACCTGGGGGTGGGATTATTGGCAATATCGCCAATCCCTACGCCAGAGGAAGCGAATACTTCCTCAGAAAGGGAACCGAATACTTGCTGTTAGAGATAAATAACACAAAAGCAAAAGGTATACGGATACCAAGTAGTATGAGGGATTTTGGCTGGTGATTGGGCCTAAAAGGGCTGTCAAAGTAGGTAAAGTCGGAGGACTGAAAAACTAAACATCGAAACAGGGTCAAGAAGGGGTTATGGCTGAGTATTGAGGTAAGGGGATCAGAGAAAACAGGCAAAACTTAATTGCTCATTAAGGCCTCTTGGTGTCACTGTCTTAAGCCTAAAGATCCATTTTGCTTCTCTCTGTCTAAGGGTACGATCCCAGTCTCCCCCTCTTATGGGGGGTTTTACTAGGTCGATCTCCATAAAAGTAAGTCCCCTTATGTTGCCATTATGTTCGTCATGTATATGTCTGGCTAGGGTTTTATCGCGATTATTTCGGATGTCTCCTAGGTGGCTACCGACCCGGCGGCGGAATTCTTGGTAGGTTTTCCCTACGTACTGTTTCTGACATATACAGGTTGCTAGGTAAATGACTCCTCTGGAGCGACAATTAATGAAGATGTTGATGTTGTAACTAGTGCCTGTGGTGCTGCTGGTGAATTCTTTTCCACAAACTATGACACTGCAAGCCACGCAGCCACTGCTGGGCTGTGCTGTATACTTCTAGGGGCGAGCTGGGCAGTGCTGTATACTACTGGGGGCAAGCTGGGCAGTGCTGTATACTACTGGGGGCGAGCTGGGCAGTGCTGTATACTACTGGGAGCGAGCTGGGCAGTGCTGTATACTACTGGGGGCAAGCTGGGCAGTGCTGTATACTACTGGGGGCAAGCTGGGCAGTGCTGTATACTACTGGGGGCAGGCTGGGGTGGCTGTATACTACTGGGGGCAGGCTGGGGTGGCTGTATACTACTGGGGGCAGGCTGGGATGGCTGTATACTACTGGGGGCAGGCTGTGTACTATAGGGGGCTGGCTGGCTATATAGTGGCTCATATAGTGGGGGGGGGGTCTGTGACTAATCCATTTCCCACCCTCGGCTTATACTCGAGTCGATAAGTTTTCCCCGTTTTTGGTGGTAAAATTAGGGGTCTTGGCTAATACTCGGGTAGGCTTATACTCGAGTATATACGTAGTTCTTCTTGAGTATAATTTCTAGTAGTGTTAGTAAGAAACTAATTTGTGCATTAGAAAGGGAAGGATCTTCACATAATTTATTGCTGATGGCATATATTCCTTCATCTGTAGGTATATAAGTGTATAAACTTTAAATGTCCATAGTGCATAATAATTTTACTTTTTTCATATCCAATTTTTGAATTTTTATGGCATATCAGAAGACGTGTCCTGCTTGTGTCGTTGCTGGGCTGTATTTTCTTGGGTGCTTAATCCCTTTGACACTGCTGTAGAACATGGACCATGGTATTAAAGTAGGGTAAACTAAGCACAACCCAGCACATTACTCCAAAAAACCATACCAACAGTGAACTGGTGGTGGGAACATCACTGTGTGGCATTTTTTTCATCATACACCATTGGCATGAAAAATTGAATATTGTATTTTCTAAACCTAAGTATATGTATGTATATGTATAGATTCTATTGATATGAAATTCTCACCAGATGAATGGATAACAGCCCATTTAATGTAATTAATAATCATTCTTTATTTATATAGCACACACAGATTAGCACTGCACAAAGCATGCCAAATTGGTCGTTTTAAGTCATATATATCCATAAATTATGTTAGGTGCAAACTAAGACAATGATCATTATCAAGATGCCTTATAAAAGTCAAGGACCACTTGTGCAGCACTACAAAAAGATCTATAATCAGCAGGTAAAATTGTTTCAAAGAAAACATTAAGTAATGCAATCAATCTCAATTGCCAGTATGCATGCCCTTTGTGCAAAACTCCATTTGTATACATTTAGACAAGCCTATGAAATACTGGGAGAATATACAGGCAGTCCCCTACTTACACCTGACTATACAGACGACCCCAAGTCACAAATGGACTGTCAGGATCAGTGGATCCTCTGGACCACCGCGGGAGATGGAACTAGCCGACACCTGGGACCGGAATCCAAGTGGCACCTGGTTTTCACCAGAGCCCGCCGCAAAGCGGGTTGGACTTGCTGCGGCAGGATACCACCAGGTCGCTCCCAGGTGAGACTAGCCCATGGTGGCAGCCGAGGTCGAGGTACCTTAGCAGAAGTCTCGTAGTCAGGTTCAGCTCGGGGTCCAGGGCCGGCGCAGAGGTGCAAGTCAAGGTCAAAATCCGGGGTCAGCAATGGGAGGTCCAGGCAGGTAGATGGGAACCAGCACATGGACACAGCAACACAGGGGACTCTGGTACACAGCACACAGGACTCAGGAGCGGAGACACCAGGAAGCAGGATACCCGGAACGCAGGAATACACCGGAACGCAGGATACAACCGGAACCAGTGAATAATCACCAGGAAGCTTTTCGTTAGGCTGTGAGGCACAAGATCCGCAGGGGACACAGAAAGGCAGGATTTCTTAAAGGTGAGGTGTTCACAGTGGCACCAATAGCGGTGCGCTAGCCCATTATTTCGGCAGGAGCGGGAGAGGTGCGTGAGTTGCGTGGGGGGGGGGGGGGGGGGGGGGCACGGAGGAGCCACTGGGACGGGAGGGAGTAGCCCTTTAGAGGGTCGCACGCTAAAGTAGGAGATACTTTGTTGTGATTGTCAGATTTCCTAGTGTCTATAGTACTGTTTGATAGTGTCATAGGGTTACCCATAGAGGTATAGAGCTCATTGTGCACGTGCAGCGGAGACCCACTCTGATCAAGTGTGCGTTTGCTTCATTTGGAGTCTGAACGACTTTGTGGATGACTGTAAGAACTAGTAGTGACTTGGTAAAGAGTCAGTAGAGAGTTGACTTGGTAAGAGTCAAGGAGAGAGTAGTTCAGTAAAAGGAGTTGATTTGGTTAAGAGTCAATAAGGGGAGATTGGTAAAGAGTCCTCTGGTGGAAGTCTGGTATCTAGTTTCCTTGGGTCGGTCACACAAGGTGTCGGATTCGTTGTCATCTGTGGGGAAGGTTTGGCAGTGTTGTCAGTTGTATACATTTGTGATGGGAAGAAGGCAAAGTAATAAGCCAAGGGTGCGGACCTCGAAAGTCTACTCAATTGTGTCCCACATGGAGGAAAGATGCCCAAGACCGCAGGTTGTGAGTTAAGTAGGACTGATGGAAAAGTGTAAGTTGACCTGATCGGACAAGGGCTGGTTAGTTTTGTGTGACATGAAAAGTAATATGAAGTTTGAAGGTTTTGGATGTGTCACGATGATACTGAGATTGTACACGTGAAAACTTGAATCAGATTGGAAACAGACACTTATAGCCTCGCCTTTGACGACGGACCAGGGGACCTAGTGAAGGACCTTCGAGTGCCCATCAGAAAGAGACAGGCGATAAGGGACATTTCAAAGTTTTTGATGTGGATAGAAGATCTTGACTAAGAGATTGACGTGTATGTCTTGGTCTTTAATCTCTCCTCCCTAAAGGGTTAATTAGGACTCCCTTACAAAAGTCAGAGGGCTGTTGGGGCCCTGCATAAAAATCCCTAACAATGATAAAGATGAAATAAGGGTGGACATTTCAGCAAGACATAAACTTAAACACACAGCCAAGGAATCTTTCATTTGTTTTCCAAAAATAATGGTTGCAAAGATGGCCCAGCCAGGATTTGAAGAGTAATTGGAAGAATGGGCCAAATCACATTAGCAACACATGTGGCAGGAGGTATCTTGAAGCCTTTGTCACTACAGAGGTTTTTGTACAATGTATGAAATACATTTCAGTGAGTTCAATAGTGTATTTCCTGTGTCATTTTGCATGATTACACATAATTCTTAGACATTTATGGTTGATTTCTTGCCAGTGCGGATTGGATGGGTTGTTACTAACATCTGGTAAGATTTCGTGTTTTATTGCACCATTCGAAATATATTACTTTAAATAAATTAATTACATGTTCAATACTTAATTCACATCTGATAGATGAGATTAGAGATGGCGAGAACTAAATGGCTCGGGTACTCGTTATTCGAGACAACTTTTCCCGATGCTCGAGTGCTCGTCTCGAATAACGAGCCCATTGAAGTCAATGGGAAGCTCGAGCATTTTTCAAGGGGACCAAGCGCTGCACGGAAGCTTGGCCAAACACCTGGAACCTCAGAAAAGGATGAAAACACCACGGAAATGGACAGGAAACGCAGGTGGGCGCATGCATGGATGCCTCTGAGGCGCTTATCGCACCATTATGCCAAAAGAGGGCAACAGCATGGCCATGACAGAGTGACAGAATGAAGCTAGATAGCATCTAAACATCCAATAATTGACCCTACACTATACGGGAGGCATGCCAAGAGCAGCGCAGACTAAGATAGTGTCATGGCGACATACCCTAAATGGACTCAGGCTTCAAACCAATGGGTGGCAGAGAGGACCAACGGAGGTGAGACAGAAGCGCTCAAATAATACGGTACATGATAAAAGTTTGCCAGTATATTTTGTGGATACACAGCAGGGTGGCGACAAAGTTAACATGGAAGCCATGAAACAACCCAAATTCTGCCTGACACAGCTCGTTTGATAAGGGGACCATGTATGGAGGCAGTGAACTAGTAGTAGATTAAAGGTGCTGCAGTTAAAACTATGGTTAGTTGGATCTTGCATGGAGCTGGCGCTCCGCGCCAGGCGAGCTTTCCCAATCCAAGCCCCTGTCTTAGACTACTCCCCAAACAGCACTTCTAAGAACCTTTTGTATAAGATCAAGTGTGATAGCGTTCTTATAGGTTGGGATATGCGGGAGGGGTAATGTAAAAGTGCGCAAGAAAGCATGATGCGCATGGAGCTGGCGCTCCGCTGCCAGGTGCTTTCGCCAATCCAAGCCCCTGTCTCTAGCTACTACTCCCCAAACAGCACTTCTAAGACCTTTTGTATAAGATCAAGTGTAGTAGGTTCTATAAGTTTAGGATATGGCGGGTGAGGGGAATGTAAACAATGCGCAAGAAGCGCTGAAATAATATCGGTAAATGATTAAAAGTTTGCAAGTATATTTTGTGGCTATTACACAGCAGGGGTGGCGACAAAGTTTAACAAGTTTGATGTGGAATGCCTGTAATAGCTCTTGGGCGGTGTGCTTTATCGCCTAGGCTCAGCATTTGAGCACCCCTGCTGTCGCTTAGCGACGGCATGCTGCTGTGTCGCGAGCTACCGACTGATGGCGCCATGGCACGGATGGTAATTCTTAGGAGAGGAGGTGAGGAGGGGTGGGAGGAGGAGGAGGTATACTAGACCTTTGAGACCTGGACGAGGGTAGGCCCCCGCATTCTCTTGCGTCGGCAGTATATGACCAGCCCCAGGGTCAGACCGGTCCCAGCACTGCACCAAGTTAAGTGTAGTAGCGTTCTTATAAGTTTGGGATATGGCGGGTGAGGGGAATTAACACGATGCGCAAAGAAGCGCATGAGTGCGCATGGAGCTGGCGCTCCTGATGACAGGCAGCTTTCGCCAAATCCAAGCCCCTGTTCGCTAGGCCTACTCCCCAAACCGCACTCTAAGGAAACCTTTTGGTATAAGATCAAGTGCTAGTAGCGTTCTTATAAGTTTGGATATGCCGGGTGAGGGGAAATGTAACAGATGAGCAAGACGGCTGAAATATATGGAAATGATAAAAGTTTGCAGTATTTTGTTGGATAACACAGCAGGGTGGCGACAAAGTTACAACTTTGATGTGGAATCCATGAAAACACCCAAATTTCTGCTGACAACACTGTTTGATAAGGGGACGATTAGGAGGCCAGCTATAGGACGACCTTTGGGGTATCCATGAGACACGTGTGGAGGCCTGCTATGGAGACAATTTGAATTGTTGATAGTGCCTGTTATGTTGGCGCCAAAAAAGTTTTCAACCAGAGGAGCAGGGTAGGTGCCCTCCAGAAAAATTGAAATAGATGAGTGCCTGTATGTGGCAGTCCAAAAAAAGTTTTCAAACCAGAGGAACGGTAAGGTGGCCCCCAAAAAATGAAATAGATGATGCCTGATGTGGCAGCCAAAAACTTTCTCAAACCAGAGGGTCAGGTAGGTGCCCTCCATAAAATGGAATAGTTGAGTTGCCTGTAATTTGGGCAGTCCAAAAAATGTTTTCAAACCAGAGGAGCGGTAGTGGCCCTCCAGAAAAAAATTAATAGATGAGTTGTCCTGTATGTGCAGTCACAAAAAACTTTTCAAACAGAGGAGCAGGTAGGTGGCCCTCCAGAAAATGGAAAGATGGAGTGCACTGTATGTGGGCAGTTCAAAAAATTTCAAACAAGGAGCAGGTAGTGTGCCCCCACAAAATTGAATCGATTGAGTGCCTGTATGCGTGGCACTCGCCAAAAATTGTTTAGAAACAGAGACCGGGTAGGTGGCCCTCCGAAAATTTAATAGATGAGTGCCTGTATGTGGCCCTCCAAAAATTGTTTAAAACAGAGGACCGGGTAGGTGGCCCTCCAGAACAAATGATTAAATGCATAAAGCTACATAGTTAAGCCAGTGCGGCCCGTCAAAAATAGCCATTTCCTCTGCTTTACTGACAAAGAGGAAGAAGAGAGGAGGAAATGAGGAGGAGGAGGAGTGATAATTATAATGAGTTGAGATTCCTCACCTGGTGAGATTGGAAATATAAGATAATCAAGGCTTTATTCATCTTAATAGCGTCAGCCTGTGTCGCTGTCAATGCAGGCGTGTACGCTTATCCGGTGATGAAGTGCGCCACAGCTGTCACTGAAAACCCGCCTCGGACAGCGCTAGCGGCAGGGGCAAGAACCCTCCAAGGCATACAGCGCCAGTTCGTGCACACATGTCAGCTTTGAAACCCATAGTGTAGGGGCTCTGTTGATCATTTAGGACGATGGTATGGTCAGCGTACTCAACTCCCTCACACATCTTTCCTGTAAGAATCGACCTACTCTGCCGAGACTGGGGAACAGTGACAGTGGGTCTTGCTGGGGTGACATAAAGCTGGCAAAAGCCTTGTAAAGCGACCCTTGCCAGTGCTGGACAAGCTGCCTGCTCGCCTACTCTACCTCCGCTACTTGTCCCGCAAATACGCTCTGCCGCTAGACGCTGCAGAAGGGAAATACTTGTTTAGCTGTGAACCGGGCTCTGGTATTCATGCCATTCTCACACCTCCTTTCCCTCTCCAGGGATGAGAGTGAAAGATTTTGCTTGATAACGGGGTCCAGGGAGAGTGAACCCGTAATCGGGCTGGAATAATTCTTTTGAACGCGAGGGTCACGCGGATAGGCAGCATACATGAAATTCCATATGCGCAGAGTACCAACGCTAAGAATTCCTCCATCCCCAGGGCCTGACTGTCCCATTTCATCCTCATCCAACTCTCCAACTCCTACTTACTTCGCCACTACACGTAACATGAAGGACTCAACATCGTCCCCTTTGTGTCTCGCAACAACATTATCCTACCTCTTCACTCCTCATCCACCTCACCTCCTCCGATATTGGCGCTGAGAAACAGACCTAAGGGGTTGCTTTGGCATATCACACAAGGGGGATATCTCTTCCCCGTCTCTGTGATCGATTGAAAGCTGTCCGACTTCATGCTGATCAAGAGTTTTTCAACAGGCAAGCACGGGATGGTGAGGCTGTGATGGCGGCATAGCCACTAGCCATCTGTGTTACTCCTCAAAGTACTCAGCACCTGAAGATATCAGAATCATCCACGTTCCCATCCTCATTGTAGACTGAGGAAGCTGGACTCGCACCTGACTACCAGTTCTGGTGGAAGTTTGACATTTGGCAGTCACAATGCTTCTCGGGTCTGCTGGTAAAATCGCTGGATAAATGGTCAGTTTGAATTACACCTCGTGGGAACGTCCACCACAGTCGGTGAGCGGGCAGTTTGGAGGCGCGGCTGCGCTGCCGCTGAGAGGGCAGCATCTGTGCTGTACGTTCCTTACATGCGCACAGATCGGGCGCACCTTCTGAGCAAATCATACGATTGGGTATGTCTTGAGGAAAGGCGCTGAACTATCAGATTTAACACATGGGCCAGGCATGGCACATGTGTCATTCTGCCGAGTTGCCGAGCCGCCACCAGGTTACGGCCGTTGTCAACACAACCATGAGCTGGCTTCAGGTTCAACGGTTTGCCACCAAGATCAGTTTCTTCCGCCGTGAGCCCTGTAATAGCTCTTGGGCGGTGTGCCTTTTTTATCGCCTAGCTCGCATTTGAGACCGCCTGCTGTCGCCTTAGCGACTGCAACTGCTGCTGGTCCTTAGAGCTTAACCGACTGAATGGTCGCCGTGCCCACGGATGTGTAGTCGGAGGAGGAGGTGGGGAGGCGGGGGGAGGAGGAGGAAGCATAGTAGGCCTCTGAAACACCTGGACCGAGGTTAGGCCCCGCCAATCCTCGGGCGTCGGCAGTGATGACCAGCCTCAGGGTCAGCTCGCTCCCAGCCTCACCAAGTTAACCAAGTGTGCCGTCAGCGATATATATGCACCTGCCCGGCCAGCCTCGTCAGTGTCCGTGGTCATGTGGACAGTTTGTCAGAAAACGGCGTTGGTCAGGGCAACGGATGATGTTGTCTGACACGTGCTGGTGCAGGGCTGGGACGGCACATAGGCGAGTAAAAGTAAGTGGCGCTGGGGACCGACTACCGAGGTGGCGGCCGCCGCCATGGGTTGCGAAAGGCCTCGGTCCTTACCTGCCTATAGGGCAAGCATCTCCAGGCTAGCAACTCTGGAGATGTGGCACATTAAGGGACTTGGGACGTCGGGTGGGTTGCACTAATATTTGACGTTTCCGCTCAGCGTCTGGGGTATGGAGAGCTGAACGTTGGTGGATCTGTGGGGAGGATCGTGGGAGGAGACGATGGGGTTTTTGGGCAGGGTCGGGCAGGGGCGACTATCAGCTGCACAGGGGAAGGAGCAGTGGTGTGCACGGCACGGAGGTGTAACGGGCTGTTCATGAGTGTGGGTTTAGCATCTAGCCTGCGCATACTGGTGGTATTAGCTAGTAGTGTGGAACCCCTGCTGAGCTGGGTTTGGTCAAAGTTGCACACCACAGTCCCCGTCGGTCATCCGGTGTTTCCTTAAAGAACCTCCCAGACTGTCTGAAGATCCGCCACCGCCTGCAAGAGCCTCGCACGGGAGCTTCACTAGTTGACAACATTGGCCGCTGATGCACCAGCTGGCACCTGCCATCTCCGTTCTGGCCCCCCACTGCCTCTGCCAACGATGTTCTGGTCGAGGACTCTCCTCCGCTTCAGAAGCATACTGTTTCACTCCCGCCTCCAACCCCAGCTTGGGTCTCGTCACTTATCACATCATCCTCCGATCCCTCAGTGCCCTGCTTCCCCCCCTCGGACTCCGCCTACAACACTTCCCACCCTGTCGATAACCGGTGTTCCTCAATCGGCGTACAAGCCTCTTTTACACACTCCACTAACGTCAAGAAGGTCATCTCACCCACAGACTGTGACTGGGTGGAAAACCTGGGCTCGGAAAATGCTCAGCAGCAACCGGACAAGTGGTTTGGACTGGGGAAGGTGGCCAGAAAACAAGTGTCCTCAGAGGTATGGCCGTTCAAATGCCAAATTTTCCCTGGGAGGGGGCAGACTGGGGGGGGAGGAGGCTGAGGTGCAGGAGCTGGAGGAGTGGCGATTTCGGTGACATGGGTTGGACCTGCGTGGAGACTGATGGTGGACAATTGCTCGAAGCATTGTCAGCAAGCCACGACATCACCTTGTTCCACTGTTTCCTAAAGTGCTCCCAAGCCCAGTCGACTACATTAGGTTCCTGCGCGCCAGTGTGGTCTACCGGAGGCCGTCCGACACCCATAGTACGCTTCCGCCCGTCACCCCAGCCGAATCTAAACTTATGGGAGTTGTAGCCTAATTACTTTGTCTGTTTTCTTTCGGTGTTTGGTTTATAAACCACCTGCATCTATGCTATGGATTCACGCCAGTATGGCACCCATCTTGCCAGATGAATGGAGTTTAGACGCCAAAAGTATCTAAGCGACATGCGAGTCCAATACACCCCTAATTTCCCCTTCGGGTTCATTTTTGCAAATATGACGAGCCTACAGCGGTCGCAGTTACTAAATGTCATTTGTCACGCTTTTTTCTTCTCCCCTGTAAAGAATAAATTTTTTTTTTATACTTACTGTGTTGCAGTTTAGAACCGTAAGATGCTCCTATGGCTAGTAATTCTAGCCAAGTATAACCACATTACTATGCCAGATAGATGACGCTGAGCTTATTAAACAGAAATACAGAAATAAAAAAGGAACAAATGGCAGACTGGCTAATATTGAAATCCAACACCCTACTTAAATTTCCCACTTCGGTCTTTGCAGGATGATATTGCTCACTAAGGCAAAACACAGCGGGCGCAAGTCTCACTACAATTGCTCACAATTGGCTAGTAGATGCAATGCGCAAGTATACACCACCACAGATCAACCAGAAATCATAAATATAAACGACTGTAGGCCCGTGAAGTAAGCCGTTTGGAGTTTCCTATGGCTACTGTTCTAGCCAAGTATGAAAGCCATACTAGCCAGCTGAGATGACGCTGAGTTGTAACAAAATTCAACGTAAATAAAAAGGAACAAATGGCAGACTGTTGCCTAATTTGAAATCAAACCCCTACTAATTTTCCACTTGGTTTGACAAAGGAGATTTGCGTCATAAGCGCAAAACACAGCGGTCGAAGTCCACTACAATTGTCACTTGGCTAGAGAGCATGGCAGCAAGTACAGCCACCACGAAAAAAAATTTCAAACAAAAAACACCGAAATCAAATATATAAACGCTACTGTAGGTAAGTAACGCCGTTTGGATTCTCCTAGGTATTTTCTAGCCAGTATGAAGCACACTCTAATTCCAGATGAGATGACGCTGGAGTTATTAAACAAAATAAACGTAAAATACAAAAGGACAAAGGCAGCTGGGCTAATTGAATCCAAAACCCCTACTAAATTGAAATCCAACCCCTACGAAATTTTTCCTCCCACTTTTGGTCTTTGCAAACATGGATTGTGCGTCACTAAGCGCAAAACACAAAAACACAAAACAACAGAGTGACAGGAATCCTTCAGAGTGCCCAATGAAGAAAGAGACAGGCGATAAGGGACATTTCAAAGTTTTTGATGTGGATAGAAGATCTTGACTAAGAGATTGACGTGTATGTCTTGGTCTTTATCTCATCCTCCCTCAAAGGGTTAATTAGGACTCACCTTACAAAAGTCAAGAGGGCTGTTGGGGCCCTGCATAAAAATCCCTAACAATGATAAAGATGAAATAAGGGTGGACATTTCAGCAAGACATTAAACTTAAACACACAGCCAAGGAATCTTTCATTTGTTTTCCAAAAAATAAGGGTTGCAAAGATGGCCCAGCCAGGATTTGAAGAGTAATTGGAAGAATGGGCCAAAATCACATCTGAGCAACACATGTGGCAGGAGGTATCTTGAAGCCTTTGTCACTTACAGAGGTTTTTGTACAATGTATGAAATACATTTCAGTGAGTTCAATAGTGTTTTCCTGTGTCATTTTGCATGATTACACATAATTCATAGACATTTATGGTTTGATTTCTTTGCCAGTGCGGATTGGATGGGTTGTTACTAACATCTGGTAAGATTTTCGTGTTATTAGCACCATTCGAAATATATTTACTTTAAATAAATTAATTACATGTTCAATACTTAATTCACCATCTGAATAGATGAAGATTAGAGATGAGCGAGAACTAAAATGCTCGGGTACTCGTTATTCGAGACAAACTTTTCCCGATGCTCGAGTGCTCGTCTCGAATAACGAGCCCCATTGAAGTCAATGGGAGACTCGAGCATTTTTCACTCCGCTGCCAGGCGAGCTTTCGCCAATCCAAGCCCCTGTCTCTAGGGTACTCCCCAAACAGCACTTCTAAGAACCTTTTGTATAAGATCAAGTGTAGTAGCGTTCTTATAAGTTTAGGATATGCCGGGTGAGGGGAATGTAAACAGATGCGCAAGAAGCGCTGAAATAATATTGGTAAATGGTAAAAGTTTGCCAGTATATTTTGTGGATAACACAGCAGGGTGGCGACAAAGTTAACAACTTTGATGTGGAATCCATGAAAACAACCCAAATTTCTGCCTGACACACCTCGTTTGATAAGGGGACGATGTATGGAGGCAGCTATATGGACGACTTTTGGAGGTAGCAATGGAGACAACGTGTGGAGGCTGCTATGGAGACAATTTAATTTGGATAGTGCCTGTATGTGGCAGTCCAAAAAAGTTTTCAAACCAGAGGAGCAGGTAGGTGGCCCTCCAGAAAAATGAAATAGATTGAGTGCCTGTATGTGGCAGTCCAAAAAAGTTTTCAAACCAGAGGAGCGGGTAGGTGGCCCTCCAGAAAAATGAAATAGATTGAGTGCCTGTATGTGGCAGTCCAAAAAAGTTTTCAAACCAGAGGAGCGGGTAGGTGGCCCTCCAGAAAAATGAAATAGATTGAGTGCCTGTATGTAAATAATATTGGTAAATGATAAAAGTTTGCCAGTATATTTTGTGGATAACACAGCAGGGTGGCGACAAAGTTAACAACTTTGATGTGGAATCCATGAAAACAACCCAAATTTCTGCCTGACACACCTCGTTTGATAAGGGGACGATGTATGGAGGCAGCTATATGGACGACTTTTGGAGGTAGCAATGGAGACAACGTGTGGAGGCTGCTATGGAGACAATTTAATTTGGATAGTGCCTGTATGTGGCAGTCCAAAAAAGTTTTCAAACCAGAGGAGCAGGTAGGTGGCCCTCCAGAAAAATGAAATAGATTGAGTGCCTGTATGTGGCAGTCCAAAAAAGTTTTCAAACCAGAGGAGCGGGTAGGTGGCCCTCCAGAAAAATGAAATAGATTGAGTGCCTGTATGTGGCAGTCCAAAAAAGTTTTCAAACCAGAGGAGCGGGTAGGTGGCCCTCCAGAAAAATGAAATAGATTGAGTGCCTGTATGTGGCAGTCCAAAAAAGTTTTCAAACCAGAGGAGCGGGTAGGTGGCCCTCCAGAAAAATGAAATAGATTGAGTGCCTGTATGTACTAGCCTATAGGGCAGCATCTCCAGGCTAAGCAATCTGGAGATGTGCACATTAAGGGCTTGGGCGTGCGGGTGGGTTGCACTATATTTGCGTTTCCGCTCCAGCGTCTGGGGTATGGAGAGCTGAACGCTGGTGGATGCTGTGGAGGATCGTGGAGGCGACGATGGGGTTTTTGTGGCAGGGTCCTGGGCAGGGGGCTGACTATCAGCTGACACAGGGGAAGGAGCAGTGGTGTGCACGGCCGGAGGTGAACGGGCTTGTTGCCACTGAGTGGGGTGTTTAGCATTCATATGCCTGCGCATACTGGTGGTAGTTAAGCTAGTAGTGGTGGAACCCCTGCTGAGCCTGGTTTGGCAAATGTTGCACACCACAGTCCGTCGGTCATCCGGTGTTTCCTTAAAGAACCTCCAGACTTCTGAAAATCTAGCCCTCGCCGCAAGAGCCTTCGCCACGGGAGCTTCACTAGTTAACACATTTGGCGCTGATGCACCAATTTTTTTTGGTCTCTGTGATAATTGGATTTTAAAAATGTTGGATTGCCATAAAAACCAGGATTAACAATTAAGCTTAATTGCAGAAACCTTTGATAACTGATAAACAGCTGTTTATTGTAGCCTGTGACTAAAATACAGTAAATTACCAGCATCCAGAGGTCTGTTTGTAAGTCGGGTGTTCTTCAGTAGGGGACCGACCTGTACTGAGATAGATGTTTGGTACTAGCTCCTGCAGATCTTGTTTGAATGCTTTCAGATGATGATTGCCATTTCTGCAGCCAATCATTGGCCTCAGTCATGACATGTACACACATGGCACTTTAATGACTGTAGATATACAGGTCATCCCCGAGTTACGTACATGATAGGTTCCAGAGGTTTGTTCTTAAGTTGAATTTGTATGTAAGTCAGAACTGTATATTTTATAATTGTAGTTCCAGACAAAAATGCCAGACAATTGCCTCAGTGACAATTGGAGTTTCACAATTTTTTTACAGTGAGCAAAGGGGTCCGTCTTTAACTAGGGGTCGCCTGTAAGTCAGGCATCTTTAAGTAGCGGACTGCCTGTATAGTGCAGTAGATGCCCCCTGTGAGAACTGTACATTTTCTGTTGAGGGAGATTATTTACTATTAAGTTGCAGTTTTTAGTGGTACCATTTTAGGGTACGCGTAAAAATTTTATTTCAGCTTTTTCAAAGAAGTTGTAAATACAGTTTTAAATTTATTTTTTTATAGTGTTCACTTTGTGGCATAAAAATATTTGTTGCATTGTGCTGTTTTTTATGGTGCAGCAATACCAACTTTTTGCACTTTTTAAATTATATTTTGTATTTTATGAACACCTTAAATCCTTTTTCACATACATGTATGTCATGGAGCTGTTAAGGATATATGAAGAGTATGGAGCCTGGAGCCCCTCAGGCTGATTTGCGTACAGTCATTCATCCTGGTGCTAGATGCCCTTTGAAGAGATGGCACATGGGTGCCACTATTTAAGGATAGTTGCTCCAAGTCGCCATCGCCAGTGATCAAAAGGTCATATGGCAAAATCATTATCTTTTGTGATTTTTTTTTTTTTTTAATTGATGACATATTTTTTTAAATTTAGACTGTAGTGTAATATTATTGTGGAATATAGACATATTCTTCAAATTAGCAAATGAAAAAAATATGATAGCCGTATAGTATGTGAAGTTAATTATACAATAAAGACATCACGTAGACTCATTCTTTTTCACTGCTTGTTAACTGTATTGCAAGTAAGCGAAAAGCCAAGACAATCACTCAACCTGTGTACAGGCCTGATGCTGTTAGCATTCACATTGAGGAATGGACAAGCAGATTCTGCATAAATAATTAAAATCAAATGTATCTTATCCTGTCCTCCCTTTGAATTTTTAACTACAGAAGCCACTATACAATAGAGTTATTGTGATCTGAAATGTTTACTGTTAAAATTACTGGGAAAAGTACAGTATAAAGATTAGATTTTTGTTGTTTAGAAGGGTATGTATGTTTAAAGTGCACTGTATCTACCTGATGCCTGATGGGTCTTCTTCCTGTTAGGATGATTATTATTATAATTAATGTTATTCCCCTGTATTTTCAATGCTCCCTCTCTGTATCACCACTATACTTCTGTAGATGACAATTACAAGTAATGCATCAGAGGTATACAAGGAGAAAAGAATGGGGGGGGGAGTAAAATCCCTTTGGGTGCTATGATGTAGCTCATCACTGTTGTAGAATCCAGTGTTCCAATGTGGACTACTTGAGTCCAATCCACCAAGCCAGTCCACTCTTTATCCCCTCATTCACCTCCACAGCTGCATGCTTTTTACAAATATATAACAAATAAATCACTGCTTCCTCCACGTTAGAATTCTCCTGGTAGGCAAATTGATGAGTGTCACAGCCCTTAGATACTTAGGTACCAATCTATCTAGAATTTTCATTACATGCAATGTTGAGAATATAGGTCAATAATTGACCACGTCTTTTGGTAAAGGTACTTAAAAACAGAATTTAATTATATACTTTTTATCCAAATATCTGCTACTTGTTGTTTTCCTAATGCTCCTATTGAACAACCCATTAATAAACCACTTGTTTCTGCAGCACACACTTTTAGGTCTTTTGTACATAAACACATAGGGAGAGATTTATTGCGCCGAATACATCAAAAACCTGAGGCCCCCATGCCTGCCCCCTCCATCTGCCACCGGGCCCCTCCACGCCCACATGCCATGGAGGTGGTGTATTTGCCAGAAAACTTTTATAAATCTCCCCCATATGGCACATTTTACACCCTTACCCACTCATACGCCATACAGACATGCATTCATGCACTCATATATTTAGACACTTATACCCACCCACACATGTTGCATATATACACACAATTCTGCATGATTTTTACAATCCAAAATACTTTATTTATACACTGGATGATATGCCCAGCAGTCTCAGTCTCTGCATCCTGTTTCTCTTGCACAATTTTGTTAATATTCAAGAGTTACTTGTCTAAAGTGTGGTGGATGTGAAAATGTTCCGCACAATTATTCTTTTGCTTTCGATCATGGAATATTTAAGGCCCCTTTCACACTTGCGTTTTTGACGTGCAGAACATGCATTACACTCTGACCCATTGTAATCATTGAGTTTTTTCAGACTTGCATTCTTTTTCACGCACACATGCACGCGTGAAAACTGCACCATACAAGTCTATGGAGACGCATCAAAACGCATTGCACTCTGAGACACTTGCTAGTCCAATGTAAATTCAATGCATTTTTCAAGCATTAATTGCCATAAAAATATAGACCTCAGTCCTTTTCACGAGTGTTATAAATGCATTGAAATTGCCTTGAAATTGCCAATAAAAAGGCGCGTGAAAAACTGAGACTGAACAAACTCAGACTGAAAACTGATTGATGAAAAATGTCAGTTTTTCACTGACCAAACCCTGATTGCACCCTGATCAGATTCTAGCGTATGAAAGAGGCCTTAAAAAGATATTTTCTAATTAAACTGTTAAAATACAATTTTCAACTTGCGGTTTATTTACTAAAGTAAAGACAGAAAAACTATGACATTCCAAATACAAAAATAATCATTCGATGATATGAAATGTTAGCAAAATATATGATGTCAGGATAGACAAAATTGGAGGTTATACAATATTTTACATCTCTCTTTCAAATAATAATGTAGTCTTCATTATCAGCCTTTTCTCCCTTGACAAGGGGAACATCTGCTGAAGTGTTTGTCTATTATAGCACAGCTAAGGTAATCTCTTTGATGTGACATATATCAAAATAGCTCTCTGATCCTCTCCTCTCCTATGCAGGGAGACTGAATGTGTCCAATTACAGTACTTACTGGTGTTAATAACAATAACTAGCAATCTGATGTTCTCAGTTCTACAGTAGAAAATGTTCCATGATTTCACTATTCAAAAATATGTTTTTGCATGTAAGAAGCAGAGAGTATTCTACTCTATAATAAATTATAATCTTGCACCTTTATGTATAATGTATATCATCACGACATGCCCCTATAGATCACTTCATTTGGTGGGCAGCAAGGGACTGTTAATAACATGACTTTGAAATATTCTGTATATTGGAAGCAAAGTATTTCCAAATAATATGTCTTACTTCCAAAATATAGTTGTCTCCAGGGCTGTGAATACTGAATATGATTCATAGAAATGTGACTTCAAATGCTGTGGTTTAAAATGAAATAGTCTTACCAAACAAGCATTCTCATCTGGGACATTTATGGCAAGTTTATAGACTATACCCTAAATCTGGTAGATATGGTTCCCACCTATAATAGGTGACAGTAAATATGTAGCTCACTTTAGTGCCATGCATGCTATTCCCATTCTCTAGTGACTAAGAAAGAAAAACTTCTTGTGAATGGAATATCCCTTTAAACATGTGACATTTTTGTTTTCTTTAAAAAGCACCAATTCAGTACTGCTGATGTATTCCTGACTGTCATTACTCTTGGCTTACATAGTAACTATAAGTACAAAAAAGATACACATTATAAAGCGTGGTGTATTTAGCCTTAATTTGTCGTGGGCTGCCCATTGACCCAAGTCTGTAGTGATCACAGGATGAGGTCAGAGACAGCCAGCTACTCTGAAGAGAAGGTAGAAGAAATGTATTGCCTGCCTCTTATTATTATGACTGCCTTTATGGGCCCAGAATTCAGTTCATTACTGGGTCTAAAAGGGTTAGCCAGAGTTGCTGGGTCTGATCAGACCCAGTGTAGCTCAGCCTTAGGCCCGTTCCTTGCGCGTGATGCAATAAACTCATATCACACACAGCGTGTGCTGTCTGCATCTCCCGGCTCGAACGCTGCAAACCAGAACTGAACTCAGCATGTCAGTTCCGGTTTGCAGCATTCGGGCCAGGAGATGCAGGCAGCAACCACTGTGAGTGTGATGCGAGATCATCGCATAACACTCGCAAGTGTGGAACGGGCCTTAGACATCTAGATTGTCATTTCCCTTGTAACTAGGGCTCTTACAGATGCTTACAGAAGCCTCACAAACTCTAATGGTCAGAGGGACAAACAAAAGAAAAAAACAGACAAGCGAAGTCAGGAAGAACTGAATCAAAACCAAGAAGATGGATAAAAAATTGATGAGGTAAAAAATTGAGAGGCAAGAGATAATAGATAAGATAAAGTAATGTATATATATATAAAATGTCAAAGGACTGCAATAACGAGCAACTGTTAATCAGAACTGGGCAGAGAAATGTAAAGAAGTTCCCAGATGCCATCCTCAGCAGCTGAATGGTTCAGCGCTGAACTAAAACTGAACTCAAAATAAATTACACACATAACTTTCGGCAGGGACCTGATCCAGAAAGTCAAATGTGAAAAGCAGCCTGACTGAAACCAGTCACTTGCAAGGTAAGGGAGTTCACATCTGTATATTTTGGAACCTGCCTCTGGAATCATTGGCATTATGTATCCACAAGATTCAATACCCTTATTATTCATAAAGAACCTGTCCAGCAACAGCGCAACCACAACCAAGTATGGTGCTATATGGTGGTGAACTCAACCTGTGACATCCCTGCGAGCTATGGCCCTGCCTGCAACAGATAAGCCACCCTGACATGGGCAAACATGCCATCAGGAACCTAACTAATGGTCCCTGAGAGAACCTACAAGGTGACAGGGAAGACTTTCTTTATCACACTGGGAGATATACAACACTGAGAGACAAACAACAGACACAGACAGACAAGCGGAGTCAGACAAAACCAAGACGGTGGAAAGTTACAGAAAAGTATAGCAAATAGAATGGTCGGAGAAGTCAAATACACAGAATTGCAAACAATAACAAGAGCACTAGAGAACACAGAAGACTGAATAATCAGCAAGGTCTGATGCGAGTAGGCAGATATATAAGGCAGTTCCCGGACACGCCTCCATCAGCAGCTGTCCATCAGGCTAGTAACCCTTGCAGGACAGGGGTGCACTACAGAGAGCAGGGTGTGGGTCAATAAATCTAAACACAGAAACCTAAGCCACAGTTCACACACAAGAAACACAAACAAATTAACGCCACCTATTCTACCAACTGCAAATAGAGAGACTTTTTGTCACAGACGTTACTTTACTCCCTTAATGTACTGACTTATTAACATGTAGATTCAGTTGGTTCTGCTGGTTGAAGTTGTGACAGATGAGAGGTTCTTGTCAATAATAAAAAATAGCCAAGAAAACCTACACATTCAACAGCTTGTTGTATGGCTGGGAACTTCTATTAACCCAACATTGAAATACTGTACTAACAAAATGGAGTTGTAATTGATATATAAGCAACAAACTGCATATCTTCCTGTAACAAGGAGAAAAACACACTAAAAGTGGTACACAAGATGTGGGCTTTTTAATGTCATATCCCCTAAAATAAGTCCAGGTACAGGTAGAGATAGAAGTGGAAATGTTTTATAGGTTTTTTTTAATCTTTCGAAGTTATATTAGTTTCCAAATCATTGTGGTTGTGAAATTGTATACACCTTATCTGTCTGTAAATCAGTACATTGAGAGGAATGTATAACTATTGAAAAATGAAACAAAAGCAATTTTAATCTCATGTTAGGTATTTGATGAAATCTCGGGATTACTTAAATGTCATTGTCCCTTTGGTGTGTCGCATCAATACATTAAATAGCTACATTGGAAGAAAGGGAAAGAGAGCCATATTCAGCTCTTTGAAGGCTACTCAGCAACACAAAAATATCTTATTACAGGTTGAAGGATGAGTGGCAGATACATAGAGCCTTGATGAGCAGAGAAAAAAATTGGGAATACAGCCAGTTCAATTTTCTCATCAAAAATAGATGTAATAGATTTTTTGATGGAAACTTTCAACTGTAACATTGGGAAAATGAAAATCTGAAATCTGAAGAATCTTGTAATGTGTGTGTGTTTATAATTCAATAATGGCACAATAATTCAGGGTTTACCAAAAAATTAGCCGGTATAACAGGGCAGAACTTGGTAGTTTCCCTTTTTGCCTATTTTACCTTTATGGCATTTGTTAATGCAGTTTGATTTAGTGTAGTTAGTTTTATGCCGTTTATGTGCGTTTTTCCATATGTGATTTGTTCCTTTTTTTTTCAATGATTAACGCCATTTTAGAAAAAAAAAAATGGCATATTAAATCACAGATGATACAGATTTGGTTGCAGTTATCTTGCTCACCCTAACTGCATGTAAAATAACACTAGGAAAAAATTCAATTAGGATGATAGGAAAGTCGACAGGATAGAGATGAGCGAAACTGCTCGTCCGAGCTTGATGGCTCGGTCGAGCAATTAGCGTACTCGAAACTGCTGTTGCTCGGACGAATACTTCGCCTCCGCTAGAAAATGGCAGTCCGAGTTTTGCTTTTGGCGGCCAGAAACAGAGCCAATCCACAAGCCAGGAGACTCTGCACTCCACCCAGCCTGACGTGGTACCTTACACGTCGATAGCAGTGGTTGGCTGGCAGATCAGGTGACTGGGATAGACTAGCCGCTGCCCGCGCTGCTCGGATCATTCTGTGTCTGGATGCCGCTAGGGAGAGAGCTGCTGCTGGTCAGGGAAAGCGTTAGGGTGTTCTATTAGCTTGTTTTACTGTTAGGCAGGAGTGATTCTCCAAGAACCCAACAGCCCTTTTTAGGGCTACAATAACGTTATACTTTTTTTTTTTTATTTGCAGCTAGTACCATATTGTGATGAATTTGCAGGGGGACTTGCTACCGTTGTGTTTAGCTCTTAGTGACACACATATCCACCTCAAACACCAAAGTGGGAAAATTTATTAGGGGTTTGATTTCAATTAGGCACAGTCTGCCATTTACTTTTTATTTTACGTTTATTTTTTTAATAACTCAGTGTCATCTCATCTTGCATAGTAGTGTGCTTTCATACTTGGCTAGAAAATAGCCATAGGAGAATCCAAACGGCTTACTTACGCCTACAGTAGCGTTATATATATTTGATTTCTGGTTGATCTGCAGGTGGCTGTACTTGCTGCAGTGCATCTACTAGCAAATTGTGAGCAATTTGTAGTGAGACTTGCGACCGCTGTGTTTTGCGCTTAGTGACGCACATATCCATTGCAAAGACCGAAGTGGGAAAATTTATTAGGGGTTGGATTTCAATTAGGCACAGTCTGCCATTTACTTTTTATTTTACGTTTATTTTTTTAATAACTCAGTGTCATCTCATCTTGCATAGTAGTGTGCTTTCATACTTGGCTAGAAAATAGCCATAGCAATAGGATAGCATCGTTTGGTTTTAAAAACTAAAAAACACAAAAAAAAACAAAAAAACACAAAAAAAAGTTAAAAAAAAATTAAAGTTATAACTCTCATTTTAAAAATGTTTAACCCGAGGGCTAGGGGTAGAGGACGAGAGCGGGGACGTGGGCGTCCAACTACTGCAGGGGTCAGAGGCTGTGGTCCTGGGCGGGGTGAGACACCACCTGCTTATGAGGGAGCAGGGGAACGCTGCAGAGCTACACTCCTTAGGTTCATGTCTGAAGTTACTGGGACTCGTGGTAGAGCACTGTTGAGGCCAGAACAGTGCGAACAGGTGATGTCGTGGATTGCCGACAATGCTTCGAGCAATTTGTCCACCAGTCAGTCTTCCACGCAGTCCACCCATGTCACCGAAATCGGCACTCCTCCAGCTCCTGCACCTCAGCCTCCTCCCCCCCAGTCTGCCCCCTCCAAGGAAAATTTGGCATTTGAACCGGCATACTCTGAGGAACTGTTTTCTGGACCCTTCCCACAGTCACAAACCACTTGTCCGGTGCCCAGGTTTTCCACCAGTCGCAGTCTGTGGGTGGTGATGACCTTCTTGACGTAGTGGAAGAAGTGTCTAAAGAGGTGTCCGACGATGAAGAGACACGGTTGTCAGACAGTGGGGAAGTTGTTGTCAGGGCAGGAAGTCCAAGGGGGGAGCAGACTGAGGGATCGGAGGATGATGAGGTGACAGACCCAAGCTGGGTTGATAGGCCGGGTGAACACAGTGCTTCTGAGACAGAGGAGAGTCCTCGACCAGAACAGGTTGGAAGAGGCAGTGGTGGGGCCAGACGGAGAGGCAGGGCCAGAGCTGGTGCATCAGCGCCAAATGTGTCAACTAGTGAAGCTCCCGTGGCGAGGGCTCTTGCGGCGAGGGCTAGATCTTCAGAAGTCTGGAGGTTCTTTAAGGAAACACCGGATGACCGACGGACTGTGGTGGGCAACATTTGCCAAACCAGGCTCAGCAGGGGTTCCACCACTACTAGCTTAACTACCACCAGTATGCGCAGGCATATGAATGCTAAACACCCCACTCAGTGGCAACAAGCCCGTTCACCTCCGGCCGTGCACACCACTGCTCCTTCCCCTGTGTCAGCTGATAGTCAGCCCCCTGCCCAGGACCCTGCCACAAAAACCCCATCGTCGCCTCCACGATCCTCCACAGCATCCACCAGCGTTCAGCTCTCCATACCCCAGACGCTGGAGCGGAAACGCAAATATAGTGCAACCCACCCGCACGCCCAAGCCCTTAATGTCCACATCTCCAGATTGCTTAGCCTGGAGATGCTGCCCTATAGGCTAGTAGAGACCGAGGCCTTTCGCAACCTCATGGCGGCGGCCGCCCCTCGGTATTCGGTCCCCAGCCGCCACTACTTTTCCCGATGTGCCGTCCCAGCCCTGCACCAGCACGTGTCAGACAACATAATCCGTGCCCTGACCAACGCCGTTTCTGACAAGGTCCACCTGACCACGGACACGTGGACGAGTGCTGCCGGGCAGGGCTACTATATATCGCTGACGGCACATTGGGTTAACTTGGTGGAGGCTGGGACCGAGTCTGACCCTGCGGCTGGTCATATACTGACGACGCCGAGGATTGCGGGGCCTACCTCGGTCCAGGTGTTTCAGGCCTACTATGCCTCCTCCTCCTCCCACCCCTCCTCCACCTCCTCCTCCTCCGAATTACCATCCGTGGGCATGGCGCCATCAGTCGGTAGCTCTAGGCACAGCAGCAGTGCCGTCGCTAAGCGACAGCAGGCGGTGCTCAAACTGCTGAGCCTAGGCGATAAAAGGCACACCGCCCAAGAGCTATTACAGGGCATTCCACATCAAACTTGTTAACTTTGTCGCCACCCTGCTGTGTAATCCCTGGTTTGAAAACTTTTTTGGACTGCCACATACAGGCACTCAATATATTTCATTTTTCTGGAGGGCCACCTACCTGCTCCTCTGGTTTGAAAACTTTTTTGGACTGCCACATACAGGCACTATCCAAATTAAATTGTCTCCATAGCAGCCTCCACACGTTGTCTCCATTGCTACCTCCAAAAGTCGTCCATATAGCTGCCTCCATACATCGTCCCCTTATCAAACGAGGTGTGTCAGGCAGAAATTTGGGTTGTTTTCATGGATTCCACATCAAAGTTGTTAACTTTGTCGCCACCCTGCTGTGTTATCCACAAAATATACTGGCAAACTTTTACCATTTAGGGATATTATTTCAGCGCTTCTTGCGCATCTGTTTACATTCCCCTCACCCGGCATATCCTAAACTTATAAGAACGCTACTACACTTGATCTTATACAAAAGGTTCTTAGAAGTGCTGTTTGGGGAGTAGCCTAGAGACAGGGGCTTGGATTGGCGAAAGCTCGCCTGGCAGCGGA